>JAWNZC010000178.1:247500-755000 GCA_035771165.1 Paragorgia papillata | reverse complement strand
ATTTGACTACATTTCATTCAACTTTGTTGAACAGAGACATGCGCCATGCGGGATATTGTCGATTCCAGCTTTTGTGGTAGCCCGCGTTCAATTAATTGTCATTCACGAATGTTGAACGATATTGAATTCATTTGGCCACTCGTGCTTTCAACATTATTCAACATCGTTCAACAATGTTGAATGCGATGTTGAAAGCGTTTGGCCAGGCCGTTAAACATAGCCATACGGCCAAACTTTTTTTTAGGGGGGGGGGGGGGGGGGGGCGCGCGGCTGAAATCGACAATAAATGACCAACTATACTATACATCTAGAATATTATATTTTTGTTAAATAACGATGGATATCAGTCTTTAGTATAAATACACAGGTGATTATAGAAAATCGCGAGCGCTGATTGGTCGAGCTACTTCGGACTAAATCTCGATAATCACCTACAGCGTTTATTCAAAATGGCCACCAGCCTATTTGGCAATGCGACAGACGATGAAATTAACAATTTCAAAGAAAATGCTGTTCCTAAAATTACAAAAATGTGTATTTATACCAAAACAATTATTCACCTCAGGCTCAAGTGAATATCGGTGAATAATAACCTCGACTTCGTCTCGGTTATTATTCGCCGATATTCACCTCGCCTTCGGCGAATAATTGTTAAGTATATATATATCATGAATAAACGGCTAGTTACCTCTGTCCTGGTAACTAATCTACCAACTTAAAATTCTTCAAAATAAAGCTGCTAAAACTATTCTTGATGTTTCTCTTTTTACTTCCTCAACTGAAGCTCTCAATAAACTACACTGGCATCCACTTATATACCCGCGCTATTTAAAAATAATTTAATAGATTTTGATTTCAAAGTGACTAATATTAAGTATAGGTTAGTGACCGAAACCGAGGTCACTACGCTGGGCCCGAGGGTAATAGGGACTTTAAGAAAACACAACAGGGAGCTTAAGCAAGCTAGGACGACGACGGCAAATAAGTTACTACATTTAAAAGAAAACATGGATCAGGACATCGTATATTGTATGCTTTATGTATTTTGTAAGATCTTTAAGGCAGCCATAGCTTCGACAACGAGACGTATGATAGATTAACGCCCACGTAAACTAACAACTTTTGCTGTTCCTTGCCACAACGTCGTCTTGAAAACGTGAAAACGCCTCAGTTGACGTTGTATGTCAGGGGCGCAACTAGAGGGGGGGTTGGGGGGGTTGCAACCCCTGCCCTTTTTAACCCCTGCCCTTTTTGTGAGACCTCTAATACTAGGTTAGACATTAGATAAACAAATAATTAATCGTGTTGTAGCACGCAATACAATTCTCCGCAATAATGCGAGACCAAAATAAACATTTCCGCAACTGAAAATACGAGAAAAGCGTCCTAAAAATGCAGGAAATGCCGTTTCAGAGACCTAAAATTCCGGGGGGGCATGCCCCCGGACCCCCCTAGAATCTCTGCCTCCCACACCACTGCCTTCTAGTCCCAAATTGTTTAGAATACTGAACGACTTTGCCCTTTTTTTGCGTTCAACCCCTGCCCTCGAAATTTTCTAGTTGCGCCCCTGTATGTGCAACGAGGACGGTGTTGGGATTACTCTTGGGACTGCAAATTATTCAACGTTTTGTTTTGGTTGAAAAATACTATTGGGTCCCTAACGACTACTACAACGGCAACGTGTTTGAACAATATAATTTTATGTCATGTACAAAGAGCTTTTGCAAATGAAGGTCCCCAGAGTAATATTCATGCCGTCATGGCTCTGTTGACAACGTAGAAAAAGCATATTTACGTTGTAAAGACAACGCGGAACCTGAATCACTACAGAAGCCTTAGGAAAGCTTAACCTTACTCTCGCGACTAACATAGATTGAACAAGTGTATCTCTTCAAGAATTTAAGAACCAGGCGAGTCCGTGCGATAATGTATCTTGAAATTTGAATGCATAAATACACCACCATTTAATATCACTGTTAAATGTTTCTACCGTAGCCGTAGTCCTGTTGTCTAAATCTTAAAGTCCCTAATAACCAGGGTAGTGACCGAGGTTAAGGTCACTAACCGACTTAGTTTATTCATGACACAGACGATATTTGTCGTTATTTAACAAAAAAAATGGTATTCTAGACGTGGTTTTAAAGCGATATAGTAGGTCATTTAATATGCAAGGTCAATAACCTATTTATTGACCGCGGCACATCAAACATAATTTATGCATGAATAAACTAACCATACTTGTAATACTAGACACAAAGACAATATCTACGAGGTTGCCTTAGGGGCTGTTTACATGAGCTAGCCCGGCTAACTCGTGTCACGAAATTCTTTCCTCGGCCACAAAAAGATATTTTAATCAACGTTAGGGTTCGTTTACATCTAAACTAAACCAATTATTCTTTGTACATTTAGTTTACGCGAGTTTCAAATGCACAGTGAGATCCTAATCAATCGCGTGCTTAAAAAAGTGTTATGAAAATACCGAGCCGCACTTTTCGAGTCTCATCTTATATTTCCGTCATTTAATTGCAACATACTTTTCACCAAAGTGTTCGTTCGGACGATTGCACGTTCGTTACGTATACACGCGTAAAAATCTCGCAAGTTGTTACAGCATTGTTCAGGCAACAATGCTGTAACAACTTGTTGACATATGTGAACAACATTGTTCATCACTGTTTCAACAAGTTGTTACAGCTTGATGAAACAACCGTTGTTCACGCATGTTGTAACAACCGAAGATCAAGAACGTGTTGATACATCAACCATGTTCACCATTGTTGTAACATTGTTGTTCATCGTTTGTTATTTCGTCATGCTGTTACAACATGTTGTATATCATGTGCGCACAACGTTGTTGGCTATAAAAATGTGCTGTTGGAACAACTTGTTCATTTGATTGGCCGCTTGGTTCCTAGCAGCCAATCACATACGTAGTTCAAAACGAACTATACCAAATGAACACGCGAACGTCGAAACGAACTTCTAAATATTTTGGTGAAAAGTATGTTGCAAACGACTGTAATAACCCTTTGCCTAAATTTCTCTCGCTGCACAAAAAATCTGGGTTGCCAAAATTTAAGAGGGCTGCAGCCCTACACATCCCCCCTCCCGCAGTCCATACACGATATGCTTGGTAAGATGTTCTTCCGTCGTACGGTAAGATCCCATTGAGAGCATTCAACCAATGTAAGCTTACATGTAACTTTATAAACAGGAAGTTGTAAAGTTATTTTTGATATATAAAAATTATATAGAGTCAAGTATAAATCACCCCCACTTCCAACAAAATACACCCATTCGAACTGTAGTCGGCACTGTCAACTGCACTTCGTTCTCATTCGATACACTCAGCTCTTTTAAATTAACAAGATGTTTTCTAGTCCTACTTACACATCATCAATTGCAATCAGTCTTGAAGATATGAATAAGAATACTATAAAAGAGCCACCGATAGAGAATTCTCAAAATGCCTTCAATTATTGGCGTAAGCAGACAGACCCAAGGGATATATTGAGACATCAGAGAGACCCCCTTGAGCACGCGTTCCACATGAGTAGCGAGATGAAGATGAAATCAGAAGAAGAGATGGAGTTCAAGAAGGAATACCAAGAATTATCTAAAACATTCAAGCGCTTCGGCGTCGAGTTGTACGACGAGTGCCGCAGTCAGAAAGAAATGGCTGCTCTATTGAATATCGACGAGAGCAATTTTACTGAATTTGGTCCTGCCAAGTCTAAACAATTGGTGAATAAACTTAAGCTAGCGATTAAGCGTGATCAAAAAGAGGTACTAGTTTGTATAAGAGTAGCCTACGTATACAAGTAGTTATTGTAGTGTAAACTTGGAAGCTTGACGTTTGGTAGACGTTCGCGAATCGTCGATAGATAGATAGATAGATAGATAGATAGATAGATAGATAGATAGATAGATAGATAGATAGATAGATAGATAGATAGATAGATAGATAGATAGATAGATAGATAGATAGATAGATAGATAGATAGATAGATAGATAGATAGATAGATAGATAGATAGATAGATAGATAGATAGATAGATAGATAGATAGATAGATAGATAGATAGATAGATAGATAGATAGATAGATAGATAGATAGATAGATAGATAGATAGATAGATCGACAGACAGACAGATGGATAGATGGATGGATGGATGGGATGGGATGGGATGGGATGGGATGGCATCGATCGATCGATCGACGGACAGACAGACAGACAGACAGACAGGCAGACAGACAGACAGACAGACAGACAGACAGACAGACAGACAGACAGACAGACAGACAGACAGACAGACAGACAAACAGACAGACAGACAGACAGACAGACAGACAGATACGTTTAATAGAAAAACACCTTGCAGCTAAAAGCTGAATTGCGTGTACAAATATATCAAAATTACATATAAAAAAATTTAAAACTAACTAAAATAAACCAAACTACAGATTACCTAAAAAAGCTAAGTAACGTTTACAAGGAATTTAAAAATCTGATGCACATGCAGGTAAAAAAGATTGTTTAAATCTATTTGTTTTACACTTGGGGATGATAAAATCTCTTTGGTTCCTAAGTGAATAAATAGATGAATTAACGTTAGGAAGAATATCATATAATTTGTGATACAATCTGGTCAACAGAAGTTTGTTGGTTCGATCCTATAGCTGCCTGGAGCTCAGCAACATTTTCTCAGTATTTGAGCTTGACGTTTGTCAAATGTCTGGTACTAACTATATATATAGCTTTTGTTAATACGAGTCTGACTTTTCCTTTTCAGTTTGTCGCTCACCGGTTCACTCAGAAGCTACTCAACAGGGTGGTCTATTGTGATGTTCCTGAATGGTTCCGACAAACCTACATTCACTGCCTAACACTTTTCACTGTGTACACTGTACTGTTCCCAATTTTTGCTGTCACTTACGTCGCCTTCCCGAATCACAAGATTTCCAATTGGATGAGAACGCCGTACTTGAAGTTTATCAGTCATTTGTCTCAGTTCACAGTTTTCCTCGGTCTTCTGGTCGCATCATCGCTTAGAGATAGCCATGAGCCGAGTATAGTAGGTGAGTTGAAGTTGGGGTGCGACGAAATCGTAGTCGTCTCTACACCGTCCACCGAATGCCTCAATCACCAATAAACCAAAACTTCACTTGACGAGTGAAATAGTCTAGTGTTAGACAGAGTAAAATAGTTTGGCGTTAGACAGAGTAAAACAGTCTGGTGTTAGCCAGAGCAAAATAGTCTGGTGTTAGCCAGAGTAAAATAGTCTGGTGTTAGACAGAGTAAAACAGTCTGGTGTTAGACAGAGTAAAATAGTCTGGTGTTAGATACAGTAAAATAGTCTGGTGTTAGACAGAGTAAAATAGTCCAGTGTTAGACAGAGTAAAATAGTCTGGCATTAGACAGAGTAAAATAGTCTGGCGTTAGACAGAGTAAAATAGTCTGGCTTTAAACCACCTTCTTGGTGTAGGTTCAACGGATGACTTGATGACTTGATATACTCTTTCATTGCCTTGCAAGTTACAAATCACTACAAATTCTCAAACTTACGCTCTTTTCTTAAGAGTACTTGATTTTCGCCTACATCGTTGGAATGACAGTTCAAGAAACTCGCGAGATGTTGAGACACCGACCTCGAAAGGCTTACTTCTTCAAATGGTGGAACTGTGTCACCTTTCTCATGCTTGTACTGTTTATTTTCTCTGCCGTATTTTGGCTCTTGGGATTCGCTATTACCGGTGGATGGTCGGCTGCAAATTTTACGAGCTGGAAAGAGAAAACCGGTCACCGATTACTTCTCTTGGGAAACAGTTGCTTCTCGCTTGCTTCGGTTCTAAGCATTTTTCATTTGGGCGATGCTTGGCAAGTGAACAAGACAATGGGTCCCTTACAGAATTCCATGTATTATATGATGAGAGATATCATGAAATTTCTGACGATATTTCTGGGTGTTTTTCTGGCATTTACTCTGGGAATAAGAAATCTTTACTCGTACTACCAAAGCATACAGCGGATGAATCTCCAAAACGAGACCACTGAGGACACTGAAGCCAACAGACAACTGACGACGTAAGTTAATTCATAGACATAGAGAATAAACCTCAATAGCGTATATATACACTAGGCATTTGTATTTTTAAACCGTCTCCAGTAAATCATTTCCTCTTTAACTCCTTTCCAATAAACCCACCTCTCTAATACCCTCTCTAATAAGCACCCTCTCTAATAAGCACCCCTCTAATAACCCCCTCTCTAATAAGCACCCTCTCTAATAAGCCCCCTCTCTAATAAGCCCCTTCTCTAATAAGCACCCTCTCTAATAACCCCTTCTCTAATAAGCCACATCTCTAATAAGCACCCTCTCTAATAAGCCCGCTCTCTAATAAGCCCTCTCTCTAATAAACACCTTTCTAATAAGCCCCCTCTCTAGTAAGCCCCCTAATAAGCCCCTCTCTAATAATCCCTTCTCTAATAAGCCCCCTCTCTAATAAGCACCTCTAATAAGCCACCTTTCTATAAAGACACCTCTCTCTAATAAGTCCCCCTTCTAATAAGTACTAATAAGCCACTTTTCTAACAATCCACCTCTCTAATAAGCACTTCTCTAATAACGCCCATTTCGAAAATTACACCTCTCGTATTTTTACTATCAATATTGTTTTTTAGTTTTTGGAATACAATGGCGACTATGTTCTGGGCATTATTCGATAAGATAGATCTGGAAGTGTTCAATACTAATGACGACAGTTTAACGATCACCCAAAGCACAGGAAAATTGATGTTTGCCTTGTTTTCTATCTGCGCTGTCCTTGTAGGAATAAATACACTCATAGCTATGATGAACAGTTCCTACGAATATGTTGCGGTAAGTGACTAGGTAGACTATGTGCGCACGATGTCGTTTCCGAGCGTTTTTATTTGGAAAGCGTTTCAAAAAGCGTTTTTACGCTGGCGTGTTCACACGAAAACGAATGAAAACGACGTCATTACACGAAAAGGTTTTTATGACTGCGTTTTCAATTGTGTATATACGTATTCGTTAATAACTACTTAATAACCGAGAGTGAGGTCTTTACGGTAAAATATTAAACCGAGGTCTTGCTGTACTGACCGAGCGATAGCGAGGTTAATACGTTCAAGACCGAGGTTTAATATTTTACCGTAAAGACCGAACGGTCGACGTTATTAAGTAGTTTATTATATGGCACTTTTTATTTCAAAATCAATCTTGTATCTCTTGGTCTTTGCTTCCTTTAACTTCGTCAAAACACCGAACTAGCGTTATTTTTTTCTGTTTCTTTCTCGTCTGGATAATAGAATTTACTTTTATAATGTTCATCGTCGTCTATTTCATCTACTTTCGCTGTTTTTTCGGCAATAAAAGTTTCTTATTAGGATTTTTTGTTTGTTTCCAATCGTAGGGCATTAACAATTTTTATAATGCCCGCGGGCATTACGGAGAAATCTCGCCCCGTCAGCAACCAATCACAGCGCGTGATTTTACCGGAAGTAATCCGTGCCATATAATAAAATCAAGTACACATATAAAAAAATCAAGTAGCTAATAATTATTAGCATTTATTATTAAAATTGTTAATGCCCTACGATTGGAAACAAACAAAAAATCCTAATAAGAAACTTTTATTGCCGAAAAACAGCGAAAATAGATGAAATAGACGACGATGAACATTATAAAAGTAAATTCTATTATCCAGACGAGAAAGAAACAGAAGAAAATAACGCTAGTTCGGTGTTTTGACGAAGTTAAAGGAAGCGAAGACCAAGAAATACAAGATTGATTTTGAAATAAAAACTGCCATATAATAAACTACTTAATAACCTCGACCGTTCGATCTTTACGGTAAAATATTAAACCTCGGTCTTGAGCGTATTAACCTCGCTATCGCTCGGTCAGTACAGCAAGACCTCGGTTTAATATTTTACCGTAAAGACCTCACTCTCGGTTATTAAGTAGTTAGTTATATTTCTTTATTATTTAGCAAAACGAAGACAGCAGTTGGAAGTTCAGTAGAACTCGAATGTGGTTGGAATTCATTGAGCAAGGGAATTGTCTGCCGCCTCCATATAACATTATAATCCCCAATCCCCGGTGGATTAAGCGAGTACGTTTTTATTCGTTTATAATATATTACTTTCAGCATGCCAGAACTTCTATTTAATATGACTCGAAAATTAAGTTTGTCTTATTGAAAAAAACCATTTAAAATGATAAAATAACACCTTTTGCAGTTTTTCGTTTCCTTGCTTCGTTTTTGAGATATTCCAGTTTGTTTGATATGCAAATGACACAACTTTTTAAGTCACATGTGCATAATGAGTTATCAGAAAAGGTTACATATCTCTGCTATTATGAAAACATGGGCTTAAGTCAAAGGAAGCATGTGCGTGTTTCTACCTACAACACCAAACATGTAGAATTCCAAGTGATTTCGTTTCACAATAGCAAAGATATGTAACCTTCTCTCGGTAACTCATCATACTCATTATGCACGTGTGACGTAAAAAGTTGTATCATTTGCATATCAAACAAACTGGAATATCTCAAAAACGAAGCAAGGAAACCAAAAACTGCAAAAGATGTTATTTTATCATTTTAAATGTTCTTTTCAATAAGACAAACTTAATTTTCGAGTCATATGCCCTTGAAATAAAAGTAGCGTGCTGCGTAGGCAGTGTAGAAAGAACAATCGAAATATAGAGAGAAACGCGTTTCTCTCTGACGAAGGGCCTTCGCTCGAAACGTTAGATTCCTACGTTCTCTGTTTCGGCAGTATATCTAACCTTACTATATTTCGATTGTTGTTTCTACACTGCATGCCTACGCAGTGTGACTGAGAGTTAACGAGTGCAATCAAACATTTTATTTATACATGTGTACACACGCAAGTCTGTGTCAGACCTGATGCAGAATGATGTCAGATCTGTTCAGAAAAATGTAGCGATCCCTGATACAGCCTGTTGCAGTATCAGCCTGCCTCGTACCCAGGCATCTTTTTGGGAGAGGAGTGTCGCGCGAAGGTCCCATCGCTCCTTGCGCGCTCCGGTTTTTAATCGCGCCAGAGGTTAGAGTACGAGGCAGAGTATCAGCTACGATACACCTATGATATAGGAAGGGAAGGGAAGGGTAGGGAAGGGAAGGGAAGGGAAGGGAAGGGAAGGGAAGGGAAGGGAAGGGAAGGGAAGGGAAGGGAAGGGAAGGGAAGGGAAGGGAAGGGAAGGGAAGGGAAAGGATATCATATCTGTATCATACCTGCAGCTACAACAGACTGTTCAGAACAGATTCTGTCAAACTGTATCAGCCTGACACGGTCAGTGCTGTATCAGTTTGATATAACAGACTGAACAGGTATGTTGTCTCAGTACGGAGTTGTCGCAGTCTGTTAGAAATTCTAACTTGAAATGTTTATACATCAGCACTGGTACATTCTGTAGCTGTCAGGCTGTATCAAGGGTCGCTACATTTCTCTGAACAGATCTGATATCAGAGCTGATCAGACTGTGACAAGATGGCGGACAGCACGCTGTCTTTGGTCGAAATATTTCCAAAACCAAAACAGATACGGAAAAATTGTAAAAGGTCTTCTTATACCATTTGACGAGTTCTTTCAAATTAGACAAACTTAATTTGCATTGCCAATACCCTTTAACAGACAATTTTGTCCATACTTATATATTTTACTCTGGGTAACGCCAAACGATTTTACTTGTCAGCTGGGTGCCTCTTGCAGAAACAAGGGTTAAAAGAGAACTCACAAAACAAAGCAATTTTCTTGTTCTTTCTTGTTCTGCCCGCTTGGCTGCAAAACTATTGCAATAATTCATTCTTCATGCATAATTATTCCATCCATTTTCTTTTGCAGCAACTTTATAATAATAAGCAAACATTTTCTCCGCAACGACAGAACGAAAATACTGAGAATGAGGTAATTTACAAGGATACAATTTCTTATGTATGTTTTGTCTGCTCTTAACACTAATACAATTTCTTATGTATGTTTTGTCCGCTCTTAACACTAATTCTTTAATTTTAGAGACAAGAACATTTGAAAGTGCTCACTGATCGGTATTTAGAACGACTCGATGCACAAGAGGAGCAACGATATTGCACAATGCATGACATGGAAAATTGCAAAGCAGAACTTCTCAAGGCTATTAAAGAATGTTTTGAACGAAAGGTAATTGGTCCATACTCTACGCAGAGCGAGCTTGAATTAAGGTTAAGATTGCTCGTTCGTTCCTTTATTTATTTATTCATTCATTCATTCATTCATTCATTCATTCATTCCTTCCTTCCTTTCTTCCTCCCTCCCTCCCTCCCTCCCTCCCTCCCTCCCTCCCTCCCTCCCTCCCTCCCTCCCTCCTCCCTCCCTCCCTCCCTCCCTCCCTCCCTCCCTCCCTCCCTCCCTCCCTCCTCCCTCCCTCCCTCCCTCCCTCCCTCCCTCCTTCCTTCCTTCCTTCCTTCCTTCCTTCCTTCCTTCCTTCCTTCCTTCCTTCCTTCCTTCCTTCCTTCCTTCCTTCCTTCCTTCCTTCCTTCCTTCCTTCCTTCCTTCCTTCCTTCCTTCCTTCCTTCGGGGAGCACGGGTGGCGTGTGCTGTTAGCGCGCTGCCTCTCACCAAAAGTTAGGCCCGGTTAGACGGGGTTAGTACTTGGATGGGTGACCGCTTGGGAATCACCCCGTTGTCGAGCTGGAAACTAATATGAGTAGAGTTGTAGTTGATCTCTCCTCAATCTCCTGTGCTTCGAGGGTTTTTCGCCGGGTTCGAGGGTTTTCCTCCCTCCGCAAAACCAACACTTACATCATGGTAGTCATGTTCAATTGGGGCATTTCGCTCCGTTTGACCACCAGTTGCTATAGGCAATAAAGTTATTAAATCTAAATCTTCCTTCCTCCCTTCCTTCTTTCCTCCCTTCCTTCCTTCCTCCCCTCCCTCCTTCCTTCCTTCCCTCATTCATTCATTCATTCATTCATTCATTCATTGCGGCTAAAAGCTCAGTTATTTTTTAGTTTTTTATCTTCATTTTCCTGGTTGAACTTACGATAATTAGAACAATTAGAAAATTACTTATAAAATTATATTTGTTTTTCACTTAATTCATCAGGATCAACCACTAAATATTAACAGGAGGACCAGTGTTTAACAGCCCAAGTCCTAGAAATGGAAAATTCTTCTCGTGTTGTATAAGCACAAATATCTCACCGACATATACGGATAATAATAGTTTAGAAAATTTGCGAAACAACTTGAACTTTGTGACGGACGAATTCATGAATAGTTTTTATGTAGTTTAAGATTTGTATTTAGTCGTAGATGAATCACAGTCGCTACCGCGCATTTACAGAGCTTGTTTACGTTTCTTTGTCGATGTTTTCTCGGGTAAATGAAATGTGAAACCCGCGTTTCTAAGGTTACCACGACTTGGTTTTCTCACTGTGATGATAATCATGACGTCAAGATGACAATAATCATGACGATTGTGACGTCACTGAAGATAATCACGACGTCATACTGATGATAATCATGACGTCGTGATGATGACGTCACTATGATAATCGTGACGTCATAATGATGATGATGATTATGACGATTGTGGTAACACGGAAGATGATCATGACGTCATAATGATCATGACGTCATAATGATCATGACGTCATAATAATCATGCCGTCGTGATGATGATCACGACGACTGTGACATCACTGAAAATAATCATGACGTCATAACAATGATCATGACGTCGTGTGATAGTGATGACGTAACGATGATGCTCGTGTCATGCATAGTGATAATCATGACGTCATGATGATCAGCCAATAAAAGTAGGCCTCGTAAACCGTTCCAGTCCACTTCTGTCTACGTCAGCGATGACGTCACGATGATGCTCATGATGTCATGCACGGCGATAATCATGACGTCGTTCCAGTCCACTTCGGTTTTGCAAAACAAATTGCAAGTAATTTTGCATAGTGTAACATCCCTAATCGTGCTACTGCAATGCAACAGATATAGCCGTTGTCGGACAAGTTTGACCAAAAGTTGTGAAGTGTAAAACCACGTTTATTACATTAATAAAAGAGTGCCATCTACGTAGAACGAAGGTTTGTCGTAATGGTTCGACTCTTCGTTAAAAACACATACAGGACAATATGCTAATGTCCACCATTCAAACCCAATAGTCACTTTCAGTTGGTCAAGACTTCAAGTTGCTTTGCGATTCGAAGCAGCGATTTCCACACCCCGTGAGGATAGCATTGAACTAAAAATAACTGGAACGCTACGTTCAGTAAACTGCGCATACAAATCTTGAAGCGAAAATTTGACTCCCATATGAAGCCAGTTTTGACTCCCAGACACGCACTTCCACGCGTGTTTCTACTTTTTTTGTTTTGGCCGTGTTTGTTTTTTTCGTGGAAAGGCTGGGTACGACTTGCATAATTTGGCTTCAAACTTCCGGTTGAACGTAGCGTTCCAGTTATTTTTAGTTCAATGGAGGATAGTGACCGCGGAGCTCTTCACGAAACAACATTTACCCTGTTTTCCTCATAGACAGACCCGGTATCGTTTAAGACGTCCGAAAATTGCGCACAAATGCGTGAAAAGTGTCCGCCTTCCCAGAAAATCTTGCTAAATGATTTAGAAACACCGCCAAGTGTTTGCCCCGTGGTTGCGCCCGGCCCGTTTCTCGGATGCTTTGGAAAGGTGTTCCTTTGCGATTCGTCGAACGTCGCGAAAGACCGATCTAAAGGCTGATTTCCAGTCAGTGGAATTTTGCGAGCGGGCGGAATTTTTCTTTGTCTTGTGAGCTCTCGAGCGGAACTAATCTAATTCAGAGCACAAAAGACAAAGAAAAATTCCGCCCGCTCGCAAAATTCCACTGACTGGAAACCAGCCTTAACGGAGCGCAAGTAATCGCTGCGTGTAGAAGGATTTGATAGGGGCATTCCTAGTTCCAACTCTAATGGAAGCCGAGGAGCACGACCAAAAAACAACTTCGTAAGGGGCTATTCCTAACGAATCATGCCTGCTTGTGCTGTAAGCAAATGTAATGCTGTCCAGCCACAAATCCCAATCATCCCTTCTGCTAGAAACAAAAGAGGAAAGCATGCCTTGGAGTTGGAGGGTTCTATTCTGCCGCTCGGTTTGACCGTCGCATTGCGGATGGTATGCAGTTGTTCTTGTTTTAGTGATGCCCATTGCGTTGCAAATTTCATGCATTAAAACACTCTCAAAGTTGCGCCCTTGATCTGAGTGTAGTACAGCAGGTGGTCCAAATCGAGAAAATATTCTGCTTATCAAAATTGGCGCTACCGTGCTAGCTTTTTGGTCAGGAGTTGCAAATGCCTCGCACCACTTTGTAAAATGATCGACAACTACAAGGATGTGCTTATTGCCTCTACTGGTTTCTGATAGTGGACCCATGTAATCCATGGCCCAGAATGTAAACGGCTCACCTACCGAAATAGTGCCCATTGGCGCTCGATTGTTGTTAACTGGCGAGTTGTTACGCGTACACACTGGACATTTCTTTACATACATATCAACATCGTTACGAATACTAGGCCAATAAAAGCGCTTTCTCACCCTTTCCTCGGTGAGAGTAATTCCTATAAGTGACCGGCAAAAGGATTGTCGTGAACAGCATTTAAAATTGTTTCTCGAAGAGCAGTTGGTACGATCATTACGGAATTAGGGTAAGGTTGTCGATTACCAATGGACCTCACGAACAATCCGTCTCGCACGAAGAGACGATCATAATGTCGATACCAGGTTTTAAGATTGTGGTCGTCTGTGCTTGATATCTCTGGTTTTGGGAGCCCGCGGTTTTTCATTTCAATAATTTTCGAAAGTTGTGGGTCATTTTGCTGTGCTTCTATAAGATTAACCGAGGGGTTGACCGTTACGGCACAGGATTCTGCTGTTGGCACATTTGCGTTCTCGTCACGACTTGAATCCGAATCATTGATGACGGGTGTTGTAACTAGAGCTCCAGTTGAGTCAGTTTTGAGTGGTTTGGTACCTTCTAGGGTTATTATGACAGTTCGACCAGTTGAAAGTTTAACGCGTATTTTAGTCCTTACTACGTTCGCGGGATCGCGAGTTGGAATGTTCGCTATCGGAGAGGCTTCACAAGGTTTCATTTCTGTCGCGCTACATTGGCCCAGAGTATCGGAGTGCGACTGAACTAGTCGAGACAATGCGTCGCGTTGTTATGCAGGCGACCCGCCCTATGTGCAACGGAAAAGTCGAATTCCTGTAGGTCCATTATCCATCGGGCTAAGCGGCCTTTAGGTTCCATGCTATGAAGCCACCGTAACGCGCTATGGTCCGTAACAATTCGAAAATGACGCCCAAGCAAGTAAACGCGAAACTGCTGAGTACCGAAAACGATAGCGTAAGCCTCTTTTTCAGTTGTAGAAAACTTTTTCTGTCGTGCAGAAAGGGCCTTTGACGCATATGCAACCACTTTTTCGAGCCTGTTATCGTCGAGCTGTGATAAGATCGCGCCTACTCCGAAATCAGAAGCGTCGGTCTGGAGTATAAATTCGCGGTCGAACTTAGGATAACATAAGATTGGCGCAGAACAAAGCAAAGATTTTAGCTGAGAGAAAGAGGTGTCGCATCCTTCTGTCCAGGAAAAAATCGTTGTCTTTTCAGTGAGACGAACAAGTGGCGCAGCGACCGTCGCAAATCCTGGGATACATTTTCTGTAATAGCCAGCGAGACCTAAAAAACTTCGAACTTCTTTCACTGAATTTGGTCGAGGGATGTCGCTTACCGCCGCTATTTTAGTGGGGTCAGGCTGAATTCCGGACTTCGAAATAACGTGTCCTAAAAATGCAACTTGCTGAGCTGCGATCTTACACTTCGATAATTTGACGCGGAGGTTGTGCTGTCTTAGCCTAAGTAAAACAGTTTCTAATCGTTCACAATGCTCATTGATGTCGCGACCGAAAACAATGACATCATCAAGGTAACACAAACAAATAGCATAGGTCAATCCGGACAACACGATGTCCATAGTGCGTTGAAATGTAGCTGGCGCCGTTGAAAGGCCAAAGGGCTTGCGATTAAATTCATATAATCCGCTTTGCGTGACGAAGGCTGTTTTGTGACGATCTTTCTCGTCAACGGATATTTGCCAATAGCCACTTCGAAGATCGAGGGTTGTAAAAAATTGTGAATTGCCCAAGGAATCGAGAATATCGTCGATGCGAGGCAAAGAGTGTGCGTGGCCAACAGTGACTAAATTTAGCTTGCGGTAATCGACGCAGAATCGAAGCTCGCCATTCTTTTTCTTGACTAAAATAATTGGGCTAGACCAAGCGCTTGTGCTATGACGTATGACACTTTGCTCTAACATTTCCTCAATTTGTCGATTAGACTCGTCCCGGTGTACATAGGGTAAACGGCGCGGTTGCTGTTTAATGGGTGGGTTATTGCCGGTATCAATCTTGTGCGTCAGTAGTGTTGTATGGCCTAAACTCTCGTGAAAAACATCCGAAAACTTGCACAAGAGACGCTGTACACGCTCTTTGTCACCGCGGGCAAGAGAGCTATCAATTACAGAGTCAAGCTTATCAGTAAAATTTTTCAACTCGCTTTTTACCGCTCCGCAGACATCCGGTTTGGTGTTTAAAACTTTGGAGCATGACTCAACCAAGGGACAAAATTCCGCAATATTTTCACCTGCGGTCAATTCAATGGGACTCTGAGACATGTTAATAACTCGTAAAGGCACAATCCTATGTTGGTCGGGTTTGACCACAACCCGTGCTAAACTAAACCTCTGCCGGGCATCATTATTGATACCCGAACGTGGCTCTATCATGCCTATTTTGCCGTTGGCACTTTTGGCCAATTTCCCTTCTAAAATCATTTCGGTTCTAGGTGGTATCATTGCACTCTCAAACAAAGTAACGACCGCGTTGCTTTGGAATGTCGACTGACACAACAATCGATCAGTCGAAGAATGCTGCTCACGTGTGTGGATGACCCCAGCAAGGTTTGCCGTCGTTAGACTCATAGTTATCCCGGATGGGTGTTTTCCCGTGACGTCCCGGCCAGTAAGAGATAACCCGCCCGCGCATTCCTACTTAACGTTAACCTATTTCTAGTGATGAAATCCCATCCTAATACACATTCATATTGAATATTATTACTAACTAAAAAGTCACCAGAATAGGCTAGTTTAGAATGACTAAATTTAACATTAGTACTGATTTGTCCGAGAATATGTAAGTTGTCGCCAGTGATGGAGACACACTGCTGTTCATTGGACTTATCAAGAGACGTGTTATTAAAGTCAATAATACGATGAATATTATGGCTCACAAATGATTTCATGGATCCTGTGTCCACAAGAGCACGAACACAGACTCCGTCAATAAAACAATCAACAAATGGGTGGGTTATAGTACAATCAGTATCATTAGTGCTACTTACAATGGGATGGTCACTGTTTCCACCAGATGCTGGACCATCCCTTAGTAGTTTGGGAATTCCTGGCGCCACCCCTGAACCATGGGGGGGGGGGGGGGGGGCAAATTCACCGTTGGCCTCCCCTGACGAACAAAGGCCAGCACGCCACTGCAAGTTCCCACTTATAAACGGCGGGATCCTCGCCTGATCGCAGAGTACGGCATTCGAATTCCGCATAAAAGTTCTCGCGGTTTGCAGCAGGGCACATGGACTTCGTCAATTCGGCCACAGCAGCGGCATATGTAGTACGCTGCTCCGCGGGGATAGCGTAAAAATGGCTGGCCGCTCGTCCTCGAAGAAATGCGGGCAGTTTGAGGATTTTGTCGTCACGTTCCTCGGTCGTCTTCCACCCGTTTGCCGCGCAACACACGTCGAATTCTCGCAGCCATGACTCAAAGTCACCATTATCGAATCGTCCAGGCAAAATACTAGAAGAAGACATGTTTCTGGATGTTTAATGCTTTACCGCTGCCACCAGATTTGTAACGTACCGAGCTACCCAACCAACAGACTTCACGACTTTCAGTCAGACAGAACCTCTCTTTATTTTAACAGTCTCGTTACTTTTATACCCTAGGCCCAAGTTGGGCGTTACAAACAAATAACCAAATATAGAAATACAACTACTACGTATATACATGACCTATGTAAAGGAAGGGTGTTACAGGAAAGGAAGCGTTTACCGCAATTTGCTATATCATGCTTTTACGCGCTAATTCTGCTAATTGTTAATTTACATTCGTCACACATGGCGGACAGCAGGCTGTCTTTGGTCGAAATATTTCCAAAACCAAAACAGATAGAGAAAAATTGTAAAAGGTCTTCTTATACCATTTGACGAGTTCTTTAAAATGAGATAAACTTGATTTTTATTGCCAATACCCTTTAATAATGCTAATTGTATTAGGTTCGGTGCATGAGAAGAGCGACGTAGACACTTCTACTTAGGGCACAATAATTTATATTATGTTGTCAATTGTTGTCAACTCCAATATCGATTCAAAACAACCCTCAGACTTTACCTCCTCTGAAGAGAGTTAATTTTATTAAAATAAATTATTGACATTAACAGTGTATTTAATCAAAAACGAAGGTCTCACGCTTCATATTATTTCATTTTAGAGAAAGAAAATTATTAAACATCTTGTCCGACGATACTTTCTCAAACGAGAGTCGCAAAGAAAGAAGCAACTAAGCACTTTGAAGGATATCGAAGATTGTAAATCTGAAATGATCAGAGTTCTCAAAGAAACTTGCAACGCTTAGCGACAGAACTAAATGATTTGTCAGTTTGAAGTGGTTCTCTGATGAAAATATTGTTGGTAATGTTTCTGCATAATCCTAAAGATATTATGGTAGTTGGTAATTGTGCTAAGTTTCATTTCGAAATTCTCAAAAACAAAGTTGTATTTTACGTGCGAAGTTTGTATTTTGGAGCGCGGCCATTAAATTGGCCGTGTTTGAGAAGAATGAGTTGAGGAGAACTTATAACATCATAAGCCCTGTTTACACGGCCAAAATTTAAGCACGCTTAAGTTAAGTGTGCTTAAAATGCGCCACCTTGGTGCGTTTAAACGGTCATTTAATAATCCCTTACTAAAACACGTACGGTACCATGCATTATTCAACATGGCGGACGAGCTATATTTTTGGTTTTGGAAGCTTCGTATGGGTTGCGTGCGTCAAAGAACAACGGAAGACATCGGTACACGAGAAAGAGTAATAGCTAAAAGAAACAAAGGAACAAAGAATAGCGCGATGGAAGCTTCTACAGCAGGGCAAAAAAATGCATTTCATCGTATTAATAACACCGTATTAATTGTAAGCGTTTTTCAATCCCGTTGCGTTTACACGGCCAAGTTAAGCGCGATTAACTGATCGTGCTCACTGCTCAGTTTAACCCACCTCCTTGAGGTGGTGCAAACTAATCGTGATTAATTTACGCCGATCTGATCATAAGAGAGATACTAGAAACCTGCCCATGTACAAGTGAGATTGAAAGAAATTGCAAATTAATGTGACATCTTGATTAAGATTTCTCTTCCATAGTTGTTGAATTGGCAACTCACATTTCATAATTGAATCAATGCACCGTTTTAATTTTGAAGTATGCAGTTCAGAATTTAAATATAAGACAATTTTGGCCTGACAAAAATAGCCTGACATAGCCCGTATAACGTGCAGAACAGTTGCACTTAAAAAATAGGGAAGTCTAAACGATATATTGGGTCATGCAGCACGTCGTACCCCAGAATTTTCAAGCTTGTTCTTCCTTTCATTTCTCAATGTACGTCATACAAGTTATACATATATGTAACTAAATTTATAAATAAAAGTCTTTGTATAGCGAAAGCGTTAAACATAGCCATACGGCCAAACGTTTTTTTACGGGGGGGGGGGGGGGGGGGGGGGAGAGTTGAAATCGACAATAAATGACCAACTATACTATACATCTAGTATATTATATTTTTGTTAAATAACGACGGATATCAGTCTTTAGTATAAATACACAGGTGATTATAGAAAATCGCGAGCGCTGATTGTTCGAGCTACTTCGGACTAAATCTCGATAATCACCTACAGCGTTTATTCAAAATGGCCACCAGCCTATTTGGCAATGCGACAGACGATGAAATTAACAATTTCAAAGAAAATGCTGTTCCTAAAATTACAAAAATGTGTATTTATACTAAAACAATTATTCACCTCAGGCTCAGGTGAATATCGGTGAATAATAACCGCGACTTCGTCTCGGTTATTATTCGTCGATATTCACCTCGCCTTCGGCGAATAATTGTTAATATATATCATGAATAAACGGCTAGTTACCTCTGTCCTGGTAACTAATCTACCAACTTCAAATTCTTCAAAATAAAGCTGCTAAAACTATTATTGATGTTTCTCTTTTTACTTCCTCAACTGAAGCTCTCAGTAAACTACCCTGGCATCCAGTTATATACCGGCGCTATTTAAAAATAATTTAATAGATTTTGATTTCAAAGTGACTAATATTAACCATACTTAGGGGCTGTTTATATGAGGCGAGCCAGCCCGGTAAATTTCATCCCGCCTGGCGCAGTCGGCATCCCTTTGAAAAATCATCCCGGTGAGCGGGCCAGCCCGGTTAGCGATTGTTTACATGGGAAAATTTTCATCGCCTCTTTCAAGTGAGATCTCGCTAACCGGGCTAGCCCGCTTGGCCATATAAACGCAGAGGAATTTTTAACAGGAAAATAACTACACAGTGAGATCTCGCTTACCGGGCTATCCCGCTTACTGGGCTGGTTCGCCTCTCATATAAACAGCCCCTTATAATACTAGACGCAAAGACAATATCAACGAGGTTGCCTTAGGGCCCCTCCCGCAGTCCATACTCGATATGCTTGGTAAGATGTTCTTCCGTAGTACGGTAAAATCCCATTGAGAGCATTCAACCAATGTAAGCTTATGTAACTTTATAAGCAGGAAGTTGTAACGTTATTTTTGATATATAAAAATGATATATAGTCACGTATAAATCACCCCCACTTCCAACAAAATACACCCATTCGAACTGTAGTCGGCACTGTCAACTGCACTTCGTTCTCATTCGATACTCAGCTCTTTTAAATTAACAAGATGTTTTCTAGTCTTACTTCCACACCATCAATTGCAATCAATCTTGAAGATATGAAAAAGAATACTATAAAAGAGACACCGATAGAGAATTCTCAAAATGCTTTCAATTATTGGCGTAAGCAGACAGACCCAAGGGATATATTGAGACATCAGAGAGACCCGCTTGAGCACGCGTTCCACATGAGTAGGGAGATGAAGATGAAATCAGAAGAAGAGATGGAGTTCAAGAAGGAATACCAAGAATTATCTAAAACATTCAAGCGCTTCGGCGTCGAGTTGTACGACGAGTGCCGCAGTCAGAAAGAAATGGCTGCTCTATTGAATATCGACGAGAGCAATTTTACTGAATTTGGTCCTGCCAAGTCTAAACAATTGGTGAATAAACTTAAGCTAGCGATTAAGCGTGATCAAAAAGAGGTACTAGTTTGTATCTTTTATATAAGAGTAACCTACGTATACAAGTAGTCATTGTAGTGTACCACATTTGGAAGCTTGGTGTTTGTGTAACAGACGTTTGGTAGACGTTCGCGAATCGTCGATAGATAGATGGATGGATGGGTGGATGGTGGATGGGTGGATGGGTAGGTGGGTGTGTAGGTGGGTGGGTGGGTTGGTTGGGTGGGTGGGATAGGGTGGGTGGGATAGGGTGGGTGGGTGGGAGGGAGGGATGGAATGGAATGGAATGGAATGGAATGGGATGGGATGGGATGGGATGGGATGGGATGGGATGGGATGGGATGGGATGGGATGGGATGGGATGGGATGGGATGGGATGGGATGGGATGGGATGGGATGGGATGGGATGGGATGGGATGGGATGGGATGGGATGGGATGGGATGGGATGGATGGGATGGGATGGGATGGGATGGGATGGGATGGGATGGGATGGGATGGGATGGGATGGGATGGGATGGGATGGGATGGGATGGGATGGGATGGATGGATGGATGGATGGATGGATAGATAGAGATAGATAGATAGATAGATAGATAGATAGATAGATAGAGATAGATAGATAGATAGATAGATAGATAGATAGATAGATAGATAGATAGATAGATAGATAGATAGATAGATAGATAGATAGATAGATAGATAGATAGATAGATAGATAGATAGATAGATAGATAGATAGATAGATAGATAGATAGATAGATAGATAGATAGATAGATAGATAGATAGATAGATAGATAGATAGATAGATAGATAGATAGATAGATAGATAGATAGATAGATAGATAGATAGATAGATAGATAGATAGATAGATAGATAGATAGATAGATAGATAGACAGATACGTTTAATAGAAAAACACCTTGCAGCTAAAAGCTGAATTGCGTGTACAGATATATCAAAATTACATATCAAAAAATTTAAAACTAACTAAAATAAACTAAACTACAGATTACCTAAAAAAGCTAAGTAACGTTTACAAGGAATTTAAAAATCTGATGCACATGCAGGTAAAAATGATTGTTTAAATCTATTTGTTTTACACTTGGGGATGATAAAATCTCTTTGGTTCTTAAGTGAATAAATAGATGAATTAACGTTAGGAAGAATATCATATAATTTGTGATACAATCTGGTCAACAGAAGTTTGTTGGTTCGATCATATAGCTGCCTGGAGCTCAGCAACATTTTCTCAGCCTTGAGCTTGACGTTTGTCAAATGTCTGGTACTAACTATATATATAGCTTTTGTTAATACGAGTCTGACTTTTCCTTTTCAGTTTGTCGCTCACCGGTTCACTCAGAAGCTACTCAACAGGGTGGTCTATTGTGATGTTCCTGAATGGTTCCGAAAAACCTACATTCACTGCCTAACACTTTTCACTGTGTACACTGTACTGTTCCCAATTTTTGCTGTCACTTACGTCGCCTTCCCGAATCACAAGATTTCCAATTGGATGAGAACGCCGTATTTGAAGTTTATCAGTCATTTGTCTCAGTTCACAGTTTTCCTCGGTCTTCTGGTCGCATCATCGCTTAGAGATAGCCATGAGCCGAGTATAGTAGGTGAGTTGAGGTTGGGGTGCGACGAAATCGTAGTCGTCTCTACACCGTCCACCGAATGCCTCAATCACCAATAAACCAAACCTCACTTGACGAGTGAAATAGTCTGGTGTTAGACAGAGTAAAATAGTCTGGTGTTAGACAGAGTGAAATAGTCTGGTGTTAGACAGAGTAAAATAGTCTGGTGTTAGACAGAGTAAAATCGTCTGGTGTTAGACAGAGTAAAATAGTCTGGTGTTAGACAGAGTAAAATCGTCTGGTGTTAGACAGAGTAAAATAGTCTGGTGTTAGACAGAGTAAAATCGTCTGGTGTTAGACAGAGTAAAATAGTCTGGTGTTAGACAGAGTGAAATAGTCTGGTGTTAGACAGAGTAAAATAGTCTGGTGTTAGACAGAGTAAAATAGTCTGGTGTTAGACAGAGTAAAATAGTCTGGTGTTAGACAGAGTAAAATAGTCTGGTGTTAGACAGAGTAAAACAGTCTGGTGTTAGACAGAGTAAAATAGTCTGGTGTTAGACAGAGTAAAATAGTCTGGTGTTAGACAGAGTGAAATAGTCTGGTGTTAGACAGAGTAAAATAGTCTGGTGTTAGACAGAGTAAAATCGTCTGGTGTTAGACAGAGTAAAATCGTCTGGTGTTAGACAGAGTAAAATAGTCTGGTGTTAGACAGAGTAAAATAGTCTGGTGTTAGACAGAGTAAAACAGTCTGGTGTTAGACAGAGTAAAATAGTCTGGTGTTAGACAGAGTAAAATCGTCTGGTGTTAGACAGAGTAAAACAGTCTGGTGTTAGACAGAGTAAAATAGTCTGGTGTTAGACAGAGTAAAATAGTCTGGTGTTAGACAGAGTAAAATAGTCTGGTGTTAGACAGAGTAAAATAGTCTGGTGTTAGACAGAGTAAAATAGTCTGGTGTTAGACAGAGTAAAATAGTCTGGTGTTAGACAGAGTAAAATAGTCTGGCGTTAAACCACCTTCTTGGTGTAGGTTCAACAGATGACTTGATATACTCTTTCATTGCCTTGCAAGTTACAAATCACTACAAATTCTCAAACTTACGCTTTTTTCTTAAGAGTACTTGATTTTCGCCTACATCGTTGGAATGACAGTTCAAGAAACTTGCGAGATGTTGAGACACCAACCTCGAAAGGCTTACTTCTTCAAATGGTGGAACTGTGTCACCTTTCTCATGCTTGTACTGTTTATTTTCTCTGCCGTATTTTGGCTCTTGGGATTCGCTATTACCGGTGGATGGTCGGCTGCAAATTTTATGAGCTGGAAAGAGAAAACCGGTCACCGACTACTTCTCATGGGAAACAGTTGCTTCTCGCTTGCTTCGGTTCTAAGCATTTTTCATTTGGGCGATGCTTGGCAAGTGAACAAGACAATGGGTCCCTTACAGAATTCCATGTATTATATGATGAGAGATATCATGAAATTTCTGACGATATTTCTGGGTGTTTTTCTGGCATTTACTCTGGGAATAAGAAATCTTTACTCGTACTACCAAAGCATACAGCGGATGAATCTCAAAAACGAGACCATTGAGGACCCTGACGACTACAAACTGACGACGTAAGTTAATTCATAGACATAGATAATAAACCTCAATAGCGTATATACACTACGCATTTGTATTTTTAAACCGTCTCCAGTAAATCATTTCCTCTTTAACTCCTCTCTAATAAGCACCCTCTCTAATAAGCCACGTCTAATAAGCACCCTCTCTAATAAGCCACCTCTCTAATAAGAACCTCTCTAATACGCCCCATCTCTAATAAGCCCCCTCTCTAATATGCCCCGTCTTATAAGCCCCCTCTCTAACATAAGCCCTCTCTCTAATAAGCACCTCTCTAATAAGCACCCTCTCTAATAAGCACCTCTCTAATACGCCCCCTCTATAATAAGCCCCCTCTCTAATAAGCCCCCTCTCTAATAAGCACCTCTCTAATAAGCCCCGTCTTATAAGCCCCCTCTCTAACAAGCCCACCTCTCTAATAATAAGCACCTCTCTAATAAGTCCCCATTCTAGTAAGCACCTCTCTAATAAGCCCCCTCTCTAATAAGCACTTCTCTAATAACCCCCCTCTAATAAGCCCCCTCTCTAATAACCCCTCTCTAATAAGCACCCTCTCTAATAAGCCCCCTCTCTAATAAGCACCTCTCTAATAACCCCCTCTCTAATAACCCCTCTCTAATAAGCCCCCTCTCTAGTAAGCCCCCTCTCTAATAAGCCCCTCTCTAATAACCCCTTCTCTAATAAGCCACATCTCTAATAAGCCCCCTCTCTAATAAGCCCCCTCTCTAATAAGCACCTCTAATAAGCACCCTTTCTATAAAGACACCTCTCTCTAATAAGCCCCTCTCTAATAACTCCTTCTCTAATAAGCCACATCTCTAATAAGCCACATCTCTAATCAGCCCCCTCTCTAATAAGCACCCTCTCTAATAAGCCCCCTCTCTAATAACCCTTTCTTTAATAAGCCACATCTCTAATAACCCCTTCTCTAATAAGCCACATCTCTAATAAGCCACCTTTCTATAAAGACACCTCTCTAATAAGCACTTCTCTAATAACGCCCCTCTCGAAAATTACACCTCTCGTATTTTCACTATCAATATTGTTTTTCAGTTTTTGGAATACAATGGCGATTATGTTCTGGGCATTATTCGATAAGATAGATCTGGAAGTGTTCAATACTAATGACGACAGTTTAACGATCACCCAAAGCACAGGAAAATTGATGTTTGCCTTGTTTTCTATCTGCGCTATCCTTGTAGGAATAAATACACTCATAGCTATGATGAACCATTCCTACGAATATGTTGTGGTAAGTGACTAGTTAGACTATGTGCGCACGATGTCGTTTCCGAGCGCTTTTATTTGGAAAGCGTTTCAAAAAGCATCGTTTTTACGCTGGCGTGTTCACACGAACGCGAATGAAAACGACGTCATTACACGAAAAACTTTTTATGACTGCGTTTTCAACTGTGTATATACGTATTTGTTAATAACTACTTAATAACCGAGAGTGAGGTCTTTACGGTAAAATATTAAACCGAGGTCTTGTTGTATTGACCGAGCGATAGCGAGGTTAATACGCTCAAGACCGAGGTTTAATATTTTACCGTAAAGACCGAACGGTCGAGGTTATTGAGTAGTTTATTATATGGCACTTTTTATTTCAAAATCAATCTTGTATTTCTTGGTCTTTGCTTCCTTTAACTTCGTCAAAACACCGAACTAGCGTTATTTTCTTCTGTTTCTTTCTCGTCTGGATAATGTTAATGTTCATCGTCGTCTATTTCATCTATGTTCGCCGTTTTTCGGCAATAAAAGTTTCTTATTAGGATTTTTTGTTTGTTTCCAATCGTAGGGCATTAACAATTTTCATAATGCCCGTGGGCATTACGGAGAAATCTCGCCCCGTCAGCAACCAATCACAGCGCGTGATTTTACCGGAAGTAATCCGTGCCATATAATAAAATCAAGTACACAAATAAAAAAATCAAGTATAGCCAATAATTATTAGCATTTATTATATGGCACGGATTACTTCCGGTAAAATCACGCGCTGTGATTGGTTGCTGACGGGGCGAGATTTCTCCGTAATGCCCACGGGCATTATAAAAATTGTTAATGCCCTACGATTGGAAACAAACAAAAAATCCTAATAAGAAACTTTTATTGCCGAAAAACGGCGAAAATAGATGAAATAGACGACGATGAACATTATAAAAGTAAATTGTATTATCCAGACGAGAAAGAAACAGAAGAAAATAACGCTAGTTCGGTGTTTTGACGAAGTTAAAGGAAGCGAAACCAAGAAATACAAGATTTATTTTGAAATAAAAAGTGCCATATAATAAACTACTTAATAACCTCGACCGTTCGGTCTTTACGGTAAAATATTAAACCTCGGTCTTTTGAGCTTATTAACCTCGCTATCGCTCGGTCAATACAGCAAGACCTCGGTTTAATATTTTACCGTAAAGACCTCACTCTCGGTTATTAAGTAGTTAGTTATATTTCTTTATTATTTAGCAAAACGAAGACAGCAGTTGGAAGTTCAGTAGAACTCGAATGTGGTTGGAATTCATTGAGGAAGGGGGTTGTCTGCCGCCTCCATATAACATTATAATCCCCAATCCCCGGTGGATTAAGCGAGTACGTTTTTATTCGTTTATAATATATTACTTTCAGCATGCCAGAACTTCTATTTAATATGACTCGAAAATTAAGTTTGTCTTATTGAAAAAAACATTTAAAATGATAAAATAACATCTTTTGCAGTTTTTCGTTTCCTTGCTTCGTTTTTGAGATATTCCAGTTTGTTTGATATGCAAATGACACAACTTTTTAAGTCACATGTGCATAATGAGTATGATGAGTTACCGAGAGAAGGTTACATATCTTTGCTATTGTGAAACGAAATCACTTGGAATTCTACATGTTTGGTGTTGTGGGTAGAAACACGCTCAAGCTTCCTTTGACTTAAGCCCATGTTTTCATAATATCAAAGATATGTAACCTTTTCTGATAACTCATTATGCACGTGTGACGTAAAAAGTTGTGTCATTTGCATATCAAACAAACTGGAATATCTCAAAAACGAAGCAAGGAAACCAAAAACTGCAAAAGATGTTATCTTATCATTTTAAATGTTCTTTTCAATAAGACAAACTTAATTTTCGAGTCATATGCCCTTCAACCCAAATAGTGAAATAAAAGTAGCGTGCTGCGTAGGCAGTGTAGAAACAACAATCGAAATATAGTAAGGTTAGATATACTGCCGAAACAGAGAACGTAGGAATCTAACGTTTCGAGCGAAGGCCCTTCGTCATTGAGAAACGCGTTTCTCTCTGACGAAGGGCCTTCGCTCGAAACGTTAGATTCCTACGTTCTCTGTTTCGGCAGTATATCTAACCTTACTATATTTCGATTGTTGTTTCTACACTGCATGCCTACGCAGTGTGACTGAGAGTTAACGAGTGCAATCAAACATTTTATTTATACATGTGTACACACGCAAGTCTGTGTCAGACCTGATGCAGAATGATGTCAGATCTGTTCAGAAAAATGTAGCGATCCCTGATACAGCCTGTTGCAGTATCAGGCTGCCTCGTACCCAGGCATCTTTTTGGGAGAGGAGTGTCGCGCGAATGTCCCATCGCTCCTTGCGCGCTCCGGTTTTTAATCGCGCCAGAGGTTAGAGTACGAGGCAGAGTATCAGCTACGATACACCTATGATATAGGAAGGGAAGGGAAGGGAAGGGTAGGGAAGGGTAGGGTAGGGAAGGGAAGGGAAGGAAGGGTAGGGTAGGGAAGGGTAGGAAGGAAGGGAAGGGAAGGGAAGGGAAGGGTAGGGAAGGGAAGGGAAGGGTAGGGAAGGGAAGGGAAGGGTAGGGAAGGGTAGGAAGGGAAGGGAAGGGAAGGGAAGGGTAGGGAAGGGGAGGGGAGGGGAGGGGAGGGGAGGGGAGGGGAGGGGAGGGAAGGGAAGGGAAGGGAAGGGAAGGGAAGGGAAGGGAAGGGAAGGGAAGGGAAGGGAAGGGAAGGGAAGGGAAGGGAAGGGAAGGAAGGGAAGGAAGGGAAGGGAAGGAAGGGAAGGGAAGGAAGGGAAGGGAAAGGATATCATATCTGTGTCATACCTGCAGCTACAACAGACTGTTCAGAACAGATTCTGTGAAACTGTATCAGCCTGACACGGTCAGTGCTGTATCAGTTTGATATAACAGACTGAACAGGTATGTTGTCTACGGAGTTGTCGCAGTCTGTTAGAAATTCTAACTTGAAATGTTTATACATCAGCGCTGGTACATTCTGTAGCTGTCAGGCTGTATCAAGGGTCGCTACATTTCTCTGAACAGATCTGATATCAGAGCTGATCAGACTGTGACAAGATGGCGGACAGCACGCTGTCTTTGGTCGAAATATTTCCAAAACCAAAACAGATACGGAAAAATTGTAAAAGGTCTTCTTATACCATTTGACGAGTTCTTTCAAATTAGACAAACTTAATTTGCATTGCCAATGTCCTTTAACAGACAATTTTGCCCCTATTTATATATTTTACTCTGGCTAACGCCAAACGATTTTACTTGTCAGCCGGGTACCTCTTGCAGGAACAAGGGTTAAAAGAGAACTCACAAAACAAAGCAATTTTCTTGTTCTTTCTTGTTCTGCCCGCTTGGCTGCAAAACTATTGCAATAATTCATTCTTCATGCATAATTATTTCATCCATTTTCTTTTGCAGCAACTTTATAATAATAAGCAAACATTTTCTCCGCAACGACAGAACGAAAATGCTAAGAATTTTCAAGAAAATGCTGAGGTAATTTACAAGAATACAATTTCTTATGTATGTTTTGTCTGCTCTTAATACTAATTCTTTAATTTTAGAGACAAGAACATTTGAAAGTGCTCACTGATCGGTATTTAGAACGACTCGATGCACAAGAGGAGCAACGATATTGCACAATGCATGACATGGAAAATTGCAAAGCAGAACTTCTCAAGGCTATTAAAGAATGTTTTGAACGAAAGGTAATTGGTCCATACTCTACGCAGAGCGAGCTTGAATTAAGGTTAAGATTGTTCGTTCGTTCCTTTATTCATTCATTCATTCATTCCTTCCTTCCTCCCTTCCTTCCTTCCTCCCTTCCTTCCTCCCCTCCCTCCTTCCTTCCTTCCCTCCTTCCTTCCTTCCCTCATTCATTCATTCATTCATTCATTCATTCATTGCGGCTAAAAGCTCAGTTATTTTTTAGTTTTTTATCTTCATTTTCCTGGTTGAACTTACGACAATTAGAACAAATAGAAAATTACTTATAAAATTATATTTGTTTTTCACTTAATTCATTAGGATCAACCACCAAATATTAACAGGAGGACCAGTGTTTAACAGCCCAAGTCCTAGAAATGGAAAATTCTTCTCGTGTTGTACAAGCGCAAATATCTCACCGACATATACGGATAATAATAGTTTAGAAAATTTGCGAAACAACTTGAACTTTGTGACGGACGAATTCATGAATAGTTTTTATGTAGTTTAAGATTTGTATTTAGTCGTAGATGAATCACAGTCGCTACCGCGCATTTGCAGAGCTTGGTTACGTTTCTTTGTCGATGTTTTCTCGGGTAAATGAAATGTGAAACCCGCGTTTCTAAGGTTACCACGACTTGGTTTTCTCACTGTGATGATAATCATGACGTCAAGATGACAATAATCATGACGATTGTGACGTCACTGAAGATAATCACGACGTCATACTGATGATAATCATGACGTCGTGATGATGACGTCACTATGATAATCGTGACGTCATAATGATGATGATGATTATGACGATTGTGGTAACACGGAAGATGATCATGACGTCATAATGATCATGACGTCATAATGATCATGACGTCATAATAATCATGCCGTCGTGATGATGATCACGACGACTGTGACATCACTGAAAATAATCATGACGTCATAACAATGATCATGACGTCGTGTGATAGTGATGACGTAACGATGATGCTCGTGTCATGCATAGTGATAATCATGACGTCATGATGATCAGCCAATAAAAGTAGGCCTCGTAAACCGTTCCAGTCCACTTCTGTCTACGTCAGCGATGACGTCACGATGATGCTCATGATGTCATGCACGGCGATAATCATGACGTCGTTCCAGTCCACTTCGGTTTTGCAAAACAAATTGCAAGTAATTTTGCATAGTGTAACATCCCTAATCGTGCTACTGCAATGCAACAGATATAGCCGTTGTCGGACAAGTTTGACCAAAAGTTGTGAAGTGTAAAACCACGTTTATTACATTAATAAAAGAGTGCCATCTACGTAGAACGAAGGTTTGTCGTAATGGTTCGACTCTTCGTTAAAAACACATACAGGACAATATGCTAATGTCCACCATTCAAACCCAATAGTCACTTTCAGTTGGTCAAGACTTCAAGTTGCTTTGCGATTCGAAGCAGCGATTTCCACACCCCGTGAGGATAGCATTGAACTAAAAATAACTGGAACGCTACGTTCAGTAAACTGCGCATACAAATCTTGAAGCGAAAATTTGACTCCCATATGAAGCCAGTTTTGACTCCCAGACACGCACTTCCACGCGTGTTTCTACTTTTTTTGTTTTGGCCGTGTTTGTTTTTTTCGTGGAAAGGCTGGGTACGACTTGCATAATTTGGCTTCAAACTTCCGGTTTGAACGTAGCGTTCCAGTTATTTTTAGTTCAATGGAGGATAGTGACCGCGGAGCTCTTCACGAAACAACATTTGCCCTGTTTTCCTCATAGACAGACCCGGTATCGTTTAGACGTCCGAAAATTGCGCACAAATGCGTGAAAAGTGTCCGCCCTTCCCAGAAAATCTTGCTAAATGATTTAGAAACACCGCCAAGTGTTTGCCCCGTGGTTGCGCCCGGCCCGTTTCTCGGATGCTTTGGAAAGGTGTTCCTTTGCGATTCGTCGAACGTCGCGAAAGACCGATCTAAAGGCTGATTTCCAGTCAGTGGAATTTTGCGAGCGGGCGGAATTTTTCTTTGTCTTGTGAGCTCTCGAGCGGAACTAATCTAATTCAGAGCACGAAAGACAAAGAAAAATTCCGCCCGCTCGCAAAATTCCACTGACTGGAAACCAGCCTTAACGGAGCGCAAGTAATCGCTGCGTGTAGAAGGATTTGATAGGGGCATTCCTAGTTCCAACTCTAATGGAAGCCGAGGAGCACGACCAAAAACAACTTCGTAAGGGGCTATTCCTAACGAATCATGCCTGCTTGTGCTGTAAGCAAATGTAATGCTGTCCAGCCACAAATCCCAATCATCCCTTCTGCTAGAAACAAAAGAGGAAAGCATGCCTTGGAGTTGGAGGGTTCTATTCTGCCGCTCGGTTTGACCGTCGCATTGCGGATGGTATGCAGTTGTTCTTGTTTTAGTGATGCCCATTGCGTTGCAAATTTCATGCATTAAAACACTCTCAAAGTTGCCCTTGATCTGAGTGTAGTACAGCAGGTGGTCCAAATCGAGAAATATTCTGCTTATCAAAATTGGCGCTACCGTGCTAGCTTTTTGGTCAGGAGTTGCAAATGCCTCGCACCACTTTGTAAAATGATCGACAACTACAAGGATGTGCTTATTGCCTCTACTGGTTTCTGATAGTGGACCCATGTAATCCATGGCCCAGAATGTAAACGGCTCACCTACCGAAATAGTGCCCATTGGCGCTCGATTGTTGTTAACTGGCGAGTTGTTACGCGTACACACTGGACATTTCTTTACATACATATCAACATCGTTACGAATACTAGGCCAATAAAAGCGCTTTCTCACCCTTTCCTCGGTGAGAGTAATTCCTATAAGTGACCGGCAAAAGGATTGTCGTGAACAGCATTTAAAATTGTTTCTCGAAGAGCAGTTGGTACGATCATTACGGAATTAGGGTAAGGTTGTCGATTACCAATGGACCTCACGAACAATCCGTCTCGCACGAAGAGACGATCATAATGTCGATACCAGGTTTTAAGATTGTGGTCGTCTGTGCTTGATATCTCTGGTTTTGGGAGCCCGCGGTTTTTCATTTCAATAATTTTCGAAAGTTGTGGGTCATTTTGCTGTGCTTCTATAAGATTAACCGAGGGGTTGACCGTTACGGCACAGGATTCTGCTGTTGGCACATTTGCGTTCTCGTCACGACTTGAATCCGAATCATTGATGACGGGTGTTGTAACTAGAGCTCCAGTTGAGTCAGTTTTGAGTGGTTTGGTACCTTCTAGGGTTATTATGACAGTTCGACCAGTTGAAAGTTTAACGCGTATTTTAGTCCTTACTACGTTCGCGGGATCGCGAGTTGGAATGTTCGCTATCGGAGAGGCTTCACAAGGTTTCATTTCTGTCGCGCTACATTGGCCCAGAGTATCGGAGTGCGACTGAACTAGTCGAGACAATGCGTCAGCGTTGTTATGCAGGCGACCCGCCCTATGTGCAACGGAAAAGTCGAATTCCTGTAGGTCCATTATCCATCGGGCTAAGCGGCCTTTATATAGGTTCCATGCTATGAAGCCACCGTAACGCGCTATGGTCCGTAACAATTCGAAAATGACGCCCAAGCAAGTAAACGCGAAACTGCTGAGTACCGAAAACGATAGCGTAAGCCTCTTTTTCAGTTGTAGAAAACTTTTTCTGTCGTGCAGAAAGGGCCTTTGACGCATATGCAACCACTTTTTCGAGCGTGTTATCGTCGAGCTGTGATAAGATCGCGCCTACTCCGAAATCAGAAGCGTCGGTCTGGAGTATAAATTCGCGGTCGAACTTAGGATAACATAAGATTGGCGCAGAACAAAGCAAAGATTTTAGCTGAGAGAAAGAGGTGTCGCATCCTTCTGTCCAGGAAAAAATCGTTGTCTTTTCAGTGAGACGAACAAGTGGCGCAGCGACCGTCGCAAATCCTGGGATAAATTTTCTGTAATAGCCAGCGAGACCTAAAAAACTTCGAACTTCTTTCACTGAATTTGGTCGAGGGATGTCGCTTACCGCCGCTATTTTAGTGGGGTCAGGCTGAATTCCGGACTTCGAAATAACGTGTCCTAAAAATGCAACTTGCTGAGCTGCGATCTTACACTTCGATAATTTGACGCGGAGGTTGTGCTGTCTTAGCCTAAGTAAAACAGTTTCTAATCGTTCACAATGCTCATTGATGTCGCGACCGAAAACAATGACATCATCAAGGTAACACAAACAAATAGCATAGGTCAATCCGGACAACACGATGTCCATAGTGCGTTGAAATGTAGCTGGCGTCGTTGAAAGGCCAAAGGGCTTGCGATTAAATTCATATAATCCGCTTTGCGTGACGAAGGCTGTTTTGTGACGATCTTTCTCGTCAACGGATATTTGCCAATAGCCACTTCGAAGATCGAGGGTTGTAAAAAATTGTGAATTGCCCAAGGAATCGAGAATATCGTCGATGCGAGGCAAAGGGTGTGCGTGGCCAACAGTGACTAAATTTAGCTTGCGGTAATCGACGCAGAATCGAAGCTCGCCATTCTTTTTCTTGACTAAAATAATTGGGCTAGACCAAGCGCTTGTGCTATGACGTATGACACTTTGCTCTAACATTTCCTCAATTTGTCGATTAGACTCGTCCCGGTGTACATAGGGTAAACGGCGCGGTTGCTGTTTAATGGGTGGGTTATTGCCGGTATCAATCTTGTGCGTCAGTAGTGTTGTATGGCCTAAACTCTCGTGAAAAACATCCGAAAACTTGCACAAGAGACGCTGTACACGCTCTTTGTCACCGCGGGCAAGAGAGCTATCAATTACAGAGTCAAGCTTATCAGTAAAATTTTTCAACTCGCTTTTTACCACTCCGCAGACATCCGGTTTGGTGTTTAAAACTTTGGAGCATGACTCAACCAAGGGACAAAATTCCGCAATATTTTCACCTGCGGTCAATTCAATGGGACTCTGAGACATGTTAATAACTCGTAAAGGCACAATCCTATGTTGGTCGGGTTTGACCACAACCCGTGCTAAACTAAACCTCTGCCGGGCATCATTATTGATACCCGAACGTGGCTCTATCATGCCTATTTTGCCGTTGGCACTTTTGGCCAATTTCCCTTCTAAAATCATTTCGGTTCTAGGTGGTATCATTGCACTCTCAAACAAAGTAACGACCGCGTTGCTTTGGAATGTCGACTGACACAACAATCGATCAGTCGAAGAATGCTGCTCACGTGTGTGGATGACCCCAGCAAGGTTTGCCGTCGTTAGACTCATAGTTATCCCGGATGGGTGTTTTCCCGTGACGTCCCAGCCAGTAAGAGATAACCCGCCCGCGCATTCCTACTTAACGTTAACCTATTTCTAGTGATGAAATCCCATCCTAATACACATTCATATTGAATATTATTACTAACTAAAAAGTCACCAGAATAGGCTAGTTTAGAATGACTAAATTTAACATTAGTACTGATTTGTCCGAGAATATGTAAGTTGTCGCCAGTGATGGAGACACAGTGCTGTTCATTGGACTTATCAAGAGACGTGTTATTAAAGTCAATAATACGATGAATATTATGGCTCACAAATGATTTCATGGATCCTGTGTCCACAAGAGCACGAACACAGACTCCGTCAATAAAACAATCAACAAATGGGTGGGTTATAGTACAATCAGTATCATTAGTGCTACTTACAATGGGATGGTCACTGTTTCCACCAGATGCTGGACCATCCCTTAGTAGTTTGGGAATTCCTGGCGCCACCCCTGAACCATGGGGGGGGGGGGGGGGGGGGCAAATTCACCGTTGGCCTCCCCTGACGAACAAAGGCCAGCACGTCACTGCAAGTTCCCACTTATAAACGGCGGGATCCTCGCCTGATCGCAGAGTACGGCATTCGAATTCCGCATAAAAGTTCTCGCGGTTTGCAGCAGGGCATGCACAGGGACTTCGTCAATTCGGCCACAGCAGCGGCATATGTAGTACGCTGCTCCGCGGGGATAGCGTAAAAATGGCTGGCCGCTCGTCCTCGAAGAAATGCGGGCAGTTTGAGGATTTTGTCGTCACGTTCCTCGGTCATCTTCCACCCGTTTGCCGCGCAACAAGCGTCGAATTCTCTCAGCCATGACTCAAAGTCACCATTATCGAATCGTCCAGGCAAAATACTAGAAGAAGACATGTTTCTGGATGTTTAATGCTTTACCGCTGCCACCAGATTTGTAACGTACCGAGCTACCCAACCAACAGACTTCACGACTTTCAGTCAGACAGAACCTCTCTTTATTTTAACAGTCTCGTTACTTTTATACCCTAGGCCCAAGTTGGGCGTTACAAACATATAACCAAATATAGAAATACAACTACTACGTATATACATGACCTATGTAAAGGAAGGGTGTTACAGGAAAGGAAGCGTTTACCGCAATTTGCTATATCATGCTTTTACGCGCTAATTCTGCTAATTGTTAATTTACATTCGTCACACATGGCGGACAGCAGGCTGTCTTTGGTCGAAATATTTCCAAAACCAAAACAGATAGAGAAAAATTGTAAAAGGTCTTCTTATACCATTTGACGAGTTCTTTAAAATGAGATAAACTTGATTTTTATTGCCAATACCCTTTAATAATGCTAATTGTATTAGGTTCGGTGCATGAGAAGAGCGACGTAGACACTTCTACTTAGGGCACAATAATTTATATTATGTTGTCAATTGTTGTCAACTCCAATATCGATTCAAAACAACCCTCAGACTTTACCTCCTCTGAAGAGAGTTAATTTTATTAAAATAAATTATTGACATTAACAGTGTATTTAATCAAAAACGAAGGTCTCACGCTTCATATTATTTCATTTTAGAGAAAGAAAATTATTAAATATCTTGTCCGACGATACTTTCTCAAACGAGAGTCGCAAAGAAAGAAGCAACTAAGCACTTTGAAGGATATCGAAGATTGTAAATCTGAAATGATCAGAGTTCTCAAAGAAACTTGCAACGCTTAGCGACAGAACTAAATGATTTGTCAGTTTAAAGTGGTTCTCTGATGAAAATATTGTTGGTAATGTTTCTGCATAATCCTAAAGATATTATGGTAGTTGGTAATTGTGCGAAGTTTCATTTCGAAATTCTCAAAAACAAAGTTGTATTTTACGTGCGAAGTTTGTATTTTGGAGCGCCGCCATTAAATTGGCCGTGTTTGAGAAGAATGAGTTGAGGAGAACTTATAACATCATAAGCCTTGTTTACACGGCCAAAATTTAAGCACGCTTAAGTTAAGTGTGCTTAAAATGCGCCACCTTGATGCGTTTAAACGGTCATTTAATAATCCCTTACTAAAACACGTACGGTACCATTATTCAACATGGCGGACGAGCTATATTTTTGGTTTTGGAAGCTTCGTATGGGTAGCGTGCGTCAAAGAACAACGGAAGACATCGGTACACGAGAAAGAGTAATAGCTAAAAGAAAGAAAGAAAGAAAGAAAGGAACAAAGAATAGCGAGATGCAAGCTTCTACAGCAGGGCAAAAAAATGCATTTTACCGTATTAATAACACCGTATTAATAGCAAGCGTTTTTCAATCCCGTTGCGTTTACACGGCCAAGTTAAGCGCGATTAACTGATCGTGCTCACTGCTCAGTTTAATCCACCTCCTTGAGGTGGTGCAAACTAATCGCGAGTAATTTACGCCGATCTGTTTACACGGACATTTTAAGCCCACTTAAAGTCAGATGTGGCTCAGATCCCGCTTAAATTTTGGCCGTGTAAACAAGGCTTTAGACTCAACAAAAACAAAAGATCATTGTTGTTGTCAACAAAAGGGTCATGTTGTTATTGAGTCTATGACGTCATATACTTCCTCGACTCAGTCCACTTTAATGGTAGTCTCCGTCGCAGACCTTCTTATGGCTCATATCCCATAGAGCACACGTCGGATCATTCTCTGACCCTTACTAAAAGCATAAAAGAGATACTAGAAACCTGCACATGTACAAGTGAGATTGAAAGGGATGCAAATTAATGTGACATCTTGATTAAGATTTCTCTTCCATAGTTGTTGGCAACTCACATTTCATAACTGAATCAATGCACCGTTTTAATTTTGAAGTATGCAGTTCAGAATTTAAATATAAGACAATTTTGGCTAAAAATAGCCTGACATAGCCCGTTTAACGTGCAGAACAGTTGCACTTAAAAAATGGGGAAGTCTAAACGATATATTGGGTACGTCGTACCCCAGAATTTGAAGGCTTGTTCTTCCTTTCATTTCTCAATGTACGTCATACAAGTTATATATATCTGTAACTAAATTTATAAACAAAAGTCTTTGTATAGCGAAAGCGTTAAGGCCTGGCCAAACGCTTTAATTTCAACATTTCATTCAACATCGTTCAACATTGTTGAATTCAACATGTTGAAAGCGTTTGCCCACCCCTGTTGAATGATGTTGAACGTTGTTGAATGGTGTTGAATGATGTTGAACGAAATTTGAACATGTTCAAATTTTCGTTCAACACGCGTTCAACATTTCTATTGTTCTCAAAATGTTGAAAGGTGTTGAACGCATTTGACCACATTTCATTCAACTTTGTTGAACAGAGACATGCGCCATGCGGGATATTGTCGATTCCAGCTTTTGTGGTAGCCCGCGTTCAATTAATTGTCATTCATGAATGTTGAACGATGTTGAATTCATTTGGCCACTCGTGCTTTCAACATTATTCAACATCGTTCAACAATGTTGAATGCGATGTTGAAAGCGTTTGGCCAGGCCGTTAAACATAGCCATACGGCCAAACTTTTTTTTAGGGGGGGGGGGGGGGGCGCGGCTGAAATCGACAATAAATGACCAACTATACTATACATCTAGAATATTATATTTTTGTTAAATAACGATGGATATCAGTCTTTAGTATAAATACACAGGTGATTATAGAAAATCGCGAGCGCTGATTGGTCGAGATACTTCGGACTAAATCTCGATAATCACCTACAGCGTTTATTCAAAATGGCCACCAGCCTATTTGGCAATGCGACAGACGATGAAATTAACAATTTCAAAGAAAATGCTGTTCCTAAAATTACAAAAATGTGTATTTATACCAAAACAATTATTCACCTCAGGCTCAAGTGAATATCGGTGAATAATAACCTCGACTTCGTCTCGGTTATTATTCGCCGATATTCACCTCGCCTTCGGCGAATAATTGTTAAGTATATATATATCATGAATAAACGGCTAGTTACCTCTGTCGTGGTAACTAATCTACCAACTTCAAATTCTTCAAAATAAAGCTGCTAAAACTATTCTTGATGTTTCTCTTTTTACTTCCTCAACTGAAGCTCTCAATAAACTACACTGGCATCCACTTATATACCCGCGCTATTTAAAAATAATTTAATAGATTTTGATTTCAAAGTGACTAATATTAAGTATAGGTTAGTGACCGAAACCGAGGTCACTACGCTGGGAGCTTAAGCAAGCTAGGACGACGACGGCAAATAAGTTACTACATTTAAAAGAAAACATGGATCAGGACATCGTATATTGTATGCTTTATGTATTTTGTAAGATCTTTAAGGCAGCCATAGCTTCGACAACGAGACGTATGATAGATTAACGCCCACGTAAACTAACAACTTTTGCTGTTCCTTGCCACAACGTCGTCTTGAAAACGTGAAAACGCCTCAGTTGACGTTGTATGTCAGGGGCGCAACTAGGGGGGGGGGGGTTGGGGGGGTTGCAACCCCTGCCCTTTTTAACCCCTGCCCTTTTTGTGAGACCTCTAATACTAGGTTAGACATTAGATAAACAAATAATTAATCGTGTTGTAGCACGCAATACAATTCTCCGCAATAATGCGAGACCAAAATAAACATTTCCGCAACTGAAAATACGAGAAAAGCGTCCTAAAAATGCAGGAAATGCCGTTTCAGAGACCTAAAATTCAAAAATTTTCCGGGGGGGCATGCCCCCGGACCCCCTAGAATCTCTGCCTCCCACACCACTGCCTTCTAGTCCCAAATTGTTTAGAATACTGAACGACTTTGCCCTTTTTTTGCGTTCAACCCCTGCCCTCGAAATTTTCTAGTTGCGCCCCTGTATGTGCAACGAGGACGGTGTTGGGATTACTCTTGGGACTGCAAATTATTCAACGTTTTGTTTTGGTTGAAAAATACTATTGGGTCCCTAACGACTACTACAACGGCAACGTGTTTGAACAATATAATTTTATGTCATGTACAAAGAGCTTTTGCAAATGAAGGTCCCCAGAGTAATATTCATGCCGTCATGGCTCTGTTGACAACGTAGAAAAAGCATATTTACGTTGTAAAGACAACGCGGAACCTGAATCACTACAGAAGCCTTAGGAAAGCTTAACCTTACTCTCGCGACTAACATAGATTGAACAAGTGTATCTCTTCAAGAATTTAAGAACCAGGCGAGTCCGTGCGATAATGTATCTTGAAATTTGAATGCATAAATACACCACCATTTAATATCACTGTTAAATGTTTCTACCGTAGCCGTAGTCCTGTTGTCTAAATCTTAAAGTCCCTAATAACCAGGGTAGTGACCGAGGTTAAGGTCACTAACCGACTTAGTTTATTCATGACACAGACGATATTTGTCGTTATTTAACAAAAAAATGGTATTCTAGACGTGGTTTTAAAGCGATATAGTAGGTCATTTAATATGCAAGGTCAATAACCTATTTATTGACCGCGGCACATCAAACATAATTTATGCATGAATAAACTAACCATACTTGTAATACTAGACACAAAGACAATATCTACGAGGTTGCCTTAGGGGCTGTTTACATGAGCTAGCCCGGCTAACTCGTGTCACGAAATTCTTTCCTCGGCCACAAAAAGAGATTTTAATCAACGTTAGGGTTCGTTTACATCTAAACTAAACCAATTATTCTTTGTACATTTAGTTTACGCGAGTTTCAAATGCACAGTGAGATCCTAATCAATCGCGTGCTTAAAAAAGTGTTATGAAAATACCGAGCCGCACTTTTCGAGTCTCATCTTATATTTCCGTCATTTAATTGCAACATACTTTTCACCAAAGTGTTCGTTCGGACGATTGCACGTTCGTTACGTATACACGCGTAAAAATCTCGCAAGTTGTTACAGCATTGTTCAGGCAACAATGCTGTAACAACTTGTTGACATATGTGAACAACATTGTTCATCACTGTTTCAACAAGTTGTTACAGCTTGATGAAACAACCGTTGTTCACGCATGTTGTAACAACCGAAGATCAAGAACGTGTTGATACATCAACCATGTTCACCATTGTTGTAACATTGTTGTTCATCGTTGTTATTTCGTCATGCTGTTACAACATGTTGTATATCATGTGCGCACAACGTTGTTGGCTATAAAAATGTGCTGTTGGAACAACTTGTTCATTTGATTGGCCGCTTGGTTCCTAGCAGCCAATCACATACGTAGTTCAAAACGAACTATACCAAATGAACACGCGAACGTCGAAACGAACTTCTAAATATTTTGGTGAAAAGTATGTTGCAAACGACTGTAATAACCCTTTGCCTAAATTTCTCTCGCTGCACAAAAAATCTGGGTTGCCAAAATTTAAGAGGGCTGCAGCCCTACACATCCCCCCTCCCGCAGTCCATACACGATATGCTTGGTAAGATGTTCTTCCGTCGTACGGTAAGATCCCATTGAGAGCATTCAACCAATGTAAGCTTACATGTAACTTTATAAACAGGAAGTTGTAAAGTTATTTTTGATATATAAAAATTATATAGAGTCAAGTATAAATCACCCCCACTTCCAACAAAATACACCCATTCGAACTGTAGTCGGCACTGTCAACTGCACTTCGTTCTCATTCGATACACTCAGCTCTTTTAAATTAAGAAGATGTTTTCTAGTCCTACTTACACATCATCAATTGCAATCAGTCTTGAAGATATGAATAAGAATACTATAAAAGAGCCACCGATAGAGAATTCTCAAAATGCCTTCAATTATTGGCGTAAGCAGACAGACCCAAGGGATATATTGAGACATCAGAGAGACCCCCTTGAGCACGCGTTCCACATGAGTAGGGAGATGAAGATGAAATCAGAAGAAGAGATGGAGTTCAAGAAGGAATACCAAGAATTATCTAAAACATTCAAGCGCTTCGGCGTCGAGTTGTACGACGAGTGCCGCAGTCAGAAAGAAATGGCTGCTCTATTGAATATCGACGAGAGCAATTTTACTGAATTTGGTCCTGCCAAGTCTAAACAATTGGTGAATAAACTTAAGCTAGCGATTAAGCGTGATCAAAAAGAGGTACTAGTTTGTATCTTTTATATAAGAGTAACCTACGTATACAAGTAGTCATTGTAGTGTACCACATTTGGAAGCTTGGTGTTTGTATAACAGAGGTTTGGTAGACGTTCGCGAATCGTCGATAGATAGATAGATAGATAGATAGATAGATAGATAGATAGATAGATAGATAGATAGATAGGTAGGTAGGTAGGTAGGTAGGTAGGTAGGTAGGTAGGTAGGTAGGTAGGTAGGTAGGTAGGTAGGTAGGTAGGTAGGTAGGTAGGCAGGCAGGCAGGCAGGCAGGCAGGCAGGCAGGCAGGCAGGCAGGCAGGCAGGCAGGCAGGCAGGCAGGCAGGCAGGCAGGCAGGCAGGCAGGCAGGCAGGCAGGCAGGCAGGCAGGCAGGCAGGCAGGCAGGCAGGCAGGCAGGCAGGCAGGCAGGCAGGCAGGCAGGCAGGCAGGCAGGCAGGCAGGCAGGCAGGCAGGCAGGCAGGCAGGCAGGCAGGCAGGCAGGCAGGCAGGCAGGCAGGCAGGCAGGCAGGCAGGCAGGTAGGCAGGCAGGCAGGTAGGTAGGTAGGTAGGTAGGTAGGTAGGTAGGTAGGTAGGTAGGTAGGTAGGTAGGTAGGTAGGTAGGTAGGTAGGCGGATAGGTAGATAGGCGGATAGGCGGATAGACGGATAGGCGGATAGGCGGATAGACGGATAGACGGATAGACGGATGGATGGATGGAATGGATGGGATGGATGGGATGGATGGGACGGGATGGGATGGGATGGGATGGGATAGATAGATAGATACGTTTAATAGAAAAACACCTTGCAGCTAAAAGCTGAATTGCGTGTACAGATATATCAAAATTACATATAAAAAAATTTAAAACTAACTAAAATAAACCAAACTACAGATTACCTAAAAAAGCTAAGTAACGTTTACAAGGAATTTAAAAATCTGATGCACATGCAGGTAAAAATGATTGTTTAAATCTATTTGTTTTACACTTGGGGATGATAAAATCTCTTTGGTTCCTAAGTGAATAAATAGATGAATTAACGTTAGGAAGAATATCATATAATTTGTGATACAATCTGGTCAACAGAAGTTTGTTGGTTCGATCCTATAGCTGCCTGGAGCTCAGCAACATTTTCTCAGTATTTGAGCTTGACGTTTGTCAAATGTCTGGTACTAACTATATATATATAGCTTTTGTTAATACGAGTCTGACTTTTCCTTTTCAGTTTGTCGCTCACCGGTTCACTCAGAAGCTACTCAACAGGGTGGTCTATTGTGATGTTCCTGAATGGTTCCGACAAACCTACATTCACTGCCTAACACTTTTCACTGTGTACACTGTACTGTTCCCAATTTTTGCTGTCACTTACGTCGCCTTCCCGAATCACAAGATTTCCAATTGGATGAGAACGCCGTACTTGAAGTTTATCAGTCATTTGTCTCAGTTCACAGTTTTCCTCGGTCTTCTGGTCGCATCATCGCTTAGAGATAGCCATGAGCCGAGTATAGTAGGTGAGTTGAAGTTGGGGTGCGACGAAATCGTAGTCGTCTCTACACCGTCCACCGAATGCCTCAATCACCAATAAACCAAAACTTCACTTGACGAGTGAAATAGTCTAGTGTTAGACAGAGTAAAATAGTTTGGCGTTAGACAGAGTAAAACAGTCTGGTGTTAGCCAGAGCAAAATAGTCTGGTGTTAGCCAGAGTAAAATAGTCTGGTGTTAGACAGAGTAAAATAGTCTGGCATTAGACAGAGTAAAATAGTCTGGCGTTAGACAGAGTAAAATAGTCTGGCTTTAAACCACCTTCTTGGTGTAGGTTCAACGGATGACTTGATGACTTGATATACTCTTTCATTGCCTTGCAAGTTACAAATCACTACAAATTCTCAAACTTACGCTCTTTTCTTAAGAGTACTTGATTTTCGCCTACATCGTTGGAATGACAGTTCAAGAAACTCGCGAGATGTTGAGACACCGACCTCGAAAGGCTTACTTCTTCAAATGGTGGAACTGTGTCACCTTTCTCATGCTTGTACTGTTTATTTTCTCTGCCGTATTTTGGCTCTTGGGATTCGCTATTACCGGTGGATGGTCGGCTGCAAATTTTACGAGCTGGAAAGAGAAAACCGGTCACCGATTACTTCTCTTGGGAAACAGTTGCTTCTCGCTTGCTTCGGTTCTAAGCATTTTTCATTTGGGCGATGCTTGGCAATGTGAACAAGACAATGGGTCCCTTACAGAATTCCATGTATTATATGATGAGAGATATCATGAAATTTCTGACGATATTTCTGGGTGTTTTTCTGGCATTTACTCTGGGAATAAGAAATCTTTACTCGTACTACCAAAGCATACAGCGGATGAATCTCCAAAACGAGACCACTGAGGACACTGAAGCCAACAGACAACTGACGACGTAAGTTAATTCATAGACATAGAGAATAAACCTCAATAGCGTATATATACACTAGGCATTTGTATTTTTAAACCGTCTCCAGTAAATCATTTCCTCTTTAACTCCTTTCCAATAAACCCACCTCTCTAATACCCTCTCTAATAAGCACCCTCTCTAATAAGCACCCCTCTAATAAGCCCTCTCTCTAATAAGCCCCCTCTGTAATAAGCCCCCTCTCTAATAACCCCTTCTCTAATAAGCCCCCTCTCTAATAAGCCCGCACTCTAAAAAGCCACCTCTCTAATAAGCACCTCTCTAATAACCCCCCTCTCTAATAAGCCTCCTCTCTAGCAAGCCCCCTCTCTAATAAGCACCCTCTCTAATAAACACCCTCTCTAATAAGCCCACTCTCTAATAAGCCCTCTCTCTAATAAGAACCTCTCTAAAAACCCCATCTCTAATAAGCCCCCTCTCTAATAAACACCTTTCCAATAAGCCCCCCCTCTAATAAGCCCCCTCTCTAGTAAGCCCCCTCTCTAGTAAGCCCCTCTCTAATAAGCCCCCTCTCTAATAACCCCCTCTCTAATAAGCACCTCTCTAATAACCCCCTCTCTAATAAGCACCCTCTCTAATAAGCACCCTCTCTAATAAGCCCCCTCTCTAGTAAGCCCCCTCTCTAATAAACCCCTCTCTAATAACCCCTTCTCTAATAAGCCACATCTCTAATAAGCACCCTCTCTAATAAGCCCGCTCTCTAATAAGCCCTCTCTCTAATAAACACCTTTCTAATAAGCCCCCTCTCTAGTAAGCCCCCTAATAAGCCCCTCTCTAATAACCCCTTCTCTAATAAGCCCCCTCTCTAATAAGCACCTCTAATAAGCCACCTTTCTATAAAGACACCTCTCTCTAATAAGTCCCCCTTCTAATAAGTACTAATAAGCCACTTTTCTAACAATCCACCTCTCTAATAAGCACTTCTCTAATAACGCCCCTCTCGAAAATTACACCTCTCGTATTTTCACTATCAATATTGTTTTTCAGTTTTTGGAATACAATGGCGACTATGTTCTGGGCATTATTCGATAAGATAGATCTGGAAGTGTTCAATACTAATGACGACAGTTTAACGATCACCCAAAGCACAGGAAAATTGATGTTTGCCTTGTTTTCTATCTGCGCTGTCCTTGTAGGAATAAATACACTCATAGCTATGATGAACAATTCCTACGAATATGTTGCGGTAAGTGACTAGGTAGACTATGTGCGCACGATGTCGTTTCCGAGCGTTTTTATTTGGAAAGCGTTTCAAAAAGCATCGTTTTTACGCTGGCGCGTTCACACGAAAACGAATGAAAACGACGTCATTACACGAAAAGGTTTTTATGACTGCGTTTTCAATTGTGTATATACGTATTCGTTAATAACTACTTAATAACCGAGAGTGAGGTCTTTACGGTAAAATATTAAACCGAGGTCTTGCTGTACTGACCGAGCGATAGCGAGGTTAATACGTTCAAGACCGAGGTTTAATATTTTACCGTAAAGACCGAACGGTCGACGTTATTAAGTAGTTTATTATATGGCACTTTTTATTTCAAAATCAATCTTGTATCTCTTGGTCTTTGCTTCCTTTAACTTCGTCAAAACACCGAACTAGCGTTATTTTTTTCTGTTTCTTTCTCGTCTGGATAATAGAATTTACTTTTATAATGTTCATCGTCGTCTATTTCATCTACTTTCGCTGTTTTTCGGCAATAAAAGTTTCTTATTAGGATTTTTTGTTTGTTTCCAATCGTAGGGCATTAACAATTTTTATAATGCCCGCGGGCATTACGGAGAAATCTCGCCCCGTCAGCAACCAATCACAGCGCGTGATTTTACCGGAAGTAATCCGTGCCATATAATAAAATCAAGTACACATATAAAAAAATCAAGTAGCTAATAATTATTAGCATTTATTATTAAAATTGTTAATGCCCTACGATTGGAAACAAACAAAAAATCCTAATAAGAAACTTTTATTGCCGAAAAAACAGCGAAAATAGATGAAATAGACGACGATGAACATTATAAAAGTAAATTCTATTATCCAGACGAGAAAGAAACAGAAGAAAATAACGCTAGTTCGGTGTTTTGACGAAGTTAAAGGAAGCGAAGACCAAGAAATACAAGATTGATTTTGAAATAAAAACTGCCATATAATAAACTACTTAATAACCTCGACCGTTCGATCTTTACGGTAAAATATTAAACCTCGGTCTTGAGCGTATTAACCTCGCTATCGCTCGGTCAGTACAGCAAGACCTCGGTTTAATATTTTACCGTAAAGACCTCACTCTCGGTTATTAAGTAGTTAGTTATATTTCTTTATTATTTAGCAAAACGAAGACAGCAGTTGGAAGTTCAGTAGAACTCGAATGTGGTTGGAATTCATTGAGCAAGGGAATTGTCTGCCGCCTCCATATAACATTATAATCCCCAATCCCCGGTGGATTAAGCGAGTACGTTTTTATTCGTTTATAATATATTACTTTCAGCATGCCAGAACTTCTATTTAATATGACTCGAAAATTAAGTTTGTCTTATTGAAAAAACCATTTAAAATGATAAAATAACACCTTTTGCAGTTTTTCGTTTCCTTGCTTCGTTTTTGAGATATTCCAGTTTGTTTGATATGCAAATGACACAACTTTTTAAGTCACATGTGCATAATGAGTTATCAGAAAAGGTTACATATCTCTGCTATTATGAAAACATGGGCTTAAGTCAAAGGAAGCATGTGCGTGTTTCTACCTACAACACCAAACATGTAGAATTCCAAGTGATTTCGTTTCACAATAGCAAAGATATGTAACCTTCTCTCGGTAACTCATCATACTCATTATGCACGTGTGACGTAAAAAGTTGTATCATTTGCATATCAAACAAACTGGAATATCTCAAAAACGAAGCAAGGAAACCAAAAACTGCAAAAGATGTTATTTTATCATTTTAAATGTTCTTTTCAATAAGACAAACTTAATTTTCGAGTCATATGCCCTTGAAATAAAAGTAGCGTGCTGCGTAGGCAGTGTAGAAACAACAATCGAAATATAGAGAGAAACGCGTTTCTCTCTGACGAAGGGCCTTCGCTCGAAACGTTAGATTCCTACGTTCTCTGTTTCGGCAGTATATCTAACCTTACTATATTTCGATTGTTGTTTCTACACTGCATGCCTACGCAGTGTGACTGAGAGTTAACGAGTGCAATCAAACATTTTATTTATACATGTGTACACACGCAAGTCTGTGTCAGACCTGATGCAGAATGATGTCAGATCTGTTCAGAAAAATGTAGCGATCCCTGATACAGCCTGTTGCAGTATCAGCCTGCCTCGTACCCAGGCATCTTTTTGGGAGAGGAGTGTCGCGCGAAGGTCCCATCGCTCCTTGCGCGCTCCGGTTTTTAATCGCGCCAGAGGTTAGAGTACGAGGCAGAGTATCAGCTACGATACACCTATGATATAGGAAGGGAAGGGAAGGGTAGGGAAGGGAAGGGAAGGGAAGGGAAGGGAAGGGAAGGGAAGGGAAGGGAAGGGAAGGGAAGGGAAAGGGAAGGGAAGGGAAGGGAAGGGAAGGGAAGGGAATGAAGGGAAGGGAAGGGAAGGGAAGGGAAAGGATATCATATTCTGTATCATACCTGCAGCTACAACAGACTGTTCAGAACAGATTCTGTCAAACTGTATCAGCCTGACACGGTCAGTGCTGTATCAGTTTGATATAACAGACTGAACAGGTATGTTGTCTCAGTACGGAGTTGTCGCAGTCTGTTAGAAATTCTAACTTGAAATGTTTATACATCAGCACTGGTACATTCTGTAGCTGTCAGGCTGTATCAAGGGTCGCTACATTTCTCTGAACAGATCTGATATCAGAGCTGATCAGACTGTGACAAGATGGCGGACAGCACGCTGTCTTTGGTCGAAATATTTCCAAAACCAAAACAGATACGGAAAAATTGTAAAAGGTCTTCTTATACCATTTGACGAGTTCTTTCAAATTAGACAAACTTAATTTGCATTGCCAATACCCTTTAACAGACAATTTTGTCCATACTTATATATTTTACTCTGGGTAACGCCAAACGATTTTACTTGTCAGCTGGGTGCCTCTTGCAGAAACAAGGGTTAAAAGAGAACTCACAAAACAAAGCAATTTTCTTGTTCTTTCTTGTTCTGCCCGCTTGGCTGCAAAACTATTGCAATAATTCATTCTTCATGCATAATTATTCCATCCATTTTCTTTTGCAGCAACTTTATAATAATAAGCAAACATTTTCTCCGCAACGACAGAACGAAAATACTGAGAATGAGGTAATTTACAAGGATACAATTTCTTATGTATGTTTTGTCTGCTCTTAACACTAATACAATTTCTTATGTATGTTTTGTCCGCTCTTAACACTAATTCTTTAATTTTAGAGACAAGAACATTTGAAAGTGCTCACTGATCGGTATTTAGAACGACTCGATGCACAAGAGGAGCAACGATATTGCACAATGCATGACATGGAAAATTGCAAAGCAGAACTTCTCAAGGCTATTAAAGAATGTTTTGAACGAAAGGTAATTGGTCCATACTCTACGCAGAGCGAGCTTGAATTAAGGTTAAGATTGCTCGTTCGTTCCTTTATTTATTTATTCATTCATTCATTCATTCATTCATTCATTCCTTCCTTCCTTTCTTCCTCCCTCCCTCCCTCCCTCCCTCCCTCCCTCCCTCCCTCCCTCCCTCCCTCCCTCCCTCCCTCCCTCCCTCCCTCCCTCCCTCCCTCCCTCCCTCCCTCCCTCCCTCCCTCCCTCCCTCCCTTCCTTCCTTCCTTCCTTCCTTCCTTCCTTCCTTCCTTCCTTCCTTCCTTCCTTCCTTCCTTCCTTCCTTCCTTCCTTCCTTCCTTTCTTCCTTCCTTCCTTCCTTCCTTCCTTCCTTCGGGGAGCACGGGTGGCGTGTGCTGTTAGCGCGCTGCCTCTCACCAAAAGTTAGGCCCGGTTAGACGGGGTTAGTACTTGGATGGGTGACCGCTTGGGAATCACCCCGTTGTCGAGCTGGAAACTAATATGAGTAGAGTTGTAGTTGATCTCTCCTCAATCTCCTGTGCTTCGAGGGTTTTTCGCCGGGTTCGAGGGTTTTCCTCCCTCCGCAAAACCAACACTTACATCATGGTAGTCATGTTCAATTGGGGCATTTCGCTCCGTTTGACCACCAGTTGCTATAGGCAATAAAGTTATTAAATCTAAATCTTCCTTCCTCCCTTCCTTCTTTCCTCCCTTCCTTCCTTCCTCCCCTCCCTCCTTCCTTCCTTCCCTCATTCATTCATTCATTCATTCATTCATTGCGGCTAAAAGCTCAGTTATTTTTTAGTTTTTTATCTTCATTTTCCTGGTTGAACTTACGATAATTAGAACAATTAGAAAATTACTTATAAAATTATATTTGTTTTTCACTTAATTCATCAGGATCAACCACTAAATATTAACAGGAGGACCAGTGTTTAACAGCCCAAGTCCTAGAAATGGAAAATTCTTCTCGTGTTGTATAAGCACAAATATCTCACCGACATATACGGATAATAATAGTTTAGAAAATTTGCGAAACAACTTGAACTTTGTGACGGACGAATTCATGAATAGTTTTTATGTAGTTTAAGATTTGTATTTAGTCGTAGATGAATCACAGTCGCTACCGCGCATTTACAGAGCTTGTTTACGTTTCTTTGTCGATGTTTTCTCGGGTAAATGAAATGTGAAACCCGCGTTTCTAAGGTTACCACGACTTGGTTTTCTCACTGTGATGATAATCATGACGTCAAGATGACAATAATCATGACGATTGTGACGTCACTGAAGATAATCACGACGTCATACTGATGATAATCATGACGTCGTGATGATGACGTCACTATGATAATCGTGACGTCATAATGATGATGATGATTATGACGATTGTGGTAACACGGAAGATGATCATGACGTCATAATGATCATGACGTCATAATGATCATGACGTCATAATAATCATGCCGTCGTGATGATGATCACGACGACTGTGACATCACTGAAAATAATCATGACGTCATAACAATGATCATGACGTCGTGTGATAGTGATGACGTAACGATGATGCTCGTGTCATGCATAGTGATAATCATGACGTCATGATGATCAGCCAATAAAAGTAGGCCTCGTAAACCGTTCCAGTCCACTTCTGTCTACGTCAGCGATGACGTCACGATGATGCTCATGATGTCATGCACGGCGATAATCATGACGTCGTTCCAGTCCACTTCGGTTTTGCAAAACAAATTGCAAGTAATTTTGCATAGTGTAACATCCCTAATCGTGCTACTGCAATGCAACAGATATAGCCGTTGTCGGACAAGTTTGACCAAAAGTTGTGAAGTGTAAAACCACGTTTATTACATTAATAAAAGAGTGCCATCTACGTAGAACGAAGGTTTGTCGTAATGGTTCGACTCTTCGTTAAAAACACATACAGGACAATATGCTAATGTCCACCATTCAAACCCAATAGTCACTTTCAGTTGGTCAAGACTTCAAGTTGCTTTGCGATTCGAAGCAGCGATTTCCACACCCCGTGAGGATAGCATTGAACTAAAAATAACTGGAACGCTACGTTCAGTAAACTGCGCATACAAATCTTGAAGCGAAAATTTGACTCCCATATGAAGCCAGTTTTGACTCCCAGACACGCACTTCCACGCGTGTTTCTACTTTTTTTGTTTTGGCCGTGTTTGTTTTTTTCGTGGAAAGGCTGGGTACGACTTGCATAATTTGGCTTCAAACTTCCGGTTGAACGTAGCGTTCCAGTTATTTTTAGTTCAATGGAGGATAGTGACCGCGGAGCTCTTCACGAAACAACATTTACCCTGTTTTCCTCATAGACAGACCCGGTATCGTTTAAGACGTCCGAAAATTGCGCACAAATGCGTGAAAAGTGTCCGCCTTCCCAGAAAATCTTGCTAAATGATTTAGAAACACCGCCAAGTGTTTGCCCCGTGGTTGCGCCCGGCCCGTTTCTCGGATGCTTTGGAAAGGTGTTCCTTTGCGATTCGTCGAACGTCGCGAAAGACCGATCTAAAGGCTGATTTCCAGTCAGTGGAATTTTGCGAGCGGGCGGAATTTTTCTTTGTCTTGTGAGCTCTCGAGCGGAAACTAATCTAATTCAGAGCACGAAAGACAAAGAAAAATTCCGCCCGCTCGCAAAATTCCACTGACTGGAAACCAGCCTTAACGGAGCGCAAGTAATCGCTGCGTGTAGAAGGATTTGATAGGGGCATTCCTAGTTCCAACTCTAATGGAAGCCGAGGAGCACGACCAAAAACAACTTCGTAAGGGGCTATTCCTAACGAATCATGCCTGCTTGTGCTGTAAGCAAATGTAATGCTGTCCAGCCACAAATCCCAATCATCCCTTCTGCTAGAAACAAAAGAGGAAAGCATGCCTTGGAGTTGGAGGGTTCTATTCTGCCGCTCGGTTTGACCGTCGCATTGCGGATGGTATGCAGTTGTTCTTGTTTTAGTGATGCCCATTGCGTTGCAAATTTCATGCATTAAAACACTCTCAAAGTTGCGCCCTTGATCTGAGTGTAGTACAGCAGGTGGTCCAAATCGAGAAAATATTCTGCTTATCAAAATTGGCGCTACCGTGCTAGCTTTTTGGTCAGGAGTTGCAAATGCCTCGCACCACTTTGTAAAATGATCGACAACTACAAGGATGTGCTTATTGCCTCTACTGGTTTCTGATAGTGGACCCATGTAATCCATGGCCCAGAATGTAAACGGCTCACCTACCGAAATAGTGCCCATTGGCGCTCGATTGTTGTTAACTGGCGAGTTGTTACGCGTACACACTGGACATTTCTTTACATACATATCAACATCGTTACGAATACTAGGCCAATAAAAGCGCTTTCTCACCCTTTCCTCGGTGAGAGTAATTCCTATAAGTGACCGGCAAAAGGATTGTCGTGAACAGCATTTAAAATTGTTTCTCGAAGAGCAGTTGGTACGATCATTACGGAATTAGGGTAAGGTTGTCGATTACCAATGGACCTCACGAACAATCCGTCTCGCACGAAGAGACGATCATAATGTCGATACCAGGTTTTAAGATTGTGGTCGTCTGTGCTTGATATCTCTGGTTTTGGGAGCCCGCGGTTTTTCATTTCAATAATTTTCGAAAGTTGTGGGTCATTTTGCTGTGCTTCTATAAGATTAACCGAGGGGTTGACCGTTACGGCACAGGATTCTGCTGTTGGCACATTTGCGTTCTCGTCACGACTTGAATCCGAATCATTGATGACGGGTGTTGTAACTAGAGCTCCAGTTGAGTCAGTTTTGAGTGGTTTGGTACCTTCTAGGGTTATTATGACAGTTCGACCAGTTGAAAGTTTAACGCGTATTTTAGTCCTTACTACGTTCGCGGGATCGCGAGTTGGAATGTTCGGAGAGGCTTCACAATGTTTCATTTCGGTCGCGCTACATTGGCCCAGAGTATCGGAGTGCGACTGAACTAGCCGAGACAATGCGTCAGCGTTGTTATGCAGGCGACCCACCCTATGTGCAACGGAAAAGTCGAATTCCTGTAGGTCCATTATCCATCGGGCTAAGCGGCCTTTAGGTTCCATGCTATGAAGCCACCGTAACGCGCTATGGTCCGTAACAATTCGAAAATGACGCCCAAGCTAGTAAACGCGAAACTGCTGAGTACCGAAAACGATAGCGTAAGCCTCTTTTTCAGTTGTAGAAAACTTTTTCTGACGTGCAGAAAGGGCCTTTGACGCATATGCAACCACTTTTTCGAGCCCGTTATCGTCGATCTGTGATAAGATCGCGCCTACTCCGAAATTAGAAGCGTCGGTCTGGAGTATAAATTCGCGGTCGAACTTAGGATAACATAAGATTGGCGCAGAACAAAGCAAAGATTTTAGCTGAGAGAAAGAGGTGTCGCATTCCTTCTGTCCAGGAAAACGTCGTTGTTTTTTCAGTGAGACGAACAAGTGGCGCAGCGACCGTCGCAAATCCTGGGATAAATTTTCTGTAATAGCCAGCGAGACCTAAAAAACTTCGAATTTCTTTCAATGAATTTGGTCGAGGGATGTCGCTTACCGCTGCTATTTTAGTGGGGTCAGGCTGAATTCCGGACTTCGAAATAACGTGTCCTAAAAATGCAACTTGCTGAGCTGCGATCTTACACTTCGATAATTTGACGCGGAGGTTGTGCTGTCTTAGTCTAAGTAAAACAGTTTCTAATCGTTCACAATGCTCATTGATGTCGCGACCGAAAACAATGACATCATCAAGGTAACACAAACAAATAGCATAGGTCAATCCGGACAACACGATGTCCATAGTGCGTTGAAATGTAGCTGGCGCCGTTGAAAGGCCAAAGGGCATGCGATTAAATTCATATAATCCGCTTTGCGTGACGAAGGCTGTTTTGTGACGATCTTTCTCGTCAACGGATATTTGCCAATAGCCACTTCGAAGATCGAGGGTTGTAAAAAATTGTGAATTGCCCAAGGAATCGAGAATATCGTCGATGCGAGGCAAAGAGTGTGCGTGGCCAACAGTGACTAAATTTAGCTTGCGGTAATCGACGCAGAATCGAAGCTCGCCATTCTTTTTCTTGACTAAAATAATTGGGCTAGACCAAGCGCTTGTGCTATGACGTATGACACTTTGCTCTAACATTTCCTCAATTTGTCGATTAGACTCGTCCCGGTGTACATAGGGTAAACGGCGCGGTTGCTGTTTAATGGGTGGGTTATTGCCGGTATCAATCTTGTGCGTCAGTAGTGTTGTATGGCCTAAACTCTCGTGAAAAACATCCGAAAACTTGCACAAGAGACGCTGTACACGCTCTTTGTCACCGCGGGCAAGAGAGCTATCAATTACAGAGTCAAGCTTATCAGTAAAATTTTTCAACTCGCTTTTTACCGCTCCGCAGACATCCGGTTTGGTGTTTAAAACTTTGGAGCATGACTCAACCAAGGGACAAAATTCCGCAATATTTTCACCTGCGGTCAATTCAATGGGACTCTGAGACATGTTAATAACTCGTAAAGGCACAATCCTATGTTGGTCGGGTTTGACCACAACCCGTGCTAAACTAAACCTCTGCCGGGCATCATTATTGATACCCGAACGTGGCTCTATCATGCCTATTTTGCCGTTGGCACTTTTGGCCAATTTCCCTTCTAAAATCATTTCGGTTCTAGGTGGTATCATTGCACTCTCAAACAAAGTAACGACCGCGTTGCTTTGGAATGTCGACTGACACAACAATCGATCAGTCGAAGAATGCTGCTCACGTGTGTGGATGACCCCAGCAAGGTTTGCCGTCGTTAGACTCATAGTTATCCCGGATGGGTGTTTTCCCGTGACGTCCCGGCCAGTAAGAGATAACCCGCCCGCGCATTCCTACTTAACGTTAACCTATTTCTAGTGATGAAATCCCATCCTAATACACATTCATATTGAATATTATTACTAACTAAAAAGTCACCAGAATAGGCTAGTTTAGAATGACTAAATTTAACATTAGTACTGATTTGTCCGAGAATATGTAAGTTGTCGCCAGTGATGGAGACACACTGCTGTTCATTGGACTTATCAAGAGACGTGTTATTAAAGTCAATAATACGATGAATATTATGGCTCACAAATGATTTCATGGATCCTGTGTCCACAAGAGCACGAACACAGACTCCGTCAATAAAACAATCAACAAATGGGTGGGTTATAGTACAATCAGTATCATTAGTGCTACTTACAATGGGATGGTCACTGTTTCCACCAGATGCTGGACCATCCCTTAGTAGTTTGGGAATTCCTGGCGCCACCCCTGAACCATGGGGGGGGGGGGGGGCAAATTCACCGTTGGCCTCCCCTGACGAACAAAGGCCAGCACGCCACTGCAAGTTCCCACTTATAAACGGCGGGATCCTCGCCTGATCGCAGAGTACGGCATTCGAATTCCGCATAAAAGTTCTCGCGGTTTGCAGCAGGGCATGCACAGGGACTTCGTCAATTCGGCCACAGCAGCGGCATATGTAGTACGCTGCTCCACGGGGATAGCGTAAAAATGGCTGGCCGCTCGTCCTCGAAGAAATGCGGGCAGTTTGAGGATTTTGTCGTCACGTTCCTCTGTCGTCTTCCACCCGTTTGCCGCGCAACACGCGTCGAATTCTCTCAGCCATGACTCAAAGTCACCATTATCGAATCGTCCAGGCAAAATACTAGTAGAAGACATGTTTCTGGATGTTTAATGCTTTACCGCTGCCACCAGATTTGTAACGTACCGAGCTACCCAATCAACAGACTTCACGACTTTCAGTCAGACAGAACCTCTCTTTATTTTAACAGTCTCGTTACTTTTATACCCTAGGCCCAAGTTGGGCGTTACAAACATATAACCAAATATAGAAATACAACTACTACGTATATACATGACCTATGTAAAGGAAGGGTGTTACAGGAAAGGAAGCGTTTACCGCAATTTGCTATATCATGCTTTTACGCGCTAATTCTGCTAATTGTTAATTTACATTCGTCACACATGGCGGACAGCAGGCTGTCTTTGGTCGAAATATTTCCAAAACCAAAACAGATAGAGAAAAATTGTAAAAGGTCTTCTTATACCATTTGACGAGTTCTTTAAAATGAGATAAACTTGATTTTTATTGCCAATACCCTTTAATAATGCTAATTGTATTAGGTTCGGTGCATGAGAAGAGCGACGTAGACACTTCTACTTAGGGCACAATAATTTATATTATGTTGTCAATTGTTGTCAACTCCAATATCGATTCAAAACAACCCTCAGACTTTACCTCCTCTGAAGAGAGTTAATTTTATTAAAATAAATTATTGACATTAACAGTGTATTTAATCAAAAACGAAGGTCTCACGCTTCATATTATTTCATTTTAGAGAAAGAAAATTATTAAACATCTTGTCCGACGATACTTTCTCAAACGAGAGTCGCAAAGAAAGAAGCAACTAAGCACTTTGAAGGATATCGAAGATTGTAAATCTGAAATGATCAGAGTTCTCAAAGAAACTTGCAACGCTTAGCGACAGAACTAAATGATTTGTCAGTTTGAAGTGGTTCTCTGATGAAAATATTGTTGGTAATGTTTCTGCATAATCCTAAAGATATTATGGTAGTTGGTAATTGTGCAAAGTTTCATTTCGAAATTCTCAAAAACAAAGTTGTATTTTACGTGCGAAGTTTGTATTTTGGAGCGCGGCCATTAAATTGGCCGTGTTTGAGAAGAATGAGTTGAGGAGAACTTATAACATCATAAGCCCTGTTTACACGGCCAAAATTTAAGCACGCTTAAGTTAAGTGTGCTTAAAATGCGCCACCTTGGTGCGTTTAAACGGTCATTTAATAATCCCTTACTAAAACACGTACGGTACCATGCATTATTCAACATGGCGGACGAGCTATATTTTTGGTTTTGGAAGCTTCGTATGGGTTGCGTGCGTCAAAGAACAACGGAAGACATCGGTACACGAGAAAGAGTAATAGCTAAAAGAAACAAAGGAACAAAGAATAGCGCGATGGAAGCTTCTACAGCAGGGCAAAAAAATGCATTTCATCGTATTAATAACACCGTATTAATTGTAAGCGTTTTTCAATCCCGTTGCGTTTACACGGCCAAGTTAAGCGCGATTAACTGATCGTGCTCACTGCTCAGTTTAACCCACCTCCTTGAGGTGGTGCAAACTAATCGTGATTAATTTACGCCGATCTGATCATAAGAGAGATACTAGAAACCTGCCCATGTACAAGTGAGATTGAAAGAAATTGCAAATTAATGTGACATCTTGATTAAGATTTCTCTTCCATAGTTGTTGAATTGGCAACTCACATTTCATAATTGAATCAATGCACCGTTTTAATTTTGAAGTATGCAGTTCAGAATTTAAATATAAGACAATTTTGGCCTGACAAAAATAGCCTGACATAGCCCGTATAACGTGCAGAACAGTTGCACTTAAAAAATAGGGAAGTCTAAACGATATATTGGGTCATGCAGCACGTCGTACCCCAGAATTTTCAAGCTTGTTCTTCCTTTCATTTCTCAATGTACGTCATACAAGTTATACATATATGTAACTAAATTTATAAATAAAAGTCTTTGTATAGCGAAAGCGTTTAAACATAGCCATACGGCCAAACGTTTTTTTACGGGGGGGGGGGGGGGGGGGGAGAGTTGAAATCGACAATAAATGACCAACTATACTATACATCTAGTATATTATATTTTTGTTAAATAACGACGGATATCAGTCTTTAGTATAAATACACAGGTGATTATAGAAAATCGCGAGCGCTGATTGTTCGAGCTACTTCGGACTAAATCTCGATAATCACCTACAGCGTTTATTCAAAATGGCCACCAGCCTATTTGGCAATGCGACAGACGATGAAATTAACAATTTCAAAGAAAATGCTGTTCCTAAAATTACAAAAATGTGTATTTATACTAAAACAATTATTCACCTCAGGCTCAGGTGAATATCGGTGAATAATAACCTCGACTTCGTCTCGGTTATTATTCGTCGATATTCACCTCGCCTTCGGCGAATAATTGTTAATATATATCATGAATAAACGGCTAGTTACCTCTGTCCTGGTAACTAATCTACCAACTTCAAATTCTTCAAAATAAAGCTGCTAAAACTATTATTGATGTTTCTCTTTTTACTTCCTCAACTGAAGCTCTCAGTAAACTACACTGGCATCCAGTTATATACCGGCGCTATTTAAAAATAATTTAATAGATTTTGATTTCAAAGTGACTAATATTAACCATACTTAGGGGCTGTTTATATGAGGCGAGCCAGCCCGGTAAATTTCATCCCGCCTGGCGCAGTCGGCATCCCTTTGAAAAATCATCCGGTGAGCGGGCCAGCCCGGTTAGCGATTGTTTACATGGGAAAATTTTCATCGCCTCTTTCAAGTGAGATCTCGCTAACCGGGCTAGCCCGCTTGGCCATATAAACGCAGAGGAATTTTTAACAGGAAAATAACTACACAGTGAGATCTCGCTTACCGGGCTATCCCGCTTACTGGGCTGGTTCGCCTCTCATATAAACAGCCCCTTATAATACTAGACGCAAAGACAATATCAACGAGGTTGCCTTAGGGCCCCTCCCGCAGTCCATACTCGATATGCTTGGTAAGATGTTCTTCCGTAGTACGGTAAAATCCCATTGAGAGCATTCAACCAATGTAAGCTTATGTAACTTTATAAGCAGGAAGTTGTAACGTTATTTTTGATATATAAAAATGATATATAGTCACGTATAAATCACCCCCACTTCCAACAAAATACACCCATTCGAACTGTAGTCGGCACTGTCAACTGCACTTCGTTCTCATTCGATACTCAGCTCTTTTAAATTAACAAGATGTTTTCTAGTCTTACTTCCACACCATCAATTGCAATCAATCTTGAAGATATGAAAAAGAATACTATAAAAGAGACACCGATAGAGAATTCTCAAAATGCTTTCAATTATTGGCGTAAGCAGACAGACCCAAGGGATATATTGAGACATCAGAGAGACCCGCTTGAGCACGCGTTCCACATGAGTAGGGAGATGAAGATGAAATCAGAAGAAGAGATGGAGTTCAAGAAGGAATACCAAGAATTATCTAAAACATTCAAGCGCTTCGGCGTCGAGTTGTACGACGAGTGCCGCAGTCAGAAAGAAATGGCTGCTCTATTGAATATCGACGAGAGCAATTTTACTGAATTTGGTCCTGCCAAGTCTAAACAATTGGTGAATAAACTTAAGCTAGCGATTAAGCGTGATCAAAAAGAGGTACTAGTTTGTATCTTTTATATAAGAGTAACCTACGTATACAAGTAGTCATTGTAGTGTACCACATTTGGAAGCTTGGTGTTTGTGTAACAGACGTTTGGTAGACGTTCGCGAATCGTCGATAGATAGATGGATGGATGGGTGGATGGTGGATGGGTGGATGGGTAGGTGGGTGTGTAGGTGGGTGGGTGGGTTGGTTGGGTGGGTGGGATAGGGTGGGTGGGATAGGGTGGGTGGGTGGGAGGGAGGGATGGAATGGAATGGAATGGAATGGGATGGGATGGGATGGGATGGGATGGGATGGGATGGGATGGGATGGGATGGGATGGGATGGGATGGATGGGATGGATGGATGGATGGATAGATAGATAGATGGGATAGATAGATAGATAGATAGATAGATAGAGATAGATAGATAGATAGATAGATAGATAGATAGATAGATAGATAGATAGATAGATAGATAGATAGATAGATAGATAGATAGATAGATAGATAGATAGATAGATAGATAAGATAGATAGATAGATAGATAGATAGATAGATAGATAGATAGATAGATAGATAGATAGATAGATAGATAGATAGATAGATAGATAGATAGATAGATAGATAGATAGATAGATAGATAGATAGATAGATAGATAGATAGATAGATAGATAGATAGATAGATAGATAGATAGATAGATAGATAGATAGATAGACAGATACGTTTAATAGAAAAACACCTTGCAGCTAAAAGCTGAATTGCGTGTACAGATATATCAAAATTACATATCAAAAAATTTAAAACTAACTAAAATAAACTAAACTACAGATTACCTAAAAAAGCTAAGTAACGTTTACAAGGAATTTAAAAATCTGATGCACATGCAGGTAAAAATGATTGTTTAAATCTATTTGTTTTACACTTGGGGATGATAAAATCTCTTTGGTTCTTAAGTGAATAAATAGATGAATTAACGTTAGGAAGAATATCATATAATTTGTGATACAATCTGGTCAACAGAAGTTTGTTGGTTCGATCATATAGCTGCCTGGAGCTCAGCAACATTTTCTCAGCCTTGAGCTTGACGTTTGTCAAATGTCTGGTACTAACTATATATATAGCTTTTGTTAATACGAGTCTGACTTTTCCTTTTCAGTTTGTCGCTCACCGGTTCACTCAGAAGCTACTCAACAGGGTGGTCTATTGTGATGTTCCTGAATGGTTCCGAAAAACCTACATTCACTGCCTAACACTTTTCACTGTGTACACTGTACTGTTCCCAATTTTTGCTGTCACTTACGTCGCCTTCCCGAATCACAAGATTTCCAATTGGATGAGAACGCCGTATTTGAAGTTTATCAGTCATTTGTCTCAGTTCACAGTTTTCCTCGGTCTTCTGGTCGCATCATCGCTTAGAGATAGCCATGAGCCGAGTATAGTAGGTGAGTTGAGGTTGGGGTGCGACGAAATCGTAGTCGTCTCTACACCGTCCACCGAATGCCTCAATCACCAATAAACCAAACCTCACTTGACGAGTGAAATAGTCTGGTGTTAGACAGAGTAAAATAGTCTGGTGTTAGACAGAGTGAAATAGTCTGGTGTTAGACAGAGTAAAATAGTCTGGTGTTAGACAGAGTAAAATCGTCTGGTGTTAGACAGAGTAAAATAGTCTGGTGTTAGACAGAGTAAAATCGTCTGGTGTTAGACAGAGTAAAATAGTCTGGTGTTAGACAGAGTAAAATCGTCTGGTGTTAGACAGAGTAAAATAGTCTGGTGTTAGACAGAGTGAAATAGTCTGGTGTTAGACAGAGTAAAATAGTCTGGTGTTAGACAGAGTAAAATAGTCTGGTGTTAGACAGAGTAAAATAGTCTGGTGTTAGACAGAGTAAAATAGTCTGGTGTTAGACAGAGTAAAACAGTCTGGTGTTAGACAGAGTAAAATAGTCTGGTGTTAGACAGAGTAAAATAGTCTGGTGTTAGACAGAGTGAAATAGTCTGGTGTTAGACAGAGTAAAATAGTCTGGTGTTAGACAGAGTAAAATCGTCTGGTGTTAGACAGAGTAAAATCGTCTGGTGTTAGACAAAGTAAAATAGTCTGGTGTTAGACAGAGTAAAATAGTCTGGTGTTAGACAGAGTAAAACAGTCTGGTGTTAGACAGAGTAAAATAGTCTGGTGTTAGACAGAGTAAAATCGTCTGGTGTTAGACAGAGTAAAACAGTCTGGTGTTAGACAGAGTAAAATAGTCTGGTGTTAGACAGAGTAAAATAGTCTGGTGTTAGACAGAGTAAAATAGTCTGGTGTTAGACAGAGTAAAATAGTCTGGTGTTAGACAGAGTAAAATAGTCTGGTGTTAGACAGAGTAAAATAGTCTGGTGTTAGACAGAGTAAAATAGTCTGGCGTTAAACCACCTTCTTGGTGTAGGTTCAACAGATGACTTGATATACTCTTTCATTGCCTTGCAAGTTACAAATCACTACAAATTCTCAAACTTACGCTTTTTTCTTAAGAGTACTTGATTTTCGCCTACATCGTTGGAATGACAGTTCAAGAAACTTGCGAGATGTTGAGACACCAACCTCGAAAGGCTTACTTCTTCAAATGGTGGAACTGTGTCACCTTTCTCATGCTTGTACTGTTTATTTTCTCTGCCGTATTTTGGCTCTTGGGATTCGCTATTACCGGTGGATGGTCGGCTGCAAATTTTATGAGCTGGAAAGAGAAAACCGGTCACCGACTACTTCTCATGGGAAACAGTTGCTTCTCGCTTGCTTCGGTTCTAAGCATTTTTCATTTGGGCGATGCTTGGCAAGTGAACAAGACAATGGGTCCCTTACAGAATTCCATGTATTATATGATGAGAGATATCATGAAATTTCTGACGATATTTCTGGGTGTTTTTCTGGCATTTACTCTGGGAATAAGAAATCTTTACTCGTACTACCAAAGCATACAGCGGATGAATCTCAAAAACGAGACCATTGAGGACCCTGACGACTACAAACTGACGACGTAAGTTAATTCATAGACATAGATAATAAACCTCAATAGCGTATATACACTACGCATTTGTATTTTTAAACCGTCTCCAGTAAATCATTTCCTCTTTAACTCCTCTCTAATAAGCACCCTCTCTAATAAGCCACGTCTAATAAGCACCCTCTCTAATAAGCCACCTCTCTAATAAGAACCTCTCTAATACGCCCCATCTCTAATAAGCCCCCTCTCTAATATGCCCCGTCTTATAAGCCCCCTCTCTAACATAAGCCCTCTCTCTAATAAGCACCTCTCTAATAAGCACCCTCTCTAATAAGCACCTCTCTAATACGCCCCCTCTATAATAAGCCCCCTCTATAATAAGCCCCCTCTCTAATAAGCCCCCTCTCTAATAAGCACCTCTCTAATAAGCCCCGTCTTATAAGCCCCCTCTCTAACAAGCCCACCTCTCTAATAATAAGCACCTCTCTAATAAGTCCCCATTCTAGTAAGCACCTCTCTAATAAGCCCCCTCTCTAATAAGCACTTCTCTAATAACCCCCCTCTAATAAGCCCCCTCTCTAATAACCCCTCTCTAATAAGCACCCTCTCTAATAAGCCCCCTCTCTAATAAGCACCTCTCTAATAACCCCCTCTCTAATAACCCCTCTCTAATAAGCCCCCTCTCTAGTAAGCCCCCTCTCTAATAAGCCCCTCTCTAATAACCCCTTCTCTAATAAGCCACATCTCTAATAAGCCCCCTCTCTAATAAGCCCCCTCTCTAATAAGCACCTCTAATAAGCACCCTTTCTATAAAGACACCTCTCTCTAATAAGCCCCTCTCTAATAACTCCTTCTCTAATAAGCCACATCTCTAATAAGCCACATCTCTAATCAGCCCCCTCTCTAATAAGCACCCTCTCTAATAAGCCCCCTCTCTAATAACCCTTTCTTTAATAAGCCACATCTCTAATAACCCCTTCTCTAATAAGCCACATCTCTAATAAGCCACCTTTCTATAAAGACACCTCTCTAATAAGCACTTCTCTAATAACGCCCCTCTCGAAAATTACACCTCTCGTATTTTCACTATCAATATTGTTTTTCAGTTTTTGGAATACAATGGCGATTATGTTCTGGGCATTATTCGATAAGATAGATCTGGAAGTGTTCAATACTAATGACGACAGTTTAAACGATCACCCAAAGCACAGGAAAATTGATGTTTGCCTTGTTTTCTATCTGCGCTATCCTTGTAGGAATAAATACACTCATAGCTATGATGAACCATTCCTACGAATATGTTGTGGTAAGTGACTAGTTAGACTATGTGCGCACGATGTCGTTTCCGAGCGCTTTTATTTGGAAAGCGTTTCAAAAAGCATCGTTTTTACGCTGGCGTGTTCACACGAACGCGAATGAAAACGACGTCATTACACGAAAAACTTTTTATGACTGCGTTTTCAACTGTGTATATACGTATTTGTTAATAACTACTTAATAACCGAGAGTGAGGTCTTTACGGTAAAATATTAAACCGAGGTCTTGTTGTATTGACCGAGCGATAGCGAGGTTAATACGCTCAAGACCGAGGTTTAATATTTTACCGTAAAGACCGAACGGTCGAGGTTATTGAGTAGTTTATTATATGGCACTTTTTATTTCAAAATCAATCTTGTATTTCTTGGTCTTTGCTTCCTTTAACTTCGTCAAAACACCGAACTAGCGTTATTTTCTTCTGTTTCTTTCTCGTCTGGATAATGTTAATGTTCATCGTCGTCTATTTCATCTATGTTCGCCGTTTTTCGGCAATAAAAGTTTCTTATTAGGATTTTTTGTTTGTTTCCAATCGTAGGGCATTAACAATTTTCATAATGCCCGTGGGCATTACGGAGAAATCTCGCCCCGTCAGCAACCAATCACAGCGCGTGATTTTACCGGAAGTAATCCGTGCCATATAATAAAATCAAGTACACAAATAAAAAAATCAAGTATAGCCAATAATTATTAGCATTTATTATATGGCACGGATTACTTCCGGTAAAATCACGCGCTGTGATTGGTTGCTGACGGGGCGAGATTTCTCCGTAATGCCCACGGGCATTATAAAAATTGTTAATGCCCTACGATTGGAGACAAACAAAAAATCCTAATAAGAAACTTTTATTGCCGAAAAAACGGCGAAAATAGATGAAATAGACGACGATGAACATTATAAAAGTAAATTGTATTATCCAGACGAGAAAGAAACAGAAGAAAATAACGCTAGTTCGGTGTTTTGACGAAGTTAAAGGAAGCGAAACCAAGAAATACAAGATTTATTTTGAAATAAAAAGTGCCATATAATAAACTACTTAATAACCTCGACCGTTCGGTCTTTACGGTAAAATATTAAACCTCGGTCTTTTGAGCTTATTAACCTCGCTATCGCTCGGTCAATACAGCAAGACCTCGGTTTAATATTTTACCGTAAAGACCTCACTCTCGGTTATTAAGTAGTTAGTTATATTTCTTTATTATTTAGCAAAACGAAGACAGCAGTTGGAAGTTCAGTAGAACTCGAATGTGGTTGGAATTCATTGAGGAAGGGGGTTGTCTGCCGCCTCCATATAACATTATAATCCCCAATCCCCGGTGGATTAAGCGAGTACGTTTTTATTCGTTTATAATATATTACTTTCAGCATGCCAGAACTTCTATTTAATATGACTCGAAAATTAAGTTTGTCTTATTGAAAAAAACATTTAAAATGATAAAATAACATCTTTTGCAGTTTTTCGTTTCCTTGCTTCGTTTTTGAGATATTCCAGTTTGTTTGATATGCAAATGACACAACTTTTTAAGTCACATGTGCATAATGAGTATGATGAGTTACCGAGAGAAGGTTACATATCTTTGCTATTGTGAAACGAAATCACTTGGAATTCTACATGTTTGGTGTTGTGGGTAGAAACACGCTCAAGCTTCCTTTGACTTAAGCCCATGTTTTCATAATATCAAAGATATGTAACCTTTTCTGATAACTCATTATGCACGTGTGACGTAAAAAGTTGTGTCATTTGCATATCAAACAAACTGGAATATCTCAAAAACGAAGCAAGGAAACCAAAAACTGCAAAAGATGTTATCTTATCATTTTAAATGTTCTTTTCAATAAGACAAACTTAATTTTCGAGTCATATGCCCTTCAACCCAAATAGTGAAATAAAAGTAGCGTGCTGCGTAGGCAGTGTAGAAACAACAATCGAAATATAGTAAGGTTAGATATACTGCCGAAACAGAGAACGTAGGAATCTAACGTTTCGAGCGAAGGCCCTTCGTCATTGAGAAACGCGTTTCTCTCTGACGAAGGGCCTTCGCTCGAAACGTTAGATTCCTACGTTCTCTGTTTCGGCAGTATATCTAACCTTACTATATTTCGATTGTTGTTTCTACACTGCATGCCTACGCAGTGTGACTGAGAGTTAACGAGTGCAATCAAACATTTTATTTATACATGTGTACACACGCAAGTCTGTGTCAGACCTGATGCAGAATGATGTCAGATCTGTTCAGAAAAATGTAGCGATCCCTGATACAGCCTGTTGCAGTATCAGGCTGCCTCGTACCCAGGCATCTTTTTGGGAGAGGAGTGTCGCGCGAATGTCCCATCGCTCCTTGCGCGCTCCGGTTTTTAATCGCGCCAGAGGTTAGAGTACGAGGCAGAGTATCAGCTACGATACACCTATGATATAGGAAGGGAAGGGAAGGGAAGGGTAGGGAAGGGTAGGGTAGGGAAGGGAAGGGAAGGGAAGGGTAGGGTAGGGAAGGGTAGGAAGGAAGGGAAGGGAAGGGAAGGGAAGGGTAGGGAAGGGAAGGAAGGGAAGGGTAGGGAAGGGAAGGGAAGGGTAGGGAAGGGTAGGGTAGGAAGGGAAGGGAAGGGAAGGGAAGGGTAGGGGAGGGGAGGGGAGGGGAGGGGAGGGGAGGGGAGGGAAGGGAAGGGAAGGGAAGGGAAGGGAAGGGAAGGGAAGGGAAGGGAAGGGAAGGGAAGGGAAGGGAAGGGAAGGGAAGGGAAGGGAAGGGAAGGGAAGGAAGGGAAGGAAGGGAAGGGAAGGAAGGGAAGGGAAGGAAGGGAAGGGAAAGGATATCATATCTGTATCATACCTGCAGCTACAACAGACTGTTCAGAACAGATTCTGTGAAACTGTATCAGCCTGACACGGTCAGTGCTGTATCAGTTTGATATAACAGACTGAACAGGTATGTTGTCTACGGAGTTGTCGCAGTCTGTTAGAAATTCTAACTTGAAATGTTTATACATCAGCGCTGGTACATTCTGTAGCTGTCAGGCTGTATCAAGGGTCGCTACATTTCTCTGAACAGATCTGATATCAGAGCTGATCAGACTGTGACAAGATGGCGGACAGCACGCTGTCTTTGGTCGAAATATTTCCAAAACCAAAACAGATACGGAAAAATTGTAAAAGGTCTTCTTATACCATTTGACGAGTTCTTTCAAATTAGACAAACTTAATTTGCATTGCCAATGTCCTTTAACAGACAATTTTGCCCCTATTTATATATTTTACTCTGGCTAACGCCAAACGATTTTACTTGTCAGCCGGGTACCTCTTGCAGGAACAAGGGTTAAAAGAGAACTCACAAAACAAAGCAATTTTCTTGTTCTTTCTTGTTCTGCCCGCTTGGCTGCAAAACTATTGCAATAATTCATTCTTCATGCATAATTATTTCATCCATTTTCTTTTGCAGCAACTTTATAATAATAAGCAAACATTTTCTCCGCAACGACAGAACGAAAATGCTAAGAATTTTCAAGAAAATGCTGAGGTAATTTACAAGAATACAATTTCTTATGTATGTTTTGTCTGCTCTTAATACTAATTCTTTAATTTTAGAGACAAGAACATTTGAAAGTGCTCACTGATCGGTATTTAGAACGACTCGATGCACAAGAGGAGCAACGATATTGCACAATGCATGACATGGAAAATTGCAAAGCAGAACTTCTCAAGGCTATTAAAGAATGTTTTGAACGAAAGGTAATTGGTCCATACTCTACGCAGAGCGAGCTTGAATTAAGGTTAAGATTGTTCGTTCGTTCCTTTATTCATTCATTCATTCATTCCTTCCTCCCTTCCTTCCTTCCTCCCTTCCTTCCTCCCCTCCCTCCTTCCTTCCTTCCCTCCTTCCTTCCTTCCCTCATTCATTCATTCATTCATTCATTCATTCATTGCGGCTAAAAGCTCAGTTATTTTTTAGTTTTTTATCTTCATTTTCCTGGTTGAACTTACGACAATTAGAACAAATAGAAAATTACTTATAAAATTATATTTGTTTTTCACTTAATTCATTAGGATCAACCACCAAATATTAACAGGAGGACCAGTGTTTAACAGCCCAAGTCCTAGAAATGGAAAATTCTTCTCGTGTTGTACAAGCGCAAATATCTCACCGACATATACGGATAATAATGGTTTAGAAAATTTGCGAAACAACTTGAACTTTGTGACGGACGAATTCATGAATAGTTAATAATTTTTATGTAGTTTAAGATTTGTATTTAGTTGTAGATGAATCACAGTCGCTACCGCGCATTTGCAGAGCTTGGTTTACGTTTCTTTGTCGATTGTTTTCTCGGGTAAATGAAATGTGAAACCCGCGTTTCTAAGGTTACCACGACTTGGTTTTCTCACTGTGATGATAATCATGACGTCAAGATGACAATAATCATGACGATTGTGACGTCACTGAAGATAATCACGACGACATACTGATGATAATCATGACGTCGTGATGATGACGTCACTATGATAATCGTGACGTCATAATGATGATGATGATCATGACGATTGTGGTAACACTGAAGATGATCATGACGTCATAATGATCATGACGTCATAATAATCATGCCGTCGTGATGATGATCACGACGACTGTGACATCACTGAAAATAATCATGACGTCATAACAATGATCATGACGTCGTGTGATAGTGATGACGTAACGATGATGCTCGTGTCATGCATAGTGATAATCATGACGTCATGATGATCAGCCAATAAAAGTAGGCCTCGTAAACCGTTCCAGTCCACTTCTGTCTACGTCAGCGATGACGTCACGATGATGCTCATGATGTCATGCACGGCGATAATCATGACGTCGTTCCAGTCCACTTCGGTTTTGCAAAACAAATTGCAAGTAATTTTGCATAGTGTAACATCCCTAATCGTGCTACTGCAATGCAACAGATATAGCCGTTGTCGGACAAGTTTGACCAAAAGTTGTGAAGTGTAAAACCACGTTTATTACATTAATAAAAGAGTGCCATCTACGTAGAACGAAGGTTTGTCGTAATGGTTCGACTCTTCGTTAAAAACATCTACAGGACAATATGCTAATGTCCACCATTCATACCCAATAGTAACTTTCAGTTAGTCAAGACTCCAAGTTGCTTTGCGATTCGAAGCAGTGATTTCCACACCCCGTGAGGATAGTGACCGCGGAGCTCTTCACGAAACAACATTTGCCCTGTTTTCCTCGTAGACAGACCCGGTATCGTTTAAGATGTCCGAAAATTGCGCACAAATGCGTGAAAAGTGTCCGCCTTCCCAGAAAATCTTGCCACAAGTAGCGCAGCAGTAGAACAATTCAACTTTGTCCAGAATGGACTCGGGAAGACCTTCGATCTGTAGCTTGACGCCACTTCGTAAAACCAGCGTGTCCACGTTCAACGGTGGACAATCGGCGTCAGTGTTCGTAGAGAAATGTGTTTGGACTTGTTTTTCATGATTCTCGACTTCGCTCTCGTAGTAATTAATATACGCTTGCCTCATTAATATAGAGCTTACCTTAATATACTCGTTGCCATTGCAAACCTAAAATGCGGTCAAACAAAACAGACTTTTAGGAGGTGTTTATAGGGAAGAAGGCCAGCTTAGGAGGACCCCTCTCAGGAGGGCTAGCTTTCTTTGTCGAGATCCCGCCTCTCAGTGTAATCGCTTCAAATATATTTGCGTTTACATGAGAAGAGCCTAGCCTAGTTTCTCAGCCTTTCGTTTCCGCCATGAGCTTGGCCGCGGTCGGTTTGGGTTCTTGGGAAGACTGGGGAGAGGCTGGAAACGAGAAGGCTTAGCAACATTCGCAAAAAGGTCCTGCCCACAACAAAAATATACATTTTCAACTGATTCCGTTTAATAATAGCAAAGATATATAACCTTTCCCAGTAAGTCATTATGCACGTTGTGATGTCACTGGTTAGTTTCACATATCATAGACGGACGGCCAACTTCGATAAAAGTGTCTCAAAAACACCGTTGATGGCATTTTTTGTTACAAGCGGGCAACCATGCTAAATCGTAACGGATAGTGTATACTTTGAAGGTGAGGGGTGTTGGCAGCCGTAATTATTGATTTATATACTAAAATTTAGAGCTTTTTGAAAGCACAATGTGATGGATGGGATATCTGTAAAGTGCTGCCTATTTACATTTGTGTTTTATTTGAATTAGCTAAATTCAGAATGCTATCCAATCAGCGTGCCTCTAGTTTTGCTTAACCTAATTCGCATAACTCACAATCATAAACAAACAAGAAATATGGCGTGAATACACCTAAATATAATACTTCGCAGAAAGGCCACAAAAAGGTAAGCTTGCCAAGAATCAGAAATTTATTACACCTAGTAGCTACAGGAAAGTCTCATATTCGTAAATTACTTCGTTTTATTTTGGTAATTTGCCGATACCGCCATCTATCTACTGTTATAAAGCTGAGCTTTTGTACTATAGTATAGTATTGCTCATAATGTCCTTAGACATTTAACTCACCGGTTCAGCAGTACTATCTTGTGATACACGAAAGGCAACCGGCCTAGTCATCTTGATCAATGTCTAAGCTAACTGATGAATTGACTAAGAAACTGATGAATTTGAGAAGGGTAATGGGTTCGTACATCGCGAAAATTCCACGAGTTGTCAACAAACCGTATTCTATGGCAAGCCCAACATTCGTGCTATGCGCTCGTAGAAGAATTATGGTCGAGCGACGATTTTGAGCGGAGATGTTTGACTTTGAGCTCGGGGTGTTCTCGCTGAAGTGTGCAGCCTGTCGGCCGTGTATTGATGACGTTTACACGCAAGATATTCGTTCTACGCATGCGTAGCTAATACGGGTCAGCCCGTATTTCGCGAGCCTCGACAGCCGCCATTTCCAATCGTGAAAAAAACCTTTTAAACAATCAGCACCTATATTTTCTTCCCCAATTAAAACTAGCTTATTAAGACTAATTTTTGCCTCACCTGACATCTGCTGAATATGTCACTTGTACTGACACTAATATTAAAGTGTTTAAAAACGGCGAGCACTTGTTCCTTCGCATTTCCTGCTGGAACACACATACAATCTCCAAGAGGAACCTGGGAACGCAACTAAATAAAGGGGAAAAAAGAATTAACCAGCCGATACCGCGCGCGCATGTCCCCAAAGTTTTCTATGCTGGCCAAAAGGATAGACTCCAGACGAATCGTAGGACCCGCAGGCTCTGGGGACGAGATTGCTAAGATGCCACCTATTTTATAAGAAAGTAATAGTAACAGCATATGCACAAAGTGAAAACGTTGAAGCATCGTTATTGGAGAGGGGCCTCCAGTAATAAGCTCTTCTCTATATATTTAACAAATAGATTCCATTTTGCCGTTGTCTGTTCAGTTATAGATGCACAGATGACGTCACAACGTGGTAAGAACAAAAAAGTGGCCCACGAGACGCAGTCGAGTGGGTCACTGATGTTCTTACCACGTTGTGACGTCCTCTGTGCATCTATAACTGAACAGACAACAAAAAAATGGAATCTATTTGTTTTATACAATACAAATTTAAAAGGTCTTTGTCGAAACTCGTGCCGGATTTTGGGGCATGAAGAAGGAAAAAGGCAAGTCAGCTGACGTGATCTGACGTGACCATGTGTCTGTCCTCTAATAGATCATGGCCAACAACCAATGAAAACACGCATAGCAACCAGGGTATTGTATAATTATATTTATAACATAGCTTTGATATAGCAACGTTTTTGATTGGCTGTCGTGCGTGCTCCATAACTCAGTGAAGCACGGCAAAAAAGCGCGGGAAAAAATTTCAAAACAAAACTGAGTTTTAAATAGAACGACCCAGAAGACATAAACTGGTTCTGGGTAACTGAGTTTAAACTGTCCTTTTGGTTGGATTTTAGTGAACAAAAAATACTTGCCTACGAAAGTAGAAAAACACAGCAACCAAAACGATTCGCTGGCTTGTGAAAGGATTTAATGCTATGTTATAAAAGAAATGGCTCATGGTTTTTTCGTGCTCTCCCAATTTCCCGCGTGCATCCATAACTCGATGGAGCACGCTAAACCATGAGCCATTTCTTAAATATTTATACTTACAGTGTAGTACGGCGTTCCAGTTGTAAGAAGAATTCGTCCTTCTCTTCTAGCGATCTAAGTAGAAAACATGAACAGCTGGCTTGTACGTGACATCATCACATGCACAATCTCGTACCCAATCCCACGCACTCGACCAGTGTTATTACAGTAAAAACCCACATAATATAAGAACCTAGTGATTAAGAACTTTCGTAATATGGCACGGATTACTTCCGGAAAAATCACGCGCTGTGATTGGTTGCTGACGTGGCAAGATTTCTCCGTAATGCCCACGGGCATTACGAAAATTGTTAATGCCCTACGATTGGAAACAAAAATCTTAATAAGAAACTTTTATTGCCGAAAAACGGCGAAAATAAATGAAATAGACGACGATGAACATTATAAAAGTAAATTCTAGTATCCAGACGAGAAAGAAATAGAAGAAAATAACGCTAGTTTGGTGTTTTGACGAAGTTGAAGAAAGCTTGATTTTGAAATAAAAAGTGCCATATAATAAACTTCTTAATAACCTCGACCGTTCGGTCTTTACGGTAAAATATTAAACCTCGGTCTTGAGCGTATCAACCTCGCTATCTCGCTCGGTCAATACAGCAAGACCTCGGTTTAATATTTTACCGTAAAGACCTCACTCTCGGTTATTAAAGTAGTTAGTAGGCTAAAATTTTGACATTTACACCCACATTATATAAGAACCTGCTGAGCCTAAATATTAAGACAAGTTCCTATTCGGAAAATCAGGAAAAATAGTTTAGCAACTGTTTAGAATCTCTTGTAATTTCAATATAGAAATTTGACATACTGTGCACAAATAATTGCCTCTATACACTGTTTATAAATTTTATATCGTTATGTAAAAGTTGCTTGTGTTGAAGTGTCATTACCTTAGCTGCTTTATCGTGATCGTCTTCATTAGCAAGCATTAATACATCCACGCCACAACATCTCAAGTAACGACCCAAGCCTTGAAGCATGTTATCGACGACCACACGTAAATTCCGAGGAGAATTTGGCAAGCCTTTCGTTGCTGGTTCATTGAGTTGATGCTAAAATGAATAAAAATACCAATATTCTTGTTAAAGGGCAATAGCACTAAAAATTTAGTTTGTCTAATTTGAAAGAACTCATAAAATTGTAATAGAACATCCTTTACAACTTTTTCGTATCTCTCTTCGTTTTCAAGATATTTCAATTTGTTTGATATGAAAACGAGATGGTCTCTGACGTCAGGTGTGGGGTAAAATATTTTCACATGTAGCAAAACCAGTTATATCTCTAAGTTTGTTCAGCGAAATCATTTGAAACTGTGCACATAAAAACTCCTTGCGACGCTGAACATTTCATGTTAGATATGTAAGTGATCTTGCTCTGTATGAAAATATTTTACCCCACTCCTGACGTCAGAGACCATCTCATTTACATATCAAACAAATTGAAATATCTTGAAAACGCAGAAAGATACGAAAAAGTTGTAAAGGATCTTCTATTACAATTTTATGAGTTCTTTCAAATTAGACAAACTTAATTTTTGTCAATGTCCTTTAAAGTAGGTTTTGGTTTGGAAATAGAGTTTTATAATAGATCACACTAACCAAGTCAGAGTTTGATGATCCTGGTTTGGGGTGCTTGCCAAGTTTTCCTTTTGTTTTTCTAAAGAAACAAATAAACGTGTTCGTATAGGAGCTGCTCATCATTTTCTTTCTGGTTCTTTTTCTGTCCAATACCTATCTTCATTTCACTTTACTCCATTTATTCCATTCCATTCCATTCCACACCACTTCACATCACTCCACTCCACTTCGCTGCACGTCACGTCGCTCTACTCCACTCCGCTTCACTTCGCTTCACTTCACTCCACTTCACCTCACTCAACTTCACTTCACCTCACTCAACTTCACTTCACCTCACTCCACTTCACTCCACTTTCACTTCACCTCACTTCACTCCACTTCACTTCACGTCACTTCACTCCTCACTCCACTTCTTCACTCCACTTCACTTCACTTCACCTCACTCCACTTCACTCAACTCCGCTTCACCCCACTTCACTTCACTCCACTTCACCTCCCTCCACTTCACTTCACCTCACTCCACTTCACTTCACTTCCCCCACTCCACTTCACCTCACTTCACCTCACTCCACTTCACTCAACTCCACTTCACACTTCACTTCACCTCACCTCATTCCACTTCACTTCATTTCACTTCACTCCACTTCACATCACTCAACTTCACTCAACTCCACTTCACCTCCCACTCCACTTCACTCCACTTCACTTCACTTTACTTCACTTCACCCCACTCCACTTCACTTCACTTTACTTCACCTCACCTCACTCCGCTTCACCCCACTCCACTTCACTTCACTTTACTTCACCTCACCTCACTCCACTTCACTTCACTCCGCTTCACCCCACTCCGCTTCACTTCACTTTACTTCACCTCACCTCACTCCACTTCACTTCACTCCGCTTCATCCCACTCCGCTTCACTTCACTTCACTTCATGTCACTTCACTTCACCGAACACTCCACTCCACTCTATTCTGCTCCACTTCACTTGTTGTTCAAAACACCAATCCCATCGTCTTCCTCGTCATACCTGCTTCGTTTTGGGAACAGCCAGGGTAACCTTGGACTGCACTCGTTGAAATCAATCTTAATTTTCTCTTCAGCAATCCATTTACTGAGCACATCAAACACATCAATAAGGCAACGGGCGTCAAGAGCTGCAAAACAAATAATCGGCTTCAGCTTGATTTTTCAACACATTTCTCGGCGTTTGATATCAGATCAAACACGCCTCCTCGTGTATGATATATTACATCATAACCCTCTTATGTTCATACCTGCGTAGATAACTTGTTTCTCTAACAGTGGTCGCTGTTCCCAGTCTGATAGTTGGTAGGTTTTATCTAAAGGTAATCCTAGACACTGTTGAACCAACAGACTCAATCCCTTCTCACTTAGATGACCAAAGCTCATGAGGGATTTTGTTGTCCTCTCGATCTTTTTCTTCATAACAGGAACCTCAAACAACTAAACAACAATTGATGATAGTCATGGTGTTGTTGCTGCTGCTGCTGATGGTAATGGTGGTGATGATGGTGATAATGATGGTGATGATGGCGATGGTTAGATGGTAATGTTGATGGTGATGATAATGGTGATAATGATGATGATGATGGTGATGATGGTGATGATGGTGATGATAATGGTGATGATGATGATGATGATGGTGATGGTTAGATGGTAATGTTGATGGTAATGGTGATGATAATGGTGATAATGATGATGGTGATGATGGTTAGATGGTAATGTTGATGGTAATGTTGATGATGATAATGATGATGATGATGATGGTGATGGCGATGGTTAGATGGTAATGTTGATGGTAATGTTGATGGTAATGGTGATGATAATGGTGATAATGATGATGATGATGATGATGATGATGATGGTGATGATGGTGATGGTTAGATGGTAATGTTGATGGTAATGTTGATGGTAACGGTGATGATGATGGTGATAATAATGATGGTGATGATGGTTAGATGATAATGGTAATGTTGATGGTAATGGTGATGATGATGGTGATGATGATGATAGTGATGATGGTGATGAAGGCAATGATGATGATGATGATGGTTAGATGGAATGATGTTGATGGTAATGAATTGATGATCATGCATGCACCTACTTTAAAGCGCGCGAATAACGAAGATTTAACGTAAGTTCTTTACCTGTTGACTCAAAGAACATAAATCAACAAATCGTTTCATTTTCTTAATGGCGTTTTCCATAACTGGTAAAGTTGTTATGAGAGCTTTAAAATCAGATTCTACACCATAACCTACAGATAACAAAATAACAGGAAAAGTGTAACGTCATTGTTCTATCTTTTTGCTCACGTTTATCCAAACTTGGGCACGATGAAGGACAATGTATTTTTTTATATCATAAAACAACCATCCAATCATTAATAGCACCAAAAGGTTATGCTGCCATCCTGCCATGTCTGACTGACTGACTGCCTGCCTGCCTGCCTGTCTGTCTGTCTGTCTGTGTGTCCGTCCGTCTGCCTGCCTGCCTGTCTGTCTGTCTGTCTGTCTGTCTGTCTGTCTGTCTGTCTGTCTGTCTGTCTGTCTGTCTGTCTGTCTGTCTGTCTGTCTGTCTGTCTGTCTGTCTGTCTGTCTGTCTGTCTGTCTGTCTGTCTGTGTCCGTCCGTCCACCCGCATGTCTGTCTGTCGCCAGGATATCTCACAAAGTACTGCACAGGTTTTCATAAAAGTTTGCAAGCAATTCTGTTTTGTGTAACTTAAACTGGGGTCTCAATAACCCACTGGCAGATGTATAAAGACTCTGAGTGCCCTCTTGTTGGAGCAGAGCAGAGCAGAGCAGAGCAGAGCAGAGCAGAGCAGAGCAGAGCAGAGCAGAGCAGAGCAGAGCAGAGCAGAGCAGAGCAGAGCAGAGCAGAGCAGAGCAGAGCAGAGCAGAGCAGAGCAGAGCAGAGCAGAGCAGAGCAGAACAGAACAGAACAGAACAGAACAGAACAGAACAGAACAGAACAGAACAGAACAGAACAGAAACTAACGTTACTTTACCTAATTTTAAAACGTTCTCGTTGGCAAAAACAGCATTTCCAAACGCTAACAACGAAGACTCGGCAACTTGTTCAGCCAAAGCAATTACGTCCAAAATAAAAACCCTGTCTCGAAGGGACAGTTGCACAATAGACAATCTTTTAAAATAAAAAAAGAGGAAAAAGAAAATTAAACACGGGCATTATGAAAATTGTTAATGCCCTACGATTGGAAACAAACAAAAAATCCTAATAAGAAACTTTTATTGCCGAAAAACGGCGAAAATAGATGAAATAGACGACGATGAACATTATGAAAGTAAATTCTAGTATCCAGACGAGAAAGAAACAGAAGAAAATAACGCTAGTTCGGCCTACGTCTAATATACTACCTTTGTGCTAGACCAGCTTGGCACATCTGTGGTTTCCACTCAGCATCAAATCCCAGAGTAACGCCATGCTTTTATATAAGGTAAAACAAAACACGATAAACAAAATATAAAACTGATTAAAAAGAAAACCCCTGCCTGCCTTACCCGACGAACAAATGAACACACCAGTCTATTTCGAAATACCAAATAGCCTAAGTACTATCATTCAACCTTCAGCTCCCAACTTGACCTGTAGCTCAGTTGCAGAGTTGGAAAAAGTATTCAACCTTCCTCCGGATGGGTTTTTAAATTTAGATAACCTTCCTCAAAATATATAGCGAGAATTTTGTGTTTTGCAACGTTCATAAATACTGCGTGACTTTTGCAGTACCTTGGTTTTCTAGGTTTTCCTAGGTAAGCTTTGGCATACTACAATAGCTATACTAATAACTGATCACCGTTGACTGATAGCCTGCCACTGACCCTCGACTGCTGCGAAGATACAGACATCACAGCAGACATCAGCGTACATGTCTCGCACACGTAACTGCTGCCACTGCCAGTGCTGCATAATTGTTGGTTAGCCAATGTTTTGCTGCAAATCGCATTTCTTCTCGACACCTTGCTTGATCAATTGTAACTTTCTCAGAGTACCGAATGTGTTGTTTCACGTGTTTTCACTTTAAACCTTCCTCACTAAAGTAAACCTTCCTCACTAAAGTAAACCTTCCTCCGGGTGGTACCCGCATACCCGCAGCTTTTTTCCAACTCTGCTCAGTTGGTAGACTGAGCATCGGACTAGTAAACCGAAGGTCGCGGGTTCGAATCCCAGCCGGGCCAAGTAGAGTCTTCTTTACTTGTCCGGTATGATTCGTCACTCGGAGTGACACTTTATTATTCTCCACCGAGTTCACTGACCCACAATTATCATTTGAAAAGAACACACCTTTGAAATTGCTCGTTGACATTGACGAAGTGACTCGTAGTCATCGACAAAATAAATCTTCTCTATTGGCACTTCAAGAGCAAGGTATATTGTTGTCTGCCGTGCCGAATATTCGTTTTCTATAGATAAACCAGTGACGTCTGATTGTTGACGGCTATTATTCCATCGTTCTCTTTTACGATTGTCTTTTAATTCGAACGTAGTGACTTCTTCCGTCGCTCTCAATTCATACTCCCAATCTTCTTTCCTTTCATTTTCAAAGCTGTGTTTGAAAAGAGAACGGAGCATCAAGATCATGATCATCATTGTCATGATCATGATCTTGATCATCATTGTCATGATTATCATCATATCATCATTTGTGATCATCGTGATCATTGTCATGATCATCATCATATGATCATGGTGACATCGCCATCTTCATCATTATCAATACCATTATCATCATCATACTATCACCTCTTTATCATCATCACATTATCACCATCACCATCATCACTATTACCACCACCACACCACCACCAACATTATCATTGTTCATTACCATCAGCAGCAGCACAACCACCCTCTTCATTTTGTAGTATCCACGTCATAAAATTATTTCAGGGAGTCCTTGAAAAACGTCTTCCAGGAGTAGCTCTATCTACCTTCACAGAAACAGTCAGTTTATCAAACTATACTTACTTCACTGGTTTCTCGTGCGAGTTTTGGCTTTGTTCACGAGGTAGCTGGTAGAAGCGAGCCCATCTTTTGGCTTCGTCCTTGTCTCCAAAGTCAGTGAGTAGTTTAAACAGACTTTGCTGAAGAAACAGGTTATTGCCAACACATCGCTAAAGAGAAATGAAATAACGCAGAACTTAGGAGCTTACTAAAGAGAAATAAAGAAGCGACCAGTAGCAACAGCGACAGTAGACACGCACATAGCAGAAACAGTAAGAATACAATCGACAGTCAGGACAGTAACAACAACAGCAGCAGCTGCAACAACAACAACAACAGCACCACCACCACCACCAACAGCGACACCACCAAGACCACCACCAACAACACCACCACCACCAACACCAACACCAGCAGCAACACCACCATCGCCAACACCACCAACAACAACAACAACTACAACAACAGCAGCAGCAGTAGTAGTAGTAAGTAGATTAAGTATAGTAGTAAGATTGTCCTCAACAAAAACACCCAACAATCATAAACATGGCTTACCTCGATCAAATCATCCCACTTTTTGGTAGATCGTCCTTTCTGTAACAGTAAAGAAGTTTTAAATACTCAGGATTTTTCATTTCCAACTCTAATTCAACAAGAACTTGGTATGACATGTACTATGTACTTAAGTTGTAACCACTGTGTAAATCCTACTGACCCACGCCTCAAACCATAACATCAACCCTTAACACCAATCTCTCAACTCCGCTAACGTTCCGTCTTCCCTGAGGGGACCATATCGCAGAGTAAGTAGTCAACCTATCTCATCCCAATTGTTGCTATCAGCGTCGCCATTCTACGCCTTCCTGCTATCTCAATAATCGTCGTTATTGCGTCGTTATCTTTCCCTATTCCACATGTCGAGATTTCTGGTGAAGGAAAATTTCGAGTGTAAAGCCCCGCACAGACGACCAAGTTTCCCTTGACAAGTTTTTCCTTGACAAGTTTTATTTGTTCGTGTGTACGACCCAAATTGACAAGTTTTTCCTCGACAAAGAGCCTTGTTCAAAAGCTAGTCATGCCAGCTTTTGAACAAGGAAATTTGTTCGTGTGTATAGTTGTCAAGGAAAACTTGACAAGAACATCTCCTACGCTTATTACGCGATCATTTCCGTCAAGGAAAACTTGTCCATCCGTACACACGAGCAATTATAACTTGTCAAGGAAAATTGTTGGGAAAAAACGTGTTCATCGTACACACGAGCAAGGAAAGTTACCAAGGAACTTGTCAAGAAAAACTTGGTCGTCTGTGCGGGGCTTAAGGGTGTACCGGGATCATATAAACACGCTCTTACTTACGTCCTTCTGACGCTGGTGCAGAAGATAAGACAATCCACTTATGTTCTTTGCTTTAAATAACTCAGGGAAATCATCTAAATAGATAAAGAATTTACACTAAATGACATTCTCCGACGTCAGAATACAATATATCTTGTTAAAAGAAGATTATTTGGCGTATATTCCATGAAAGGCGCTCAAAACTTGTTGTAATATCTCAAATTCAGTTTATGCTGACGTCAGCTAAAGAGAGGCGGGAAAAAACAGCAAGAAATGGTTCAAACTTCACAGAAAGATTTCATCTTGGTTACTCACGCTAAATCAGTAGACTACAGAATTACTATTCAGGGAATTGAATACAAATACCATAAAGGGTTCATTTATAGTTAATTTATAGTTGAGAAAATACATTTAAAGTGATTTTTCAGCAATTATTAAAACGACTAACTTTAGTTCGTGTATACGCGGTATTAACCACTGATCTCTATATAACTGGATTGCTCATTCGGCTCCAAAAATGAAGCCAGCGGACATGACGAATTTGGAGTACCAAGATGGCCACCACGGAAAATTGTATGTTTTTGTAGAACGAAAAGTAAGGAAAAAAGCCACATTCAAAATATTTCTGCCATTGGTATCAAACAAAGAAAACTGTAAAAGTTTTAGAAGCTTAGTTTTTGCATTTGTTGGTATTATTTAGCAGTAAAACGTGTTATTTTGTAGTTTATTACTCTGCCCGTTAATCGATAAACTTGCCTATATCAGTCGGCAAAACTCGTAAAAACCAACGAAATCTGTCAATAAGTTCATCATAAAACTATCTCTATACCTTTGGTATTAAAGCATAAGTCTTTATAAAGCCTTGAAGTATGTAGTTGACAATTTCGGACTGTATTTGCTTGTATTTCCCTCCCTGGAAATAATTTTCCTATAACGTATTTACCTGGATCAAGCTGAAATTTCTTAACCATTCTTTCTCCCAGTTTCGTCAATGATACCTGGGTTATTTTACAGCTTGTAGATTTCGCTGGTATTATTTCGCTGTATGGGTGAGAAAATGACAAACTTTTCCTAGATATACAACGATTATTACTGTTGATTTCATATTACTTTACACCTCTGTGTGTTGCGAAGTTCGTTGGGAAATTGGGAACTATGTTATCCAGGCCGTTGACAAATATCCAATCAGCATGAGCTCGCAATTTCATGGGATTCGTCAACCTTGACAACGTAATTCCGAAGTTCGGAACTTTCCAACGAACTTCACAACACACACAAAACGGCGTGAAGATAGAATTTATTATGTGAACCAAACGAAAAACAAAACTTTTGTAGATGTGTGATGTTTTGATTGCGTGGCAAAAAAGGGCGAACTGCCGAAATTTTTAGCAACGAAATACGGACGTTTCGTGTGGAGCTCTTGTTAACTCTTCTTACACGTTCTACTGCGATGACGTGCTTTGCTCAAAACGTCAGCATTTTGTAGCTAAACTAAAATGCTCAGCAGTTCACTATTTCCACTTTGCTATCATTCAAAACACTGCCTGCGCAGCACTCTACTTTTTTTCCATGCTATTATTGTACCTTGCGAGCTCCTCAAGTTGTTCGTCTGTCATAACGCACAGTTTATCCAACATACTGACAAATGCTCTTTGCTGCCATGGACAATCTGCAATATAACTATAGATAAAGAAAACAGGTCCAGTTTAAAACAAGCAACCTTAATTATAAGTAATATTGGGCATTTCACTCGATTACACAGCATGTTCTAAGAATTTTGGGTGAAGGAAAATTCGAGTGTAGAATATATACATTTTAAGACCAAACCGGAACCAGTTGCGGAAAATGCAACTACACAGGCCTTCCGGCAGGAATTGAACCCACGACCTTGCGATTCTAGTGCAATGCTCTGACCACTGAGCCACGGAGGGCTCCGGTTTGGTCTTAAAATGTATATATTCTACACTCGAATTTTCCTTCTCTTAGAACCTTAATTACAGTCCGTTTCAGCTTGCTTTTGAAATCCGAAACGTATAATTGAAATGAACATTCCGAACTTACCTTGCAATGTTCAGAACTACATTGCGAGGTAGATACAAATTTAAGTCGGCAATTTGTTTCTGTTGAACCAAGTATCTATTATTCTTCATTTCCATCGAACACTATACAACAAATAATCGTCTACTCTGTGATTTCGCCAAAGGATTCAAAGCTTAGTAAATTCGAACTTCACAATGAACTTCGCGAACTTCCGTACCTAGTTCCCAACCTTCCAACAAACGTTAACAAACGAATTTCAAAAGCAAGCTGAAACTGACTATAAAGCCAATTGAAGTTGAGGAAAGCATTTAAAATGATCTGAATAATAACGGAAGTTTAGTGCCAACCTTTCTGCAAGTTGAACTTTATTGAGTATTACCAAAGGAAGAAGTATCTTATAAAATAAATAAATAAAATGTTAATTTTTCATGTTTCAAATTTGATCACGGAAATTGGCAACAAGATCTCGCAACGTAATTTATAGTCTAACAATGTAACGTAAGGTCTCACAATGTAACGTAAGGTCTCACAATGTAACGTAAGGTCTCACAATGTAACGTAATGTCTCACAATGTAATGTAAGGTCTCACAATGTAATGTAATGTCTCACAATGTAATGTAAGGTCTCACAACGTAACGTAAAGTCTCACAACGTAACGTAAGGTCTCACAATGTAATGTACGGTCTCACAATGTAATGTAAGGTCTCACAATGTAACGTAAGGTCTCACAATGTAACGTAAGGTCTCACAATGTAATGTAAGGTTTCACATTGTAATGTAAGGTCTCACAATGTAACGTAAGGTCTCACAATGTAACATAAGGTCTCACAACGTAACGTAAGGTCTCACAATGTAACGTAAGGTCTCACAATGTAACGTAAGGTCTCACAATGTAACGTAAGGTCTCACAATGTGACGTAAGGTCTCACAATGTAACGTAAGGTCTCATAATGTAACGTAAGGTCTCAAAATGTAACGTAAGGTCTCACAATGTAACGTAAGCTCTCACATTTTAATGTAAGGTCTCACAACGTAACAAAAGGTCTCACAACGTCACAACGTAACTTAGGCCTACGTCAAACGACGAACTTTACATGCGGAGACGAACTAAATTATTCAAATTAAGTTCATGACAAGATCGATAATGTATAATTTAAATTTTGTATGATGCATTAAGAAGTTTTGTTCGAGCTCCCAAGGAATCGTTGCTTTGATTTCGGTCGACCCAAAATAGAAATTTAGTTCGTCTCAATTAACTTCGTCGTTTGAGCTAGGCCTTAAGGTCTGCCAAAGGTCTCACACAACAAAAATCAGACTTAGACTATTATTTTAATTTTTTTTACCTCCATTGGTTGAAAACAAGGCTGCAAACAAAGTTTATACGCAATAGTAACAGCCTAAAAAATCGTTTTAAAAAAAAATGAATAAAAACGAATTTTGGTAACATAGAAATTTCCAAATCGACCATGCCAGCATATCATTTTTTTTGTGACCAATCTTGCTATTTACTTGGGCTACCTGTGGTAGCCGAGTCTAGGTTTCGGTGGCGTTTCTGTATTATTTTTCTGGTCGACAAATTGCAATTATTACATCATCCCGAAACGGGAAACGGGGTTGTCTAATGATCGCTCTAGCACTGTAGATTGCACTGTAGGTTATTTTGTACTTTTTAACAAACGCTTAATATGTGCACGCTGTTTCGTGCACGCTGTTTCGTGCACGCTGTTTCGTGCACGCTGTTTCGTGCATAGGCTATGCCAGGCTGCATGCAGGCGTCTTGTAAATAATAAACAATATCGTTCTACCACAGTATTTTTCTGTGAACAGGCGTAGTGCTGACAAAGAGGGGACCAACTGACCAAGGACCGTTTGTAAGTGTGGAATTCAATGAGAAACCCGGCTATATGGGAGGCTACTGTTGATTATAAATAGTATTCTAGAAAATATGACCGTTTTAAAAAATTCAAGGGAGGCATGCCATGGACCCCAAAATTTTGACCCCCTCTACAAATTAGCAATCCAGTCAGTGCTACTGTCTGTAAAAACTGCCAATAAGCCATTTGCACGATGATGTGAAAATAGCATTGGATGACTACAACTACCAGAAAGCTTTGATAGCATCCTACTGCTGATAAATGGAGGATCCCAAAGCTATTTCACATCGTCATGCAAATACCCTGGTCACAGAATAGAAATACGACCAGAAGTCCAACTTGCGTCGGAACCTTTGAAGTTTCTCTCCTCGCGCATGTCGCCTCGCGCATCTTGATTCCTCGCCATCCTACGCAATCCTGGCAAGTTCCCCCGGCAGTTTGGACCTTCAAAAGAAGGTTAAGCCTGGACATTGCGTGGGATCGCGTCGGATGGCATAAAATATCGCGCATGCGCATTAAAGAAATGCGGACAAGTTGTCACGCGAGTTGGACTTCTGGTCGTATTTCTATTCTACACCGTTCTCTATTCTACGGTTCTACGCCGCCCACTCCCCCCCCCTGAATGCTGAAAGCAGTGAGAGAACCTCTGGTCGAACTGACCGTTTCTTTGATCGCTCTGAGCCAACGAAGTCACTAGGGTCAGATATTGACCCCATTTTCTGATTGGCTAAGAAATCTGTTAGGGGGGTTTTAGATTACTACAACATGAAAGTGAGATTGGTGGTGTCTTCGACCAGAGGTTCTCTCGCCGCCTTCAGCATTCAGGGGGGGGGAGCAGGTGGTGTAGAACCTCTGGGACCAGGGTATCGAGCAAATGGCTTATTGTACAATCACATTACAAGATTACAAGCCAACTTACTTCCTTATATCTCTTCTTGTTCTCCAACAGATAATATATATGTCTCTGAAGATATTCATTGCCTTTGCTGTCAAGTTTAAACACTTTATTACACATATCAAAAAGAAACAGCTTGCGCGTTGTCACAATCCACAAAGCACGATCTTTCTCCATTTCAGTTGGAATGGACGTCGAAAACGGCTCACTGTTACGCCATTTGTCAAAGTGAGTCAAGGCAACATGAGCCATTGAATTCTTTCCTTCTATAACACTTGAATAATAATTTTCCACCAAGTACAGCAGGAAGGAATAAGGAGAAGACAGAGATTCAAGAGTTTTCCTTAGCAATGTTAAGAATTCTTCTTTGTCGGGTAATGAAAACACAGTTTCAAGGGATGTAAGTTTTTCCATGTAATCCCACTGGAACAAATCTTCATGTAAATCATACCCACCAGCATTTCCCTGTATTTCTTGAGGTTGTTCCACAGTCGTGTCTTTCTGAGGATCGGTTCCATGATTCCCAAAAGATTTGCTCTCACACTGTACAACTTCTTGTACTGGTGCTTGTGAATGACATAGTTCTTGTTTAGTTTGAAGTACATTTGGAAAACTTGAATGGTTTTTCCCATTGTTGTCATTTTTATAATATGGTAATTTTTCCTGTAAAGTGTTTTTGTCATACAAAACATCTTTGCTTTTCTCTTTGTCAAAACTCGAACCACTATTTGTGGTTGGCAGTATTCCATTCTTTTCCCTTTGCTCAGAGCTGATACTGTCACATCCTAATTCTGATATGTTTTCACAATTGGTAAACAAACAAGAGATTGACTTCTCAATGTTTATACAAGCTTCCCCATTTGTTTGCAATGTTGAAATTTCTTCGTCCCAATCTTCCGAGTCAGAAAACCGCAAACAATCATAAGCAACACCATCCACAGTCATTTCATTTGTATTGCTCTCATGTTGAAAATTTGTCTCCATGGTTCTCTTGCCTTCATCTTGATTGTTTTAGTTAAAAAGAAATGAGTTCATTGCATAAAGTAGAATAGAGAAGACTGGTAATAATTAAAGTGGCATTTGATGCAGTGAAATTTCACCCCAGTTTTTTATGATTGCATTTGAAAGAACACTTAAAATGACAACATAACATCTTTCGTAGAATTTCGTTTCCTTGCTTCACTCTCGAGATATTCAGGTTTGTTTGATATGCAAATGTCATACTTATGACATCACACTGCATATTAATGACTTTTTGAAATAGCATCAATTTTAGGATAGTCCAAATATTTTACACACAGCTACACACGTTTAGTGACCAGTCATGGCTACATACATGCAAGTGCAAATTTTCATTAAGTACTTTCGATAAGCACTCTCAAAGAAAATCATACTTTTCTAAAAAGTCACTATGCAGTGTGATGTTGTAAGTATGACATTTGCATATCAAACAAACCTGAATATCTCAAGAGTGAAAATTCTACTAAAGATGTTACGTTGTCATTTTAAGTGTTCTTTCAAATGCAATCATAAAACACTGGGGTGAAATTTCACTGCATTGGCACTTTAATCCCAATTAAGAATTTATGAGATCTGCATGAAAAAATCCCAAACATGTCTGGCTTCACACCTTTTTGACATAATATATCAACAACGAGTTTGAGTGTTTTACGCAAGGGATCCAAACACAAGCCAACATGATGAAAACACAAGGCTGAAGGCCAAGAGGTTTAATTGTTTTCAAGTGTTTGGATTCAACTGACTGAACACAATAAACAAGTTGTTGATATGGATGGCATCTCAATCAATCAAAAAATGCAATTAAAAATAGACCCTCGTGAGATTTCATTTATGAGTGTGTGTAAAATATATTCATACAGCAACTTGTTTATCTTGTATAGATAACAATCTCGTTCCCAGAGCCCATGTTCCCCACTCAGGAAATGAGAGACTCTGGGATAATCCATTCAAATCGTTACGTTATTGGCTGAATAGTGTCAGAGCATGAGTTGGTCTGAAGTGACCGGAAGTAGAATTAATAAAACCAAAATAACAAAGATGTCGGATGACAAGACTCCAGTGAAGATGTTGCCGCGATCGATATCTTCACCGTATGTGTGTAGATGCTGTAATTCGAGCTTCACCAGCAACCCATTGACTTGTTTGGGGAAAAGTCAAACAAGGAGAACATACTATCCAGATTCCGCTTGGATATTTATGCATGCATACCTCAACCGGAATAACAAGAATCCTGTGATTTGAAATGGATTATCCCACAGTCTCTCGTTTCCCGGGTGGGGAACGTGGGCTCTGGGAATGAGATTGGTATAGATAATTGAGATCTTAAGAATTAGTTCTCAAACTCATTAATAATTCATGAGCCGAAAACAAAGGAAATCAGTACCGAGATGGTGGTTTGGATATCGGAGGAAGAAATTACATAAATTAAGCCAACTTTCGCCTCGATTTTCTCTTAAAATACTGATCTGTTTGAGAAGCTATATCATACACTCGGAAGAATGTTTCATCAGGATTCCAAACACCTCGAAATTTGTTGAAAAACCTCGGCTTCGCCTCGGTTTTCAACAAAAGTCTCGGTGTTTGGATATCCTGATGAAACACTCCTCCTCGTGTATGATATATTACATGAACACCAGTTTTCATCTAATATCTGAAATGGTATACAATTTTAGTGTGTTTTACTGGAGTATCCAACTTCAACCAGGTGATTGAATGAACTATTTTCATTGGCCGTTACTCATGAATTATTAATTAGAATTTTTTATAGAATGCAGATATTATTTTCAGAATTGCAAATATTGTGTCTCCAAGCCAGTCTCCTTCAACATATATCGATAATCTCGATATACTAAAAATCCTGGTACATCGGAAACTCAAAATATTGAAAATTTGGTATATTGGTAAGATTGAAAAAGACACACCATCAAAGTGATATGCAATTGTCCCTTTCCCATGCAAAGTCACTGCACCATTTCAGGAACCGGCTAGTCAGAACTTATTTGAGCTTGCAAAGGATCATGGGAAAACGTACAGGCGCGATCTTTTTTTACTAATGGTGGTTTTTGCTATGAATATTTGAATATAATTTTTTTTACAAATTTAACGTGTTACTAAATATTTACGCCCTAAACACACACACAGACACTTACTCTAGCCCTACACTATTTTATTTTTTAAAACTTGAGATACTATAAATAATTTATAAGTAATACAAACGTAAATAATTCAACGGAAACAGCGTCACAACGTCAAAACAAAACGAGAAAGACAGTTTATTTATTACCTGTCAATCCTGTAACGTCGTTTCCGTCTTCTTGGGGTGCTGTGGGGTTAACAACTCCAGTTATCCAAGCAATAATGTTTGTTAAACTAAACATTATTGACGAAAGAGAAATGTTTGTTGCAGCTCCAAAAGAAAAACCACGTGTGTAAACTGAAAAAGCGATGTATCAGCGGTTCTGCAGAGCAACTACTTCATGTAATACTATGCTTTCCCAAAAGCGACAAAACAAACTCTGGCCCATCTCAGCCTCTGATTGGTCAAGAGCTTATGGCGTAAATCAGACGGTTTGATTTTGTTTTTTTGTTTTTTAAAATTGTATTTTGACCTTGTCGGTTGTTCCTGCACACGGCACGGGAAATTATATTTTAAACCATACAATAATTAGGTGTAATTAGGTATAATTACTGTGTAAAGAACTGAGTTCTAGTTAATAAAATGCGCAATATACTGCGCATTTTGAGCTAGGGCCATTTTAGCCTGGTACCCTGGCCCAATCAAAGAATATGGGCCAGGTAACACTAAAGACTTCTGCTTTCCTATTGGTTGAAATTTCGCGCATTTTTATTGGCTACGAGTGAAATTGCAATCGTCATAAGTGGATTTAGCCCTGATGACGCGAGAATGAGATTAGTGGTTACCTGGACCAGTACCAGGCTAGGGCCATTTGTTCCCGCCATTTTGTTTTATTCGCCATCTTGGCCCAGTGACAAAATATCAAATTCCACTTACCCGTGGCCGACTTACAGCCATTAATAAACTAATGTTTGTGTTCAACGCTTGATACGTCATTTCCATGTCAAGCTTTGTTGACATGTTCATGTCAAACGATTTCGTCCAGTCTCTAGCCCAAAATTGCAATTGGCGCAAATTGTTGCGAAAAAAATGCAACTGCCGCAGGTATTGCAAATTCTCTTTCAGCTTTGTTGAGTTGTTCATAAAGATCTTGCACTATGGAAAATCAAGATTTGGTGCGAACCAATGAAATACACTGTATTGACAAAGTAACAACAGTTGACAACCGTTACTGTACTTTATCAATTTTCACGCGAGGTTTTGACGTACTATTTCAAAAACGAGTTCAAGTGTTTGATCACGGTATCAAAACACGAGAAAGCTAATGTATCTCGAGGGGCGAAGCCCCGAGAGATTCATAGCTTTCGAGTGTTTTGATACCGTGATCAAACACGCAGAACGAGTTTTTGAAATGGCTTCTCAAATGAAAGACAATGAACCAATGAGCCACCGTTGTGGGACTTGTGGATGTTTTGTGATACAATTTTACTCAATCGTATCGTGTTTCCTGTTTAATTAACATAAATGAAACTCTAGTGTTTGATGAAGAAACAGATCAAACACTAGTGTTTGATGCAGTGCTTTACCGGTGTTTCACAGCCATTCACGTGACGGAATGTAGCGGTCTGATTGAGTAAAATTCATGAATTATTAATGAATTTGAGAAAAATAGTTTCATACTTTTTGGAAGGCAAAATTTACCTTAATGTACTGTTTAATAAACGAGCAAGAGTGTTTTATCAAGGTATAAAGGCACAAGGCGATAGCGAAGTATTTTATACACGATACTTTAGCTTTGACTTTGCCGGCTTAGACAACGTTATTATATTTTGTAAAATTACTACGCCAATGAACTCATAGAGATTATATAAATACTAGAGGGGGCATCCTATCTTAATTTCAGTCAACTGCGGGTAACCAATTGAACGCCGCCATCTTGGAATTTTTTTGGAGGCAAACATTAGGCGCGTAGGTTGGCAAAGGACTGGGTCTAGTACATGTGGCAAGATTTTCCCGCCAATGCCCCCTCTAGTATTTATATGATCTCTATGAATGAACTTATTCAAAACATTCGCAATACGTGTTTTAACAAATGAAAAGACAAAGCCCCCCAATTATTAAAAACATTTCTGTAAGCTACTAAACTCTTTTTTTTTATTTCGCATCTTTATAAAACATTTTCTAAAATCTCCACTTCATTATCATAATTAAACTTGTACAAGCTAGATTTCTTGGTCGGGAGAGACAAACATTTTGAATGTTTTCGACTATTAATAATAAAGTTATATATTAAATATACAACTCAGTGATAATTTTACAGAATCATTATAAATCGTAATCACAGAAAAACAGATTGGTAGACTTCCAATACCCAAACTATTTATAGGATGGGTTATAAAATATATTTGACAACCTCGGAGTAGAGAGAGGATAAACCTTGATTTTTTAGGTAAAGGAACACCGAATAAAAGAAAGAAATACAGGTCAGTCCTTGCCCTACACTCCAATGTTAAAAGAATATTTCATACCCCCCTGTAAATATTTAGGCATAATTTGAAATCAAGTTGTACAGCAACTGTAATGTTTAAAAAAGGGGGGGGAGGATCACAGAGAACATTACTGAAAAGTGAAAAAGACGAGAAACCGTCTCTTGCCTATGATGCGAATTTAAAATGGTTGTAATGGATGCACGTCAATCTGTTTTTTCGTGTCGTTTTACAGTCAGTTTCAGCTTGCTTTTGAAATCCGAAACGTATAATTGAAAAGAACATTCCGAACTTACGTTGCAATGTTCCGAACTACATTGCGAGGTAGATACAAATTTAAGTCGGCAATTTGTTTCTGTTTAACCAAGTATCTATTATTCTTCATTTCCATCAAACACTATACAACAAATAATCGTCTACTCCGTGATTTCGCCAAATGATTCAAAGCTTATTAAATTCGAACTGCACAATGAACTTCGCGAACTTCCGTACCTAGTTCCCAACCTTCCAACAAACGTTGACAAACGAATTTCAAAAGCAAGCTGAAACTAACTATAAGTGTACATAAATGTACAAACTCTTTTTTTCTCGGAACAACTAATACCTGTCGTGTCATTAAATGACACTCTTTACAACAAGAAGAAGTTCAAACAGCCTTGGATAAAAATGTATTGTGATCAGCACTACTCAGGGTCTGTTTATATGGAGACGAGTTACCCGGCCAGCCAAGTTCCTCGGCACAGGGCGAGTTCCCGGTCGGTAGAACAAACACTGTTTTTCCCACCGCCATGTTTATGTGAGACAAAAGTAGCGTGCTGCGTAGGCAGTGTTGAAACAACAATCGAAATATAGTAACTTAGGTTAGATATACTGCCGAAACAGAGAACGTAGGAATCTAACGTTTCGAGCGAAGGCCCTTCGTCAGAGAGAAACGAGACGAAGGGCCTTCGAACGTTAGATTCCTACGTTCTCTGTTTCGGCAGTATATCTAACCTAAGTTACTATATTTCGATTTATGTGAGACAGACGGGTAACTCGCCTTGGCGAGAACTCGGCACTGGCAGCCGGGATCTCGGCAAAGCGGGATAAACATTTCCCCATATAAACACTTTTCCCCGTGTAACTCGGCATAGCGGGATGAATTTTCTATATTCGTTACTTCATGTCACTTTCGTTGATGAGAATCATCTCAAATATTACAACCCGCCAGGTAACTCGCTTTCATATAAACAGAACGTAAAGTTTATCCCGGCAAACCGGGTAACTCGCCTCCATATAAACAGCCCCTCAGATAACCCTGCGAGTCAGAGCCCCTTTCCGACTTACGCAGGCCTCGGGGGAAAGTGGGTCGACGAAGCCTGCGAAGGTCGGAAAGGGACACTGACGCGCAGGGTACACCCAGACCAACTGGAAACCAACTTTAAAAAGTGCTGCTTGCATTTTAAAATGTTTATCTAATGATGTTGTATTAAATACGTAGCACCTGAGTAATAATATCGTAAACTTTGGAAAATAAATTCCATACATGATGTTCAGGGTGGTGCGTGTACATTTGCTAGATGATAGTGGTACATGTAGTGCCTGTTGTGGATGTCGTGCGTGTGGTACATGCGGTGGTGCATCTGGTACACATGGTGCATCTTGTACATGGGGTACATGTAGTGCATATGGTACATGTGGTTGGTACATGCGCGTGGTACATGTGGTACATGTAGTGCATATGGTACATGTGGGTACATTTGGTGCATGTGGTACACTAAGGTACATGTGGTGCATGTGATGCATGTGGTATATGTGGCACATAAGGTACATGTGGTGCATGTGGTACATGTGATGCATGTGGTGCATGTGGTACATGTGATGCATGTGGTACATAAGGTACATGTGGTGCATGTGGCACATAAGGTACATGTGATGCATGTGGTACATTGGTACATGTGGGACATAAGGTACATGTGGTGCATGTGGTACATAAGGTACATGTGGTACATGTGGTGCATGTGGCACATAAGGTACATGTGGTGCATGTGGTACATGTGGTGCATGTGGCACATAAGGTACATGTGGTGTATGTGGTACATATGGTGCATGTGATGCACATGGTACATATGGTACACATGGTACATGTGATGCATGAAGTAGTACACATGGTGCATGTGCTACATACAGCAAATCAAGCGTTATATTTATGGATCAATATTTAAAGTGGGCATGGTTCTTGGAACGTGGATTTTATAGAGAGTTTTTGTTTTAAGAAGAAATATGTTTGAAACAATATAATATCCGACTCTACTCTTATTATACTACATAACTATACTATATACTACATTACTAATACTCTTAACTAAATTTTCCAGTTATAATATATATATATACCTAAATAGAATCAATAATCTTTTCACTTGCCACTGTACAAGAAGTCTGTTAAGCGCGAGTTCACGTCAGATTCGTCATCCGTTAGATTCAGTAAGAACAAACGTTCGGTGATTTTCGTGCTGATCGAACGCAGTTCTGGTAAGCGAAGCAAGACATTACCAAATCTGTTTGGCTGGTCAGCGTAACGTTTGGTGATGTATTCCTGCATCGTTGTGTGAACGGTGTCTTGAAGTTGTTCAATTAACATCTGGTTCTTCAGTCCTTTGATATCTTTCAAAGAAAGTTTAGATAAGAAATTATGGCTCACGGAAGTGGCAAAACGACTATATTTATCGAGTCCTCACCCCTTGATGAACCTATCAAGGACGTAGCCAGAGGGGGAGTGGTCGCTCCCCCCCCCCCCTTTACAGGATGAAATTTTGTTTTGAACACTCGTACTCAGATGCACAGGTGATATACCCAGTGGTTATTGACTGGATCTCAGTCGCTCTTCTGACGCTAGCAGGCTTTCTGGCAGGCGTTGGTAAAAAAGTAGGACAAAAGTAGGACTAAAATTTTGGAAAAAGTAGGAAGAAAGTAGGAAAACGTACAAAAAAGTAGGACAAAAGTAGGAATTTTTTGTGATTAATTCCGAATGACAATACCACAAAAATACAATTTAACCCCATTTTTACTAAAATGAAATATACAAAAGTAGCCTCCTCTTCCCCTACAGCCAACCGAGTTTTACTTCTGAGTTTTACTTCCTCTTGGCAGTATCAAGTCAAAACATAATGATTCCATGAAACAGTTTTCAAAAAAAAACTAGGATTTTAAGTGAAAAAGTAGGAAAAAGTAGGAAAACCGAGCAATTTTGCATAAAAAGTAGGAAAAGTAGGAGAGTGCAGAAAAAGTAGGAAAAAGTAGGAAAAGTAGGATCGCCAGAAAGCCTGCGCTAGTGAAACGGTACCTTCCTTGGCTCTTAATCCAGTCTCCATATGTATCGCACGCATGTAACTTAACTCAACGGGTTTTTTTTTTTAAGTATTCTATGACTTTTCAAACTTTCAGAATTGTGTAAAATCTTCTCCCAAAATGCAGGAAATGCCATTTTAAGCCCTAGTCAAACGAGAACGCAAGTCATCGCAAGTTGGCAGTCACGCTATATCAGCCAGCCGCTATGAATAGTTTCCCGAAAATATTATGTACCGTGACAAAGTTAAAACTTGTTTAAAACACTCATGAAACCTTTATTTTGTTAATTTGGGGAGTTCGAACGACCGCCACAGAAATTCTGACTGCCAACTTGCGATGACTTGCGTTCTCGTTTGATTAGGGCTTCAGAGACTCAAGATTTCAAAATTTTCCGGGGCAGCATGCCCCCGGACCCCCCAAGAAGTTTGACTGAAAACCCTCGAGGCACAGGGGAGAACCAACAACTCTACTCGCATGAAGCCAACGTGGTCACCATCCGAGCAATAACCCCATTCAACCGGGCTTAACTTCAATGAGGAGAGGCAGCGTGCTAACAGCTTGTGCCACCCATGTCTCACCTGGTACATTTCACCACTTTTGATCCACATGGCGTAATGCCACCTTACATTTTGCCTAAGTGAACTCCATTATCATTTTAACAAATAGATCCCATTTTGCCGTTGTCTGTTCAGTTATAGATGCACAGATGACGTCACAACGTGGTAAGAACAAAAAAGTGGCCCACGAGACGCAGTCGAGTGCGTCACTGATGTTCTTACCACGTTGTGACGTCTTCTGTGCATCTCATCTTACTCCTTATAACATAACTTACCAGGATTAAGAAGGACTATGATTGTCAGACAAATATACTCAGCATCATCTAATTTCAGTTCATTAACTTTCGTAGCGAGTTGTAAAATTCGCTGAGTAATTTCCCCAATTCCTGCATTTTGTGCAGTGGCAATATCCAAATAGACTCCTTGGCCTAACAAGACTCTCCCGGGGAGGTCGACTGACCGTCGCGCAAGGCCCAAAGCCAGTAGCTCCATGAGTGAATTCTTAACCAGTACATTCTTATCAAAAGGATCTATATCCTCGAGGAAATGTAGTTTCTCAAACCAGTTCGAGACTTCTTTGATCTGCCAGTCAGCTAACTGCATCACTTGACCCATTGTGTTTGTTTTCTCAACTTCACTATCACCTTCAACCGGCTCAAACGTTGGTACTACTGATGCCTGACTGATCTCGAGCAATTCGTCGATCAGTGGGAATTTCCAATTGAAGGAGTCAACTTCATCCACTAGTAGTTCTTCGGGTGAGGGAATCTTGATTTTAAGTAGGTTTGCATTCTTGTGTTTTCCACCTGGAGTGCGATCTTCACGAACAGCTAAAGAAATTGTGCAAATAAAAACATTGCAATCATGCAATTTACACTGGTTGGAGTGGTACATGTTCGTATATGTGAGCTTGGCATATTTTTATTGTTTGTAAACTAAGCTTAAATGCTCCAAAAATGTTTCTGAGCCACAGACAGGAGTCAAGCCTGTAACCTTCCGAGTTTGGAGAACATCTACATCTATTAAAAGCTTGTACATTAAACAAAGTACCACATGTGCAATCAAATTCTCGTTCTTATACACCTTGTGAAATCATTCAAAGATATCAAGAAAATTATGCCAACAATGACTCAGACAGAGACTAATCTGACTCAGCAGCAGATTGACTTGAGATGGTGGAATTTGGATGGCATAGATGTCACAAATCGTGTTGAGTGGAGATTAGGGCCGTTGTGTCTGCTGGTGTCTAACCCCCTGAAAAGGGGGAAAACATGACCAAAAACTGGATGCTGGTGATGAATGGTGTATAAACTACCAGGCCTCGAATTATACTTTTTGCATTCAAAGACAAAAATGTCCTCCGATAATGAGTTTCCATGAGGCTATCCAAGGACATTTTTCTCTCGGCTAGGACAAAACTGTTATCCTATACAGTCAAGAAATGACTAAATCCATGATAAAGAGTGACTAACATTCACATGATATTATGTCATTTATATGCTATAGTATTAGTTAGTAGTGACTGGTATATAGATATAGGACTGTCTTCTTCGCTTGGACATGCAGATCGCTTCACTCCGACACTGAACAATGTCCTCTGCATATTTTAATGTCAATGCACAATCATGGCCACCAGTGTTTGAACATGTGGTTTTTGCACAGTTGTGCCTGCATTTCCGGGCTGATCCAAAAATTATCAGAGGACATGTCCTCGATGAAATTCAAGGCTTGGCATATTTTCTGGGCAATAACCGACAGGTTATCTCTTAATTTTGCTAGGAAACATCATTAATTAGTGCGGGTAATAGGGTGGTGCAGATAATCTGTTGAATTCTTAAGACGATGCCACATTATATATAGAGCTCACTGGTTTATCCATCAGATCCAAGAACACACTGTACTCGTAACTCTGCTCTAGTAATTACTAAGCTGATCAGCCACTTACCTTCCTTAAGCATGCCAGCAGCAATACACTTTTGAAATCGGCAGTACTGGCAACGATTCCTGTGTCGTTTATCAATTGGGCAGTCTTTGGAAAGGTTACGACATGTATAGTTTTTCTTGTTTTGTACTGTCCTCTTAAAAAATCCTTTACACCCTTCACAACTTGTCACACCATAGTGGTGCCCTGTCGCCTTATCACCACAGATTACACAAGCGGTTGGCTGGTTGTCCAATGACTGTGGGCTGCCTTGGTCGCTGAGGTCACTCGGGGATGGTGTGTTACCATGTTTCCTTCCAGGTGAGCGTGGTAGGTTGGTGTGTGGAACAGAAGGTGGGCTCAAGGACATTAAAACAGTTGATGGTCGTGAATGGTTCATTGACAGACAAGAGGCTCGTTCCTGTTTCATCTCTTTCGCATCCTCCTTCTTTGGTGTTTCCTGTTGGTTGAAAGATGGGTTGGAAAAACTGAAATGGGTTTGTCCGTGATACGATGCTGGTGGCCCCTCCTGCATTGTGATATTGAGTTGTTTCGACACAGGCAGATCACTCGGAGACAAAACTGGCTCCCGCTTGGGAACAAAATGCGAAGCATGAAGTGCTTGCTTTTTTGGCAGGACTAGGACCATCTCTAGAATCGTTCTGTGAATACTCAGAAGACGTTGCCTGAATAACAGATTCATGCAACCGATATGCTGGCTTTGCATATGTAAATGATGAGCCATTTGATGGAATCAAATGCTGGTGATAAGCGTATGGGGTGTAAAAGGGTGGTGCCTGGAGAACAACCTGTGGACCATGAAAATTGACTGGAACAGTTAAAGCTGTTGCTGGCTGGAAGGTGGGAGGGTAGACTAGGTGCTGGGTCAAAGTGGTGATTGGTGATGAGATACCTCTTGGACTATATGGAAGATCTTGGCCATCTATACAGAGAGAGAGTTAGAATAACAAGATTTATTATCTATTTTTCTCTTCATTTTGGATATGGGGGTGTGATTAGGTTTATGATTAAACGTAGGATTATCCTGAATTCTAGGCCATTTGACAATTCAGGATAATCCTGAATTATAGATGAGAGAATATGATGTACCTTTTTGGCAGGCACCCTTTTTGCTTTCCACCCGTTCATCTACCTGCACCCTCTACCCCCACCCCTCTACCCCCAGCCCCTATCCACCATCCCCCTACCCACCATGCCCCTACCCTGCCAGACTGCAGGCTAATCTAATCTCCCATGCCATTGTCTAACACGATTGGAAATGGCGGCTGTCGAGGCTCGCAAAATACGGGCTGACCCGTATTAGCTATGCATGCGTAGAACAAATATCTTGCGTGTAAACGTCATCAATACACGGCCGACAACTCACTTGAGCCAGCACGTATGTGGACCGCCCCATGAAAGTGGCCGATTTTCTATGCGATTTCCAATCGTGTTTAATCTAATTATTTACACTAAGAAATCTTCATAGTCTAAATTAATTTTTAGTTTTATTTCAGATGTGTTATGAATATGTGCATACGAGTAGCTATACATTTTGACAGAATAGCTACATCAGAGCTAAAAATACTCAACGAGGAACAGGAAAATTTTATACACCTTGTATTGAGAAATGAATATTTTTGTTCAATGCAACATAATAACATCTGACTGTTTAATTATCTTGACTTGAATTGTTTAGAAATTCCGTTTAGAAATTTAAAAAAGATCGTCAGGAGTCTTTTCCTTCCGCATTATATGGGCGAGAAATAAACCTCATTATTTTCTATTATTTCACTTCCTGAAGCATGTTAGACGGACTAATATAGCCAGCAAAGTCCACTCCACTCCTGTTAAAAGTAAAGGAAGGGAAGGGCTTTCTTTGAAAATTATCTTTCCAAGTAGAAAAGCCAAAAAAATTCGAACAACCAAAAGAGATTTCCAAGAAATCTGTCTGCAAATCACTGCCGAGAAAGCATCCCAAATTGTCAGAAAACAATGAAATGAAATCACACCACGTCCGCGTTGAAAGTGAAAACACGCGTTAAGATTGTCATGGAAGTCATGTTACATTCGTGTTTTAATACTTCCCTCTACTTCAAAACGAAAAGAAACAAATTACATCTTACTTCATACATCTGATCGTCTTCAATAAAACAACCTTATTTAGTCTAGAGTGTCTGTCGTCTATAAACTTTTGTCAAAATTGAAAAAATAAACAAAGTTTTTAGGATTTCAGGTAACGAAACCTCACATGTCACGCCTCCGAATTTCGTTTACAGAAACTCTGCCTTGTTATTAGAACACTTCCTTGTGCAAGAGTGTTCGATCGGCTATGTTCAAATAAATAGAATTTATTTCACGTTGAAGTTCGGAGGTCAAAATAACACAAATTGCAACAAATGATCTCCAAGGAACCAAGTTTCCTTATTTTGGCTTCTTTCTGGCTTTCTCGCATTCGGTATACCCAAAACGTACAATGCCTAAACTTCAGTCTAAATGACGTCGTTTTGACTCGATCTCGACCGACAACCAAAGCGTTTAATAGGCTTTTAACGGACCACGAAACGGCTTAGTAAACAGGAAGCACGAATGTAGTAAAAACGCGTCGTCTGTTGTTTAAGAAATGATAATTTGTACAGTGTTGTGAAAAGCGTCTCGAAGTTAGCGATATTTTTCACGTCATACGCTTTACTTACCTGGTAGATCTGCCGTGCCATTATTGGCCGTGTCAGTCATAGTTGATCAACACCTGCGTTTAAATTTTGTTTGTTTCGCGCCTCGTCGATACTTGCACACCAATTTCAACGTAGAACGATCCAAAAATTTGCTTTCTGCCCTTCGAACTTCAACTTGGCCGAATGGAGGTCATGAAAACGCAACAATTATTACCCGTCATGCAATAACCACACAAACAACGGGGAAACGTCCCCGGGGCTTTCCACTATAGCTGGTTTTCACTCCCGTCATGCAATAACCACACAAAATCCTAAAATGTTACTTGATTAAACCTACAAAGGTAGTTGTTTTGTACATTTTGTAGATCGTTATTACGAGTCTTCCTGGAAAATTTTAAGTCGATACAACCATTTCTTTTTGGGTTACAGAGTTTTTAGTTACATTATTGCTGACGTCAGCATAATTTTCAAATGTCGTTGAAAAGCCTCTTTGTACTCACAATTGGACATACAATGCTTGGTTAAGCTTTAGAAGTGACGTCGAACCATATCTGATGTACAATCTAAAGATTCTGGTTGAAACTACACTTTATACGAGCAAAGCAGCGAACAAAATTATTCCTGGTTAATTACCCGGTAAGACAGCCGAATATTTAACCCAGAGGTTTTGTACCCCGGGGTATTAATAGGCTCCAAAATGGCGTCTACGAAACGGCAACATTTGCTGTATATGTAGTTGTGATTTTGTTTGTTTGTCTTTGGTGCGATGAGTTTTGTTTTGAATAAGCTTAGTTCGAAAAGTGAAATAGATAATGCTATCCGACGTACTGAAGACAAAGTGCTTGTGTTGAGATTTGGGCGCGAAAATGAAGCTGATTGTATGATGTTAGATGATATTGTGAGTATTAAATAGTGAAAGGAGGTACTCTAAGCCGTGGTGTTGGTATAAACGAGTGGCAGTTTTGTAAAGTGCAGGAATTAATAGTAGTATAAGAGTGATTGGTTTCTTTTTATATGCAACAGTTGACTGTAGTTATATAAGTAGTTAAGTACGGCATGTAACTGAAAAAGCTGACTTGTAATTTAGTCAATGAAATTAATATTCGGCTAATTTATTTGTTTGACCGTGTTTGGGTATATTGTGTGGTTGGTTGGTTCAGGTTAGTTGGTTGTTGCTGTCTTTGTTGCTGTCTTTGTTGTTGTTGTTGTTGTTGTTGTTGTTGTTGTTGTTGTTGTTGTTGTTGTTGTTGTTGTTGTTATCACCATCATCATTGTTGCTGTTGTCGACTTGTCATTGTTGCTGCTGCTGTTGGTGGTGGTGTTGTTGTTCTTGTCTTACTGCTGCTGCTGTTGTTGTTGTTGTCATTGTTGTTGCTGCTGTTGTTGCTGCTTCTGCTGTTGTTGCTGATGTTGGTGAATGTGATGTTCATGTTGTTGTTGTTGCTACTGCTGCTGTTGTTGTTGTTGTTGTTGCTGCTGCTGCTGTTGTTGGTATTGATGCTGCTGTTGTTCTTGGTTTTGTTACTATTGTTGTTGCTTTTGTTGTTGTTGTTGTTGTTGTTGTTGTTGTTGTTGTTGTTGTTGTTGTCGTTGTTGTTGTTGTTATTGTTATCACCATCATCATTGTTGCTGTTGTTGACTTGTCATTGTTGCTGCTGCTGCTGTTTTTGGTGGTGGTGGTGGTATCGTTGTTCTTGTTTTACTGCTGCTGCTGTTGTTGTTGTTGTTGTTGTTGTTGTTGTCATTGTTGTTGCTGCTTCTGCTGTTGTTGTTGATGTTGGTGAATGTGATGTTCATGTTGTTGTTGTTGTTGTTGCTACTGCTGTTGTTCTTGGTGTTGCTGCTGCTGCTGTTGTTCTTGGTGTTGTTGTTACTATTGTTGTTGTTGGGGGTTTTTGCTGCTTCTGCTGTTGTTGTTGTTCCTGTTGGTTGTGGTTGGTTGATTATTTGTTTTCTTGCTTGCTTGCTTGCTTGCTTGCTTGCTTGCTTGCTTGCTTGCTTGATTGATTGATTGATTGATTGATTGGTTCAGTTTGATTGTCATTGGTTAGTTGGTCTATCTTTTGGTCAAATAATTGATTGATTGGTTGCCATATTGTAAATCATATTGTTGTTATTATCATCATTATTTATTGTAAGTTATTCTTCTTTGTAGCTTGCCAAAACAAACCAAGCCCTGTCAAAGATGGCAGAGATCTACATTGTACCACTGGATAATGTTCCAGTTTATGTAAAATATTTTGACATTTCTCATTCTCCTGCAACTTTGTTCTTTTTCAACGGCCAACATATGAAGGTCGACTATGGGTAGGTAATGAATTTGAAACTGTTCAACCCCACAGTTTCACAAAGTCAAAACCAGTGGAAATAATCCTCGTAATTATATAATAAATTCCCAACGCAGCCAGGTGAAGAATCAGACATAGTTTATAGTCAGTTTCAGCTTGCTTTTGAAATTCGTTTGTCAACATTCGTTGGAAGGTTGGGAACTTGGTACGGAAGTTCGCGAAGTTCGTTGTGAAGTTCGTCGTGAAGTTCGAATTTAATAAGCTTTGAATTGAATTCCTTTGGTAAAATCACGGAGAAGAAGATTATTTGTTGTATAGAATATAATAATAGATACTTGGTTAAGCAGAAACAAATTGCCGACGTAAATTTGTATCTACCTCGCAACGTAGTTGGGAACATTGCAATGTAAGTTCGGAATGTTCATTTCAATTATACGTATCGGATTTCAAAAGCAAGCTGAAACGGACTATAACGCTACTCTGGCTTAAACGTTTTTTTGAACGTAGCTTCAAAAAACTATGTCTCATCCTCGTAATTATTATCACTTTTCTAGAACACCTGACCATACAAAATTCATTGGAAGTTTCAAAACCAAACAAGATTTCATTGACTTAATCGAAGTTCTTTACCGAGGTGCAATGAGAGGGAAACTAATTGTGACATGTCCTATTGACCCGAAGAATATTCCAAAATACAACCTTCTTTATAAAGACGTTTAATCAGCCAACAGAAAGAGTTATCTTGAAGTGAAGGTCTGAGGTCTGCGCTAAACGTCGCACAATAGACGAATTAATTCAGACGAATTTAATTCGAATTAACTTCGTCGGTAATGCGACGTTAAAGGGCATATGACTCGAAAATTAAGTTTGTCTTATTGAAAAGAACATTTAAAATGATAAAATAACATCTTTTGCAGTTTTTGGTTTCCTTGCTTCGTTTTTGAGATATTCCAGTTTGTTTGATATGCAAATGACACAATCAGCATAACACGTGCATAATGAGTATTATGAGTTACCGAGAGAAGGTTACATATTTTTGCTATTGTGAAACGAAATCACTTGGAATTCTACATGTTTGGCGTTGTGGGTATAGTAGAAACACGCACATGCTTCCTTTGAGTTAAGCCCATGTTTTCATAATAGCAAAGATATGTAACCTTTTCTGATAACTCATTATGCTCATGTGACGTAAAAAGTTGTGTTATTTGCATATCGTCGGTAATGCGACGTCGAGTTAAACGACGAAATTCAGTCGAATTTAACTGTTTTTACTTGGGCTGAAAACAATTTCTTGAAAACATGGCGCCGAATTGTCACAGGCAGAAGAGAAACATTTAATTCGACGCGACGATAATTCGTCGTGTAACTCGAACACGCATTGTCGTCGCATTATGTGTCGAATTTAATCGAGTTATACGTACTGATGGTTAGACGTCGCAGTTTCGTCGAATAAAATTCAAACAATTAAATTCGTCTGAATTAAATTCGTCTATTGTGCGACGGTTAGCACAGAAATGGGTCTTTCTGGCGTCGTTATGAAGCAAAGCATTCTTTGAAATTGCAGACACACAAACGAGGTTATTTAAATGCACTTCTAAAATTCATTAATAATTCATGAGGAAAACACAAAGAAAAATCGTGAGCGTATCGGATCTATATATGTGATATAGACTCGCTCTAAGTTTCTCGCTGGTTTTTAACGGCTGAGATAAGCTTAATTTTCAAAATTACTACGCCAATGAACGTATGAAGTGATTCTTTTTAGAAGTCATTTAAAAACCTTGCAGTACGGGCTTTATCGGCTCTAAAACACTCGGCTATCGCCTCGTGTTTTATATCCGATAAAGCCCCCCTGCGCGGTTTATAAATAGTACATAAAAGAATATTAAAATCAGTCGCTATTATGAAAGTGGTCTATATTGGTTTTCTAACTCATGTTTTAAAAGGTGGGGTATATCTATTGAGACAGAATAAACAGGTTATGAACGTCCGTGTCCGGGAACACAGTAATCGGATGGTGTTCATTACAAACCACACCTGTATCGTGTACGCATTGATCCTCTCATTATGGCATCCGTTTCCTCGTTTAACCCCGGTCATTGTTGTTACTTTCGAAAGGTAGCAATTTCTTTCGAGTTATTTAAAAGCGGTGGCTATCATGAAAGTGGTCTACAGAACTACAAAAGCCAAAGATTATGGAAAGAGCTAGTTAACTTTTTTTCTCGGATTAAACAGATAAAGCCCTGAGTGAGTGATGAGATGTGAATGGGAGTTGAAGTAAATAGTCTATCACGAGGAATTATACATTACAGTGCAACTGTATACTATAGATAACAGGGGTCACATGCGTGTATGTGTAGACAAATGATTTTATTCAGCTTAATTTACCAATTTGAAATACAGACGTGTAATTGGGTTTTTTTCGCTCTGATGAAGGCTTGAGTCAACGGGTCGAAATCTCGGCAATAAATAATAAAACACGTACTGCGAATGTGTTAAATAACTGCTAAAACGATCTATTTGGTAAGTTTATTCATTTGGCGTAGTAATTTTGAAAAACAAGGTGTCGAAGTCGAGAAAATCAAAGCTAAAGTTTATGTAAATCAAGAGGAATCTATCATATTACAATAGAAATAATGCACAATATAAATATACTATTAAAGGTCTAAAGGGCAATAGCACTAAAAATTAAGTTTGTCTAATTTGAAAGAACTCATAAAATTGTAATAGAACATCCTTTACAACTTTTTCGTATCTCTCTTCCTTTTCAAGATATTTCAATTTGTTTGATATGTAAATGAGATGGTCTCTGACCATCAGGTGTGGGGTAAAATATTTTCACATGTAGCAAAACCAGTTATCTCTAAGTTTGTGTTCAGCGAAATCATTTGAAACTGTGCACATAAAAACTCCTTGCGACGCTGAACATTTCATGTTAGATATGTACCCCACTCCTGACGTCAGAGACCATCTCATTTACATATCAAACAAATTGAGATATCTTGAAAACGCAGAAAGATACGAAAAAGTTGTAAAGGATCGTCTATTACAATTTTATGAGTTCTTTCAATGCAAACCCCCAAGAAAACAAAGGCTCAAAACTAGTTCCTGCTCCATTGCCAATTTGCCATGCCAATATATATTAAAATATTATATTAATGTACCTGTGTCGTTATGTCTTCCGGAGTACAGTTTAATTTGTTATTGTCGTATGTACAATTAGTTTTTCCGTTTTTCAGCCGCACCATAAACATAGACATTTGGTTTTCTAAACAACTACCGACCAGCCCATGCATGATACGACAAGATAGATAGATACGACAGATAAGAGATCGGTTAAACCATGATGCGCTTTAAAACTTAAAGCTCAAGTTTTGAACGATCGCGCGAAGATGATATTGTCTTTACGCACAAATTTACATCGTTTTTGTTGCGCACGGCTTTGCGCAACGCATGCCATATCTTTAAAGCTTGAATTGAGCTTAAGTTGCGTCTTACTCAAGAACTTAGCGCAACAATTCTGCGACTGACAAGCCGTTACAGGATGGTTCAAAACAAGACGAAACAACTAACGAGCCATGATACGAACGCATTTGATATCGGCTTGATACCAAGTTAGTGAAACACGCCGGGTCTTGCCGGCTGCAAAATTGGTACAACCTGTCATTGTATCAGATGCGACTTGTCATGGAATAAAGCCAGTTCAACTAGGCGTAAGATGTACGTCGCGCTCTATTGTTCTATTAGACTAATTGAATAGTTTTCTACATCGTTCCACATGGAAACTCCCACAACAAAAGGAAATAGTCAAGCGACATTTTACTACGCTTAAATCCAGCTTTAATAATAAGATGCATGGTCATGTGCATGGGGAATCGGAGTACGCGCAAATGCCTCATGCACTTTGATATGTGGCCAAAACCACTTAGCCTGAACTTGACTTATGTTATGGCTCGTTCATGTGGAGGCGAGTTACTCGACTAGGAGTGTGTTTATCAGGTAGTCGGCGAAAACAAGTTCCCGCGGGGTGGTCTTTTAAAAAATCAGTGCTTCTCTGCGTATAGTCCGACTGAGTCATTCTTTATTTAGTACAAGCAATAAAGGCCAGCCGATTTCCACGAGATCGTTGCGATCTAGCTCGCCACTTAAATCTGGGTTGTGTCATGGGCGCGGTATTATCATGTTTCCATAATGATATACACAATCATTCAAGTCGATTGCCAAGTTTAGAAAATGTTTAATCAGCATTTTAAAACAAATATGCTGACATTCGCTTATAGGATCGTCAAGATTGGCACAACATGGCCGTTTCCTTGGAAAAATTTCCAATCGTCATCACCCAGAAAATTTCTGACTTTATGGTCAGTATCGAATCTGAGATGACTCGCAGTCGTACGAATTGCATGCCCGTGGGTCGTTGGTTGTACTACTTTACAATCGTTCTAGTATGTCTCCACTCCCATCCGCACTAATCGCTGCAGCACAGTTTGACTGTGCATAGCAGTACATGTGGTAGAATTGGACGTCTTGGCGATATCTTGGCAACTAGTCTATCTACAGCCAGTATATATATCACAATCTCAACTATTAAAGCGAGATGCCTTATAATTATATACAGACGTGTAAAAAATTCCACTCTGCCAGACACAATCACATAACTTGTCAACCTTAGAATCACCTGTGACAGTCTACTAAGCAATCCTAGTAACAGTTTTATCAGTATAAACCAATCGTACACGGTACACTTGAAGGCTCATGCAGCACATTGAGTAGCCATGTATAATTCCCATTACTTCCAATTATAAAGTAGGCCCTTATTGAGTTACTATGCCTACTAGTTAGTAACTTCATGCCACGAAGTTCATTCCTCGCTCGAAGTAGATATAATTCAGAATCAATGTTAGTATTTACTCGTATACCCAAACTAAATCAATTCTTCGCAAATGTATTAACCTTTGTGATTGAGAAGTTTCCCCCTTGACAAGAACATTGTCTGGCATTAGCTAGAGTAAAGTACTAAAGTCTTCTGCATGCATGGTTCCAAAAGAAAGCATGGAATTACGAATTAGAAGCTATAGAGTCACAGCACGATCCTAATCAAATTAAAGAAATCAGCTCAGTGAACCGGGTTAGCCGGCTCGTTGTAATCAGTTCCTTAAACACGGAACATTTATCTTTTGGTATATAGACTGAGTTATAACAGAATGCTGACCAGTTTAGGTGACCATTACATGCATTCGGTCCGGCTTTACGTTTGTAATTATCAGCTACTGACATTTCATTTGTACTTATATTATATTAATGTACGTAGAGTACGTATTTATAGACGGCCACTTTCATCACAGGCCTTCACCGTTTAAATATTCTTTTATGTGCTCTAAATGAGCCTTTCTGGCCTCGTTATGAAGCAAAGATTCTTTTGAATTGCAGACACACAAGCGAGGCCAGAAAGGCTTATTAAGATGCACATAAAAGAATATTCAAATTAGTCGCTATTATGAAAGTACTAGCTGCAAGTACTCTTCTCTCGGTACTTGTACTCATACCTTAGAGGAAGTCATGTATTAATTATGGTCAGTGTAAAGTTTGGCTAAAGTTAACTGGGCTGGACTCGACGTTTCTTTGAAAACGTGCGTGATAGAATGGTTTATGCCTCATGGTTCTGTCTCAGTGAGATTCTGAGAACACGAAACTTAATAGTTTTTCGGGAAAGAATCTTAAATATGTATCGCAGGCAGACATGGATTATTACTAAGGCTGACTACACTGATTACAGAAACCCAACGAAATTGTATCTATATACACCTTTATCGCAAAACCATGTATGAATGTGAAAAGTAACTCTAATTATCACATGCCGCCTGTTTTGCTACTATATGACTACAACCGTTTAACAACAAAGGCAAATCTCATAATAGAACATATTTGAGCTTCTTTATACTTACAGAAATTGAGCGTCCTCCTCATCTTACGAAAGCTGTCAGTGGATTTCAGTCTAACTTCAAAGTTCTCGCGGGCGTGCATGTAGTCATGTATACACACACAGTTTAGTCAGGACGGCGTTGGTCGAACCAGACTTTCCTTGGCTAACCTTCTAATCTTGCATAACTGATAAAAAATAGGAAGCGATATCTGCCTGCAGAAGGATGTGCATTAATGAATTAGCCTTTCCGGATTCGCATCGATAATTGATGGTATTAAGGCTAAGACGTAACCAATCCATATCTGAATTACGAAAAGCCATTATATCTGCGTAGGTGCAGTCCCGCACTCAGCAATGAAAATAAACTTAACAAAACAAACAAATGAGGTCAGTGTCACCCAAACGTCCGGTACAGTACGGTGTACGCTAAAATTAGGAGGAAAAAATCACAAGCCTCGGGAGGCAGAGTTGGAAAAAAGCTGCGGGTATGCGGGTACCACCCAGAGGAAGGTTTACTTTAGTGAGGAAGGTTTATACGCGCTCATTATCTAATGTTATTCACAAGTTTAAAAATTCGTTAGATAAATACTAAGTAGACCTTACTATAGCCGAACTATCGCAGATATAAAATATCTATAAAAAAGTTCAATTATTTGCTGTTACCATGGTAATAATGACGTTGGAACTTTGGTATATTTTCAAATATTGCATAATTGAAGCGGCATGTCTTCAGTTTGCTTCGGTGAAATATTTTAAAAATTGCTGAGATGATAGATACTGTTGTGGAGAATATCCATGCACAAAATCAGAGAGAGTTTTATGGACAGATTTTTCGCTATAAAAATTATCGATTTAAAAACGTTCTGTCTTATGAAAATTTTTTAAAATTATGTATACTTTAGAACTTTTTATAAACTACTTATTTACAAAATTTTAGCAAAATTCACCGAAGAAAACGTCTACAAGTCTAACATCTATGTCGACGCGGTCATAGAATTTCGAATCGACAAGATCGCTATTTACGCATGCGTAGCGATACTATTTCTAGTCACCAGTCCCCTATTGAAATTACCGTAGGGAGCCACCCCAAAGTGAAAACACGTGAAACAACACATTCGGTAATCTGAGAAAGTTACAATTGATCAAGCAAGGTGTCGAGAAGAAATGCGATTTGCAGCAAAACATTGGCTAACCAACAATTATGCAGCACTGGCAGTGGCAGCAGTTACATGTGTGAGACATGTACGCTGATGTCTGTTGTAATGTCTGTAATTGTAGTATGCCAAAGCTTACCTAGGAAAACCTAGAAAACCAAGGTACTGTAAAACTCGCGCAGTATTTATGAACGTTGCAAAACACAAAATTCTCGCTATATATTTTGAGGAAGGTTACTTAAAAACGCATCCGGAGGAAGGTTGAATACTTTTTCCAACTCTGTCGGGAGGACTTGTGAAGGAAGCCTGGATTGTGACGAAGTTATCCCAAGTTTTTCAAAATGTCTTGTTTTTGGCCTCCTTCATGCATGAATGTGACTCCCACAAATGATTTGTGACTTCCGCAAATCCCCTCCCTCGACTTTCGGGGACATTTCTAGGCCACGTCCACACGTAAGCGTTTTCATAGCGTTTTTAAATTGTTCTCGGTCCTCAGGGGAGCAGAAAACAATGGTGTCATTACTTGAAACAATATGAAAACGCTAGCAAAATGTATACGTGTGGATGGGGTCTTAATTACTAATTTTCCTCATGCATGACCAAACAGTACTCTTTTATTACACAACAAAGAAATGCATTATTTATAAGTAATAGTATTACTTATAAATAATTTCTTTCTTGTGTAATAAAAGAGTACTGTTTGGTCATGCATACTAAAATTAGAAAAATTAGAAATTTGTCCTGTTTCAGCATGGGGGGAATTAGAGATTAAATTACCTATTTAGTACATATATAAGTGCTGTGCAGGCGATGAGTTACTTTGTATAAAAAATGTATTGCATTGCCAGTGCTGTTTTAGAAAACACAATACTAGCTACATGACCTTTCAACTTTTAAGCCAAAGCTCTTGAAGAGAGTCAAATGGAGTGTAGAGTGAAATAGAAAAAAATGGTGCCTTTTTTGGCTCCATTTACAATTTACTTGATAGCTCTGATGAAAGACTTTGGCACAAAGCGTCCGCAGAAACCTAACAAAACGTTCTGAAACCTAACAAAACGTTCTAAAACCTAACAAAACGTTCTAAAACCTAACAAAACGTTCTAAAACCTAACAAAATGTTCTAAAACCTAACAAAACGTTCTAAAACCTAACAAAACGTTCTAAAACCTTACTAAATCAATAATGAAGATCTATTGGTGTTCTATAAAACACTGAAATACTGACGAATGTTTTCATCTGGTGGAGAATGAAATCGGTTCCATTCATATGCATGGTTAACTCGGCTATCACATCGTTGAACGAAGCATTGATTCCGACATTCCATCTTTCATACCCTGCGAGCAGAGCCTTCTTTTCCTTATTTCTTCGCTGAGAGAGAGAGAGAGGAAGAAAAGTAGGCTCTGCTGTATTCGTGTTTGGCTTCGTCCAAGATTTAGGACGAAGTAACCCGTTTAAGACCCGTTTAACCGGTTCTTGTTTTGTTTTCTGCTCTGATTTGGACTGTGTTCGAGATTGTAGCCAAGCAACTGACATGCATGCACAATGGAAACCAGTCACGAATACAGCAGAGCCTACTTTTCTTCCTCTCTCAGCGAAGAAATAAGGAAAAGAAGGCTCTGCTCGCAGGGTACATATTTCATCTTATGAACAGAAAATATTTTTTGCAATGTACTCAAACATCTATTTTTTTGTATAATTATAAAATGAGGTCAGGGAATAATTATAAGGCGAGGTACAGTCAATTACGCAACGGAATATGCTTACAGGAGTGCAGGACTTTTCAAATATGAAAACATAAAGTTCTGTGCATATCAATACTCTTATAAACTAAGGTCAGTGCTGTAAACGTTACATAATTTTTGTAACTATAGTTACAGTTACAACTACATCGTTAGAAAAGTAACTAGTTACTAGTTACCGATAAAAGTTACAATGAAAAGAAAGTAACTAGTTACAGTTACAAAGTTACTTCAAAAATTTTGTAACTAGTTACAAAGTTACATTCCTTTGACCGTGTTACTAGAATCAACAAAGAAATTACTGGTTTTAGATGCCAGTACCATAAATATGTTTTTACAACTAAATGCCTAAATATAGTTGTCACTAAGCAGAAATAGTCAAATGTGTACATAATGTACCTTTATTATTATATCAAAACCATTTTTATCAAGAAAGAATGACATCCTCAACTGAATATCAGTAACTATACTAGTCACATTTTTAAACCAAATATTGTAACTAGTTACAGTTCTTTAAAAAAGTAACTAGTTATAGTTACAGTTACTTCAGAAAAAGTAACTAGTTTCAGTTCAGTACAGTTACTTAAAAATGTAACTAGTTACTGTAACTAGTTACTTGTAACGAAGTTACTCACAGCACTGACTAAGGAACGTTTGACGTTATTTGAACACGAAAGAAGTTGAGTAGAGGCACAAGACGATAGCTAAGTGCCTTTATACTTCTTTCGTGTTCAAATGACGTCAAACGTACCTTTATAAGAGTACATACCTATGCACAGGAGCGCTATGTTTATTTGTTTTATAAAATATATAGAAAGAAGAAAAACAAGCTAAAAGTAGCCATTCATGATTTCCATACTCTTATAAATGCACGGGGCCTAGTGGCCAATCAGAACGTACGTAAAGGACACTTGATTTTATAAATTCACTTCTCAAACTCATTAATAATTCATGAGGAAAATTCAAAATAAATCAATATTTAATCAGTATTTAGAAATCGGAGGAAGATTACGGTCAAATTTAGCAAACTTTGAGGTCGATTTTCTCTTAAAATATTGATCCGTTTGAGAAGCTATATCCAACACTCGTCAGTGTTCATCCTCCGATGTCTAAATACAGCCAAACGGGTTAAAAAACTCGGCTTCGCCTCGTATTTTCAACCCGCTTGGCTGTATTTAGAAATCGGAGGAAGAACACTGACTCGTGTTGGATATATTACATACAAAAATAAAGTGCTGTGTATAGGCAGTGTATTACTCTGAGGGATGATGAGCTATCGTGACTGTTGGTAATTAGAGCGCTAGAGTTAATTTAATTAAGATAAATTTGGCCCGGCACTTGAAAATTGACCGATTTGCGTCAATAAATAGTAAATACGCCACAAATTCAACTTCCAAAGTCCAAAGACCAACACGAAGCATGTTATCATGACCTTGCTGTCCGTTATCTTTCACTGGAAAGACTTCCTTGATAAATCTGGACCTTTTGGTTTGGGCAATAATAATCCATCCTGCACTTGCGATCTCTTCATATTCACACCGGAATCAGTATAAAACATCGATGTTGTTACTTAGTAATTTAATATTTCTAAATATCATCGGCTTCAAAAAGTTTAACCCCTTGGCGCCCGAGAACTTCGTTCGATCCCCTTGACGAGTACTAAAATAGTCTGGTGTTTATAGGCTATAGCCAGAGTAAAATAGTCTGGTGTTAGCCAGAGTAAAATAGTCTGGTGTTAGCCAGAGTAAAATAGTCTGGTGTTAGCCAGAGTAAAATAGTCTGGTGTTAGACAGAGTAAAATAGTCTGGTGTTAGACAGAGTAAAATAGTCTGGTGTTAGCCAGAGTAAAATAGTCTGGTGTTAGACAGAATAAAATAGTCTGGTGTTAGACAGAGTAAAATAGTCTGGTGTTTATAGCCAGAGTAAAATAGTCTGGTGTTTATAGCCAGAGTAAAATAGTCTGGTGTTAGACAGAGTAAAATAGTCTGGTGTTAGACAGAATAAAATAGTCTGGTGTTAGACAGAGTAAAATAGTCTGGTGTTTATAGCCAGAGTAAAATAGTCTGGTGTTAGCCAGAGTAAAATAGTCTGGTGTTAGACAGAGTAAAATAGTCTGGTGTTAGACAGAGTAAAATAGTCTGGTGTTAGCCAGAGTAAAATAGTCTGGTGTTAGACAGAATAAAATAGTCTGGTGTTAGACAGAGTAAAATAGTCTGGTGTTTATAGCCAGAGTAAAATAGTCTGGTGTTTATAGCCAGAGTAAAATAGTCTGGTGTTAGACAGAGTAAAATAGTCTGGTGTTAGCCAGAGTAAAATAGTCTGGTGTTAGACAGAGTAAAATAGTCTGGTGTTAGACAGAGTAAAATAGTCTGGTGTTAGACACAGTCGAGAAAGGGTTATGGAACTTTTCAACATTGAAGAGAGGGAAGGGTTGAGGATAAACTATAGATTCAAGTCTCCCAACGACTTGATTGTATGAGGTTGTAGTCACTCAAGAAATAACCATCAAGCTTTGACATTTTACAACTAATAAGGCACTCTTTAGAACACTATGATAGAGACAGGCGTATATATCATTATGTAAAAATAGAAAATAGGGTCATTTAAATATTTAATTAAACAGTTTCAAGCACGGTAGATATTTATCACAGCTGTAATTGGTCAATGCGCATGACCGAGACAATCACAGCATGGCGCAATGACACCACACTAGCGCGGCGACGAAGGTACTCAGTATATCCGAATGTCAAACTCTTAACACTTCCCGGCACACAAACAAAGGTGACAGGTGATTGTGTGTTTGTTCGAGCAGTGCTGTAGCAATGTCAAAAGTATGTCAAAAGTGAGTCAAAACATCTGTACACAATAGTCTATGCATGGTTCCAACAAGTTCCGCTACATACAACGTCAAAATGCGTTTGTTTATTTTTTGTTCGGATGTGGATAGAAGATGATTACAGTATCAACCACCCGCTAATTCGTCTGCCTTAACTTTTTTTTATCAACATCTTTCAGCACGTGCAAATTTCATTCGTGACGCATTCTGTCCGTCCTTTCGCAAGAAGCACCTCATGCGATGTCGCAACCAAGGTGTGTGTTTTAAAACTGCGGAATGTGACGTCATGAAATTCAACATTTGACAGACTTATGACATATGTCAGTATACGCTATATATTTATTATACCCTTGCAATTAATCGTCCAATCAAATGTCTACATTAGCGTCACGTGCCAGCCCAATATTTTACGATGTAGGACAACTACATATTGGGCAGCAACCTTTGGACAGGTATCGAAATATAGTAAGGTTAGATCATAGTTAATAGAAACATGGTTTGGAAGCTCAACAAAAGTCATTGTTTTATGTTTTTGTTCAGGTTTATGGAAATTTGTGCACTTTCACGGTTACTGAACATATTGTGTTTTCTGTATAATGAAGCAATCATCCAATAGCAACGTTTGGGTTCAATCACTCAACCGTACTGTTTAAATATTAATAAACCTAAAACAAAGGATTTGTGCACCCTTGTGTACCTTTCAACATCAATCGTAGCTTGATTGTTAATCGCTTTGAAATTTGCCGGGTTTCCAAACCATGTTTTCTATTAACTATGGTTAGATATACTGCTGAAACAGAGAACGTATAGGAATCTAATTTGGACAGGTATATATTTACTTGCCAATTGCAGGATTATTTGTTCGAAAAAATAAAACACCTATTGGATTCATCTTCGCCCGATATGGAAAATATTTAAGTCTCAAATTTTAATATTGAGTTTTCGACTTAAATATTTTGTCATATCGGGCTTAGATGAATCCAGTAACTTATAATATATATATATATATGTATATATGTATATATGTATGTATATGTATATATATATATATATTCAAACAAACAAAGTGTTGTTCGCGAAATGTCGAAAAGTGCTCAATACCGTAAAGATAGAGCGAATATACTATAAGTGGGCTTACCTCAAATTTTGATGGTCGCTACTGTCAGTTTCACGCTGGGCGATCTTCAGGCGGCCTGAGAGATCGCCCAGCGTGAAACTGACAGTAGTGACCATCAAAATTTGAGGTAAGCCCACTTATAGTATATATATATATATATATATATATATATATATATACGGTGTTTCATTCTACAGACAACTTTAAAATGCGCTGAAAAGCATGAAAGAGGATTGCGACAGACACTGACACATATTAGTATATATGTGCGCCTGAGAAGTTGCGACATCGAGATCAAGTTCAAAAGGTCAAGGACTCGATATAGCCTGCGCCATATATAGACGACCACCAACACTAAGCACGTATAGTTCATGAAAGCCAAATACAACAGCTTATAGAATAATATAACACTCCACTCGCGCCACTGTAAAGGGCTCTAGGTCACGGTACGCCGTACAGGGGCGCAACTAGGGGGGGGGGGGTTGGGGGGGGTTGCAACCCCTGCCCTTTTTGACCCCTGCCCTTTTTGTGAGACCTCTAATACTAGGTTAGACATTAGTACGCAATACAATTCTCCGCAAATCTGGCGAAACTAAGAGGCTTCTAGTTCGGCTTTAATCTCGTACCCAGTTTGTAATATGCTACACCAAGTTTTTTTTTCGAATCTCATGGCGAAAATGAACCAATCATAGAGATAGAGGATAGAGCTGGATTTTGGCAACCTGTAGGGTATGTTGGTGTGATAATTTCTTCGTTTCTACAGTAAAATTTCAACTATACTCGCTGTAGAATTAGATGAAAAAGTTCGCTCAAATTGCTGCAAATGGTGTTTCCGAGGTTATAGATTTCAAAAATTTCCGGGGGAGGACCCCCGGACCCCTACAAATGCGGTCACTAATTGCCACTACTGCTCCCCCCCACTTTTCGACACCTTGCTACGGCACTGATTGCTGTTGTAGTTGTTGAGTATTCTCGGAGAAGCATAACGACTTAATGAGGATATCTAGTATCCCAAATTGTTTAGAATACTGAACGACTTTGCCCTTTTTTTGGGTCAACCCCTGCCCTCGAAATTTTCTAGTTGCGTCCCTGGCCGTATTCTTAGTCAAAACTGCCCCCGTTCGGTTTTAGGATAATTATATTTGTGCTCGACTAAAAATAGCGTGACAGGGTCTCTGAAATGGCATTTTCTGCACTTCGAGGGCACTTTCGGGGCAAAATCTAATCACTCACACTCCGATTCAAAATCTGTTAAAGTGGGCAGATTATTTGAATAGATTCACAACTGCACTCATTCCATTCCGCATAGCCTGCGCGCATAGCCAAGTGGAAGACATGATAATAATATAATGTCATGACATGATAATAATAATAATGGCGTCACAAAATGCTCGGGGCCCCTAATTAATTCCTTTTGCTCGAGGCTCGTGGGGTTAATTTACCCACCCTTCCCACCCAGTAGTTGCGCCAAGGACGACGTTCTGCATCTCACACAATATACCCTTGCATGGTAGTAAAATACAAACTTGGTTTACTGCTGACGTAGAGTCTCTGTTGCTGACGTATTAAGGATTAACCACATTTCAATCGAGCTACCCCAAGGCTATAGTATTTTTAACAACTCTAATTTTAGAATGCGATAAACTTGTTTTCCAGATAATAAAAATATCGTCATCGAATTAAGACAAGAGGAAGTTACAATAAAACATAATCCGAATTGAAAATCATCATCTTGTGACGGTGAATTCTTGAATAAGCCACAGCTTATTTTGGACTAGCTTCAACCCTGTTACCCTGGGCTTATTTTAGTTGCGGCTCAGAGCGACGCGCTCCGAAAAATCGATAATATATATGAAACGCAATGCATTATGGGATAGCCACCGTTCCTCCTCGGTCGCGGCTTATTGATTACATGCCCGTTTAGTGAGGTTACGCAATAACCAAGGTTAACAACTAGGTAACCAGGCCTGGTACTTGATTGGCACAAGCTCATTGGTTAGGCCTGGGACGTAGAGCATTCGGTTATAAATCCATGTCCTATCTTCACGAATTTTTCGGTTAGGTTAGGACCTGGGTTATTTAGGACATGGAATTATTACCGAGCATTCAACGACACAACAGTCAACAAGGGTTTTTCGCCGGGTTCTCCGGTTTTCCTCCCTCCATAAAATCAACACCTAACATCTTAGCTGTGATGCGTGGTCTGAACTGTGTCGTATGGCGGCTGTTTGGAGCGCCTTTGATATGCCTCGACACGGACACGTTGATCTGCGTCCTTCGCAATTCAGCCGCTGCCTGTAAGTAAGGTGATTAGCCCCCAGTCCTTTATCCTTTATTATCGCGCTAGCTTCCGTAGCGTGGAAAATTACGTCTCACCGTCCCAACCTTAACTCAAGCTATAATGGTAAGTAGGTTTCTCTCTTTTCCCCACCAATTTCAAGGCCCCTCGTCGGTAAACGGTTTGCACCTAACCCTCCACATGGGTAAGTATGGTGAACGAAGGTGTTTATTTATACGAGCTGTTCGCGACTTATTTAAGTCGTTGCTTATTTTGCCCCGGCCGTATAAAAGGCCCTAATATGAGAGGTAATATTTCGACTCTATTACAAAATCATTATCAAACCAATGTGAAGTTACAAGTTTACTGTGCGTGATTACTTAGAGATCAGCGTGCGTAATGACTGGCCACTGCTAAATATAGCAAATTTTAAAATAGCGCAATCATATGACGTCACAACCAAGTGACGTCACAGTTACAGTATTTTGCAACAACAATGGAGGCGAAATACGAAAAGCAGTTGAATGCGCAGGCAGCGCGAAAACCGAACTCAAATAATAGCGTCGACCTTAATATAATCGTTGACGGAAGCCAATTCGGCACACACTGGAAAATTCTGAAAGAAAACTCGGTTTATTTTGAAGAAATTTACCATCAACGCAAAAAATCGGCGTGCCAGAAAAAAACACAAGATGCAGAAAGTGAAGTTGATTCAGTTGACTTGAGAGGGATCAGTGCGGAGCTTTTTGATACATTTCTCGACTACATTTACACTAAGAGAAAGAAATCCAACGAGCAACGACAGTTCCTTTTGCAAGAAATCAGAGACGTGGTTAAATTTAGTGTAATGTTTCAACTTCGCGAGCTGGTGAACCTAACGAGTATGCAATGTCTTCGAGACTTGGACGTGAATACGGCGAAATTAGGTTTGTCTCCAATGAGCGATCTTCATCAAGCTTTATTGCGTTTCCTTTATGATGGGACAACTATATACAGAACGAAGGACATGGCAACGTTTGTAGCCCATGAAGCTTATAAAGATGGCAGTTTGGAGTGTTTGTTGGGGGTGTTGAAGATTGTGAGCGATGGACGCGGAAAGAGAGTAGAAATGAAGCTGAAGCTTTTGGATATAGCCATTGCTTTGTTTAGTACAAGCTTGGGAGTGTCAGGAAGGCAAACGATGGCGGTGGACGACGCAGGGAGGTGTGTTTTGGGAGAAGAAGGTGGAGGGTCAAGTGAATCGCGCACCATTTGCGCGCGCCGACGGCGGCGCAGCCGCAATGGAGTACAAGGTGACCTAGTACCCAGGGTCCAACCTTCGCACTCCCGCCGGCCCGAAAAGAGTGTAGCCAGTCCTTTACAGCAAAATCCAAGTTCTAAGAAGATGCATAATTTAAATAGGAGAACTGCAGGGTCTCCAAGTAACAGTGATCTGAATGGCAAAGTAATAGTTGAGGACAACCAAAAGAATCCACAAAACAGGGCGACGAAAATAAACCAGAAAGCAAACGAAAGGCATATTAAAAAACCCAAGCTCGTTACTAACGACCCATGTAGTAAGGAACACCAACACGTTGTATGCGACCAAGAACACGCTGTACGTAATAAAGAACACGTTGTAGGTGATAAGAAACACGCTGTACGTCGTAAGAAACACGCTACATGTGATCAAGAACACGTTGCGTGTGATCAAGAACACGCTGTACGTAATAGGGAACACGCTGTGTTTGGTAAAAAACACGCTGCACGTGGAATGGAACACGTTACTAGCGCCAACAATGCAAAACAAGAACACCGAAAGACTAGATCTGAACCGACAACAAACCCTAAAGACCCAAGAAGGAAAACGCTCATTGAACAAGAGACCAAGATCATTCGAAGAAAAATCAGAAAATTGTGGACAAAAGAGCAAACTGCTCCAACCATACTCGGCCCAGACGAACAGGAAAGAAACCACACCAGACTGGAATCTGGTGACCCCAAAAAAGTAAGACTATCAAAACCAGAGGGCGAAACTCCGGTGGCAAAAACTCCAAATAAAGAAACTGCGGAGGGAGAAACCTCGGTGGGAGAAACCTCAGAGGGATCAACTATGGCGGGATCAACTTCGGAGGGATCAACTTCGGCGGGAGAAACCCCGAAGGGTGATACACCCTTGGGGGAAGAAAATCCGGTGAAGTCGCCAAGTCTTGGGAAAACGCCAGAGAGGTTTTTCCTCACAGGTGGTATTCAAAAGAGCGATTACTTTGCCCGAAGGGTAGTACTGGAGTACGATCCGATCAATGGCGTCTACATCAACCACAGTGCGATGAAGACAAGTCGTTACAATCACGGTATAGCACAGGTTGGAAGAGATATATATTTCGTGGGAGGGAACTCGGGTTTCTTCGAGCAGTTGCGCAGCGTTGAGAGTTACTCCATTGAACGCGCAGAGTGGTCAACCAACACGAGCATGCGTGAAGCACGTGACGAGTTCTCATTGGTTCAATGTGGTGGGTTCTTGTACGCTATTGGGGGTTATGATGGTGTTCATGATCTACGAAGTGTAGAGAAGTTCAGCGCGGGGAAGAACTCCTGGAGTTTTGTTTCGCCGATGGGAAATTATCGGGCTGGTGCTTGTGCTGTGGCAGTGGAGAACAGGTACGGTGATGAGAACGTAGGCAGGAAGAAAAGTAAAGCATTGTGGTCTCAAAAGTCTTATGCTATACACACTACACGTTAGAACGCGCAACATTGTTCGTTGCGGATTGTGAAGAGGCAGCTGGAAAAACGTTGCGCTGGCCAGCGTTAACAACGGAGTTTAGCCAGCAACAAACAACAACAGTAATAACCGCAACAATAACATCAACAACAACAACAAGAACAACAAAATCAACAACAGCAACAACATGAACAACAACAGCACAACATCAACACCAGCAACAACAACTAACAGCAGCATCATCATCAACAACAACGTTAACATCTACAACAACAGCGTCCAACAAAGCCCAAAATACAGTCGTTGGCACCTAAGCGTGTACACCGCTCGTCAAAACATGTTCTAAATTTAAGCCAAAGTTAACCGTTTTGAAATCAGCAGCGTGGGATTGGCGAGACGTGATTGGCTAAGGGCACATTCATGTGACAATAATGCATTGGTTCGAATGCATCGAATGAAAACCTAAACGTTTGCAAGGTAAACATTTAACTTTGACGTTGACATAAAACATGTTTTGACGGGCGGTGTACACGCTTAGGTGCCAACGACTGTAATAAGCTTTTCTTGCCTCAAACATAATCAAAAGTTTGAAGAAATACTTATGCAGCTTACATTAAAATGCTATCAACCCTTGCTCCTATGTTGATCCGAGTGTGTTCCGTTATGTTGATTACAGGTATATTTACGTCACGGGTGGATTCAACGGACAAGTTTACCTCAACACCGTTGAACAATACGACGCCACCACTGACACATGGACAGCGGTTGAACCCATGAACAATAAACGAGCTTACTCGTGCCTAGTCCTCGTCGCGCACAGCATATACGTCATTGGTGGCTTCAACGGTCAAAACACCCAATCAGCGTGTGAGGTCTACGACACTACAGCAAAAACCTGGTCGGCCCTACCGGAGATGAATACCCCACGAATGAACGCCACGGCAATCATATCTAGGGAACTGGTGTTTGTTTTTGGTGGAGAATGCGAAGGCGTCTTCCTGGAGACAGTTGAATGTTATAATATTAACAATCAAACATGGAGTTTCGTACAACGGCTGCCTCAGCCAATGGCTGGGCTACGAGCATGCGTATACGTTGAGGAAATGAAACCAGAGAACATTGAAACATCGCCTTGATTCAAATCTACAATTTTAGCTTATTAATACACGCGGCATTTATGATGCGAAAGCATGTAAGCTATGCACAGTAGACTAGTACTGTATGTAGTAAACGTCGCACTACAGTTTTATATTTTCAATTAAACTATCTTTAACTTATTTTAGCAAATGGTTGTTTTAATGATTTTCTCACACTGCGAAAGTCAACCCATAACGAGATTGAAGTCAAGCGAGAAATTCGGCTGACTCGAACGAGATTTGAACTCGCACGTTCGGGATTCCGGTCCGCCGCTCTACCTGTTGAGCTACCGAATTTTATCCAATTTAATTAAATGCACGAGATATTCTCGCGACAACTTAACGCTAATCCTTGAGCACGTGCAGTGTTTCAATTCTATTACAGAATCATCCTCAGAGAAACATGAGAACATTTTTTTCATGATTTTCTTACACTGCTAAAGTCAACCGAAAAATTCGGCTGTTTGCAACCTTTAATCTTTGTTAGTCTGAGTTAACCCTTTCATAAATGGCTTTCCAAGAGTTTTGCTCTTGACGACTTAAATCGTCTGAGAGTAAAAAGATAAAGTTGTCCGACAACAATGCGAATGAAAGAGTCGAGGGGCACGCAGTAATTGGTGTACACTGTTGATGACCCTGCTATTTGTTTTTTTATTTAGGGGGCGATTACATGGACCGAGCTAGCCCGGTTAACCGGGATGAGTTTACGAAACGATTACATGGAGTGGACTAGCCCGGTAAGCCGGGATGATTTCAGGCCGAAATTCGCAATTATCAAGTAAATAAGGGCAAAGCTACGTTAGTTCTACTCCAGTTTTACACTAATTAATCTATTATTTATTTTGTAAACCCATCGTTAATAAAAAGATTGTTAAAGTCTTAGCTAACCCAGGAAAGCGTCTTCACGAAGACTAATTAATGTATTAAATCTTCGCTTTGATCACGAAACACACAAACAACGTTGATGTTCTATTTCAGTTCCTTTCAGCACTATTTATTCACACAGTCAAGCAAACGAACGCGTATCGAAGCGAGTTCAACAGTTTTTCAGCCCGGTTTGCCGGGATGAAAACGATTACATGGACATTTTCATCCCGGATAACCGGGGATCCCGGCAAACTGGGCTAACCCGCTTGCCATGTAATCGAAAAGTTAAAACAACATGCGTTTTATATATAAAGCGGGCCAGCCCGGTCCATGTAATCGCCCCCTTAGAAAAGTTTAATAATAAAAAAAAGAAACCACGTGTTCTGCACGTGATGTAACAATACAAAAACACAAAACAAAACAAAAATAAGACGCCAAAGTACGAGGTCGATTCGCAAAACTTTAATAATTTACTTTTGATTTGTTCCATTTAATAATGGCAGTCTGTTACAATTAACACACTTAAAACTAATAGACTATATCACTGTGGAGCCGTTCTTTTCAATGGTCAACGCCTTGTAGTCTGATTCGCCCAGCGTCTCAAGACAGATGTCACGTGACCTATCAGCCTGCTGATAAAGGTCACGTGTTTCCAAGGCTGACCACGAACGAACGAAGGCTCGTCGCACTACTTATGTCCTAGGCCTGCGATCAACACCGCTAACCAACGTTTGCCCCTGCGCGAGATTGGAGCTGTAAGTCTCCGAGCCACCGAGACTAAACAAGGCCCAAATATCGATCACTCTTAAAAAATAGAGTCTCCGGCTCTTTTTAGAGCCCGCGCCTGGGTTTAACGTTTGGCAGCGGTGTTCGCGTGAGCCAGTAAACTCTATGGGTAACATGTGAACTCTATGAATAGCCAAATGTGGATCTATTGCGGTGTGATAATGTCAGCGGTTATCCAAGCATTTTCAGCCGATCCTCGCGTTGTAAACAAGAACATTATGCTTACTACACTATTACAATCCAATCTAAATCTTCAGTACAATTCACAAATGTATTACTTTTACAATGTTACAATTTACAAATGTACTAGTATTGCTTACAATACATAATATTATAAATAATCAGAATTATTACTTACAACGCAAGGAACGAATGAGATAATTCATGAGGAAAATTCATAAAAAAAAAAATATTTAATCAGTATTTAGAAATCTTGAAAGACTACGGTCAAATTTAGCAAATTTTTCAAAGGTTCGATTTTTTCAAGTTTAAGAAGCTATATCCAACACTCTTCAGTATATATTCGTCTTCCGATGTCTAAATATAAACAAGCTGGTTAAAAAACTCGGTTTCGCCTGGGGTTTTTTCCAACCTGCTTGGCTGTGTTTAGAAATCGGAAGAAGAACACGGACTTGTGTTGGATAAATTACATCAAGCAAAATTTCTCTTTCTTTTTAATAATATTCACAATACAAATAAAGTATATAGAGTTAGCAAATAAACTAGAAGCCAGTGTCAACATTTTTAACAAAGATTTGTTTTATAATTAGTTAAAACATAATCGGCTGACATTACCACACTGACCCATTCAAGGCTGGGTGAGAAGTTCGTGTTTGATATATACTGTTACCATATACTAGTTGTGACAAAGTTATGCAATGGATAAAGTCTATAGTACTTAATCTACTCAAATTATTTAAGACCAACTAAGGCTTTGAAAAAGCTTAATGTCCGAATCAACTGGACCATTTAATAATTGCTAATTGCTAATAATAATAAAACACAATTAATATGGCTAAATACTTAACAAACAACGCTGACAGCAAGATGTTCTCGCCAGTGAACACACAAATAATGAGGCTAAGACTATCGAAATTCCTTTAATTCAGTTAATATGCTGACCATGTTGCTTCCACCGCAACCTCACATGACTACGAGCGGAAGAGCATCCGAATTCATCGGAATAACCGTTCACACTACGTATTGTCTCGGATTCAAAAGTATTCGGATACGAAGTTTCTACATTTTTTTCCGGATTCGAAATCTCCGGATACGTGATCAAACCGGAAAGTTTTTATTCCGGATTCATTCTTTTGTGTGTAAACGGCAAAACGAATCCGGTACTAAAACGTTCCGGATCCGATCCGTCATGAATCCGAAAACTTTTGCTCTAGTGTAAACGGGGTCTAAATGGCTGTTCACATGAGGCAGGCTACTGGACTGATTTTATATCACGAAAATCTTTCTTTGACTGCAAAATTGAATTAGAATACCCTGTGTGCTATGTTTACCAAACAAAAACGACGCCAATTTTGCTCTGTTATGCCATTCTGCATTTCTCAAATAGTCGTAATAAGATTTCCGTGGTAACTGGGCTAGCCCGCTTCATATGAACGGCTCCTAACGCACCGAAGCCGACTCACATTTCATTGTTTTTATATAACGGAAAATCTGAAAATTGTCGGTCTGTCAAAAGAGGCGCAAAAAGAGCCAGCCAGCCAGCCAATCTTCGCAGGTAATTGCGAGCAACTTTTAGGAATTATGTTTTTATTCGAGAATTCATCTCACGTCAGTAGCACAAGCAATAAATACACTGGATGGATTAACCCTATACTAAATTAAAATCACTCAAAAAAATCCCAAACAAAACAAAAACCAACCAACCCAACCCAACCCAACCCAACAAATAAGCCATGTATTGGCTTTATTAATCCAGTAACAAACACAGTCCGGTTTCTTGGCGTTATTCGGTACAGTCAGTTAAGCTACTGTTACAGGATGCGATTTTCCTTGCAACTTGCAACAAATAGACCGAATGTTGCAGGTTGCAAAAAAATCGCGGTGTGTAACACCCCGTAGCAACGTGCGATGTTGTTATTTTTGCTGTGTGGCAAGTTGCAAGAAAAGTTGGATGGGTTCTACTTTTTGCTGCAACTTGCAACAAAGTTCGCAAGTTGCTGAACGTATAATAACACCCTCTTTGCAACGTGCGAGTTTTTCTTTTTTTTTCATGGATAAATTTGTTGCAAGTTGCAAGAAAAATCGCATCGTGTGACAGGAGCTTTAATAAAAGTAAATTGCGAATTGACGGTACCGAAAAAGATGGTGCTGGTACATTTAACCAATTGCGACCTCAAATCAGTTCAAATAACAACTAAACATTGTTTAGCATGCTAAGATGGATTACGTAAGCAAGAACTTCATTCCTACCAATTGTTGATCGTTTTAAAACCATATCTTCCAGTAAATCTGCAAAAGCAATATTTACTGCAAGCAAAGGATTGTAGTTAAATGTACAAGTCGCCATCTTTTTCGGTACGGTCAATTGAAATAAGCTGAAACCGACAATAAATCGTGTATGTTTTGAGGGCTTGTTGCATGAAATATCAAAAAATAGTAATAATGCATGCTACATTATGATAACACACGAATTGGATCCACGCGATAAGTTAAATAAGAAATAAAATAGAATATGCGCGACTACTTACAATCACAATTAAAAATTTCAGAAAATATATGAGATTGAGAACGGAAGAATTAATTTTAAATATATAAGTGTATAGAAATTAAATGTTATATTAAATTAAATGGTGGGTTATGAAAGAATTTTAAGAACCACTTTGTGGAATGGTTAAGATGGTCCAATGAAGAAATTTAAGAATTTTTGTAAACACACTGAACGCACGCTAAACACAGTGACAATTGCTGTGATGACACTGTCAAAGGCCACGGAGTTAAAACGTTTTGCTAAAACGCTTTCACGAACACAACGCTTTCAGTATGTATAAGCTATGTACATTTCACCTGGGAGTGGTTAGTTCCACGAGGATTTCGTTTCTCTTTACAGTGTCCGGTACTTGTCATCAAGATCCAGACTATGGAACAAAAGGAAGGTTAACCATAAGTATGCGGGGGAAAGTGGGGAGAGATGGAAAGAGATATGGACAGAAAACAAACATAACAAAAAAGAAAGGAAGGAAGGAAGGGAAAGAAAGGAAGGGAAGGGAAAAAAGGAAGGGAAGGGAAGGGAAGGGAGGAAGGGAAGGAAGGGAAGGGAAGGAAGGGAGGGAAGGGAGGGAAGGGAGGAAGGGAAGGAATGAAGGGAAGGAAGGGAAGGAAGGAAGGAAGGGAAGGGAGGAAGGGAAGGAAGGAAGGGAAGGAAGGGAAGGGAAAAAAGGAAGGGAGGAAGGGAAGGGAAGGGGAGGAAGGGAAGGGAAGGGAAGGAAGGGAAGGAAGGGAGGAAGGGAAGGAATGAAGGGAAGGAAGGGAAGGAAGGGAAGGAAGGGAAGGAAGGAAGGAAGGGAAGGGAGGAAGGGAAGGAAGGGAAGGAAGGAAGGGAAGGAAGGGAAGGAAGGAAAGAAAGAAAGGAAGGGAAAGAAGGAAGGGAAGAAAGAAAGGAAGGACGGGAAGGAAGGGAAGGAAGAAAGATAGAAAGAAAGAAAGAAAAAAAAGAAGAAAGGAAGCAGGTGGAAAAGAAAAAGAATAAAGCAAGAAGTAAGGAATGGAAAAGAAAAGAACGAGGAAAAAAAGAGAAAAAAAAGAAAAAGGAGATAAAAGAAAAAGAAATGAAAAATGAAAGTAAAAGTAAATAACAAGTAAAGATTTATAAATTTACCTGATGTCATGGGGAAGAACATTGACATGACTATTTTTAGACACTATGAAAGACATTAAGTTGGTTTCAGTAAGATTGCCATCACCTAAAATATCACATAATATTACGTCAGCGTTTATCATACAGTTGTCTATCCTTACAAAAATATTCTACAGAAGATACTATTGGATTTTGGGACACTATGAAATATTCTATGAAATTTTTCAATCCTATAGGATATTCTAATAAAATATTCTAAGAAAATTCTATAATCAATCAACACAGTTTGTATTCCACCATTAAACATAACATATAATTTCCTAATCAATATAGCGTTGCGAGTATTCTTAAGTGCAATCCTTTGTGAAAATCAAATTTCTGTTCACCTGGCACATCTCCACGTGGTTCTTGCTCAGACTGTTGACTGAAAACGAAAAATAAAAACAACAATTTCAGTTCAGATAAGAGAGAATTGTGAATGGTCTTCACTCGACACAAACTGTCTTTAGCTTCTTGACATTTTCAATTTGCTTTCAAACTTTACCTGTTTAGTATCTGATCAACGACATTCCCAGCATCCACTCTGCTGCCACGATATTTACTTGTGGAACGCTCAATAGAGTTAAACCTGTTTTGAAATATAAACAACTGTATAATTAATTATACACATCAATAAAGTAATTGGTCCAGCTATTGGCCATACAACTGTAGAAACATATATACAGGGGGCATTGATGGCTTAGTCAACAGGGCTGTCAGAGTGGCTGCCTGTTATCGCTGAGATCAAGGTTTTGAACTCAATGGCATTAGTTGCCACAGTTGGGTATTGGCAATGAAAATTGTTTGTCTCATTTGAAAGAACTCGTCAAATGGTATAAGAAGATCTTTTACAATTTTTCCATATCTGTTTCAGTTTTGGAAATACTTCAACTAAAGACAGCGTGCTGTCCACCATCTTGGAATTATTTTCAATATGCATGTGACATCATAAGCAGGGTAAAGTGAAATTTTTATCTTGCCAACCTTATGACATTATGACATTATGAGCTAGAAACTCGATTTTGTTGCGCTATTTCCATTTTAAATTGACCCACAACATTTAAAAAGCCTTCCGTGGGAATTTGGTCACCCTGTGAAATAATATAATGGGATTAATTATATGTTGATTTAAGCTGATTAGTAATGTTATCTCGGGAATATATATATAGGACTAGAAGAGTGAAATAGGATATAGATTAGCAGACGTGGAAGAACGAGGACCTTAATATATATTGAATGTATGACAATGGAGTATTAATAAAGAGAAAATAAAAGACACAATAGTGACATCACCAATTTCCTAGTTAATTAGACTCAATATTACAACAAGATGGTGGACAGCACACTGTCTTTGGTCGAAATATTTCAAAACACAAGATACAGAAAAATTACAAAAGGTCTTCTTATACCATTTGACGAGTTCTTTCAAATTGGACAAATCTAATTTTTACTGCCAATACCCTTTAATCACATGTGGGAAGTGTTCATGAACTCTCTATGTTCGTCCAAATGCTTGAGTTAATCAGTTGTTAAACCATTACTGCCTAGGGTGTCTGAGGGTTCTCCCTTGGACGACTAAAGTCATCTGGTGTTAGATGAGTAAAATCTTAAAGGGGCCATTTTAGGCCAGCTCAGGCAGCAATGTGTTAAACTAGTGTACTATTAAAGCTTGTGAGAAAGTCCATAATCTTGGGCTCATACCTCCGTCCAGCATCACTGCATGAGGATGTGGATTGCGTTGTCATGCTTCCGTATCCAGATGCCTCAGACAACTGTCCACTTGGGTGGCTATTGTTTTTTTTCAGGGTGGGTGGCTCACTTGAGCTCCGATGATGTCCCAGAGTGTGCTTCACTTTCCCAGACTCACACATACTGTTCTTGGCCAAGTCCAGCTTGGACAATGTATCTTCACCACCATCAAGGGGCTCAGAAGAACAAGGACTAGTGGGAGTCACAGGAGTGGTGCTCTCTGGGGTACTAGTGCCAGCACTAGCTTCACTGTAGTCAGACACACTAACCACCAGGCCACCTGAACCAGCAGGTGTCGAAGAGTCTTTGGGACCCTTAGAATTTGGAGATTCTGGAGAAAACTTAGACTGGGGTGAACATGGTCTGAAAGAAAAAAATATGAGCATTGCCATGTATATACATGTATACTACAAGTACAGTATATATAATTACATATTTTTTTTAAAAACATTATATATGTTTACCACTACTGTACATGTATATAAACTTACAGTTTAAACAGTGGATCACCTTGCCTCAGTTGCATCGAGATTCTGACCTAAAATTACATTAAATTTTGATTAGAAATCAAATAGAGAAGAGTAGCAAATTATCAGTAGCATATTATGGAGCACATCCTTCACTTCAGTCCATGCTTTGGCATCAATCACTATTGTGTAGTTCCAGAAAATATAAAAAATTGGAGAAATTTGGGCTCTCAGTAACAATGCCTTGTGACATATGCAAACCATTAATGCTAAAATCCATTCTTCTTATGCACAGTTGCCATTTACTTATCTCAAAGTATTGTTATTGAGAGCCTAAATTTTCTCCACAAAAATACAGAGTAGCAACTTTGATTTGTTAATACCTCCAAAATAGAGTTATCTTGTCTGTTGGCTTTATCATCATCCCCTTCCAATAAATACTTCCTTACTCGTTTGCCAGAGCCTGCAAACTCAGCCAAGTTTACACAAACAAAACCCAGCTGCAACAAAATAAGATTATATTGGCTGTAAAACAGTGAATAAATGCAGTTTGCATGAAGCAATGAAACATTTCAGACAAGTGTGATTGTGATTCAGACCAATACAATAGTGTTTCATCCTAATGCAAACAGTTTTCATGTGGGGTTCACATAATCTATGTGTTACATGTTATAAACTTCGGACAAACATTGGACATTAGCCAATCAGATTTATCAAAAATCCATTCATTTTATAAGACTCGGGCATTGATTGGGCATTTTCTCTCCTTTGCATGGATACTGAGGTTTAACATGAAGCTATGGTGCTAAGACAGGAGACCGCTGGTGGGAGGAATGTGGGCAGAAGGTCAGATTTTCACGAAATATTGCTACATTATGTTAACGAAAATGGAATAAAAACATGCTGAAATGGGTGCCAACTTCTTTCTGACTTAAAGTAATTTCTATGATATAGTTATTTTGGTTATTATTGGTATTTTAGCAAGATTTCCTTGGTATCCCAATGGGATACCAAGGTTTCAACATCTGGTATCCAAAATTAAAAACTGGTATTGTCGGGCGATACTGGGATACCGCAAATCTTGAACCCTGGTGATTGGCTAAGGGCACATTCATGTGACAATAATGCATTGGTTCGAATGTATCGAATGAAAACCTAATAGGTTTGGCAAGGTAAACATTTAACTTTGACGTTGACATAAAACATGTTTTGATGGGTGGTGTACACGCTTAGGTGCCAATGACTGTAATAATATAGTGAGGTTCTGGACTATGGTCAGTGGCAAGAGATGTTTTATATTGAAGGAGCTAATTCATCAAATACAGTAGAATAATAGGGGTAATTTGATTCCCTCCAAGGAAATTTTAATCAATTTTTTGCCCTATCTTCAGTGATATTGGAAAGGCTTAGCCCCTTGTTAGAAATATTGGGGGGGGGGGGGGGGGATTGTAGTCCCCTTAGCCTCCCTGTTTTGCTGCCCATGGAAAGGGTAAAATATACAGCTAGTACATGTAAATACTATAGGAGGCTGGAAAAGATACGTCACACAGCCTGTATTGTCTGTTTTAAATAGCATTGATTACTCATAATTATATAAATCACTGGTCTACTGTAGCCTCTACTTTAGTTTACCAACTTAAATTTAATCACCTTCTCATATGATTTTCCACCTTTAGTTTCCTGCAAATCAGCAAAATAAACCACTTTAGAATTTTGATATTTACAGTATAAACTTAATCACCCCCCTTTGACGTTCCACATATTTCTCATTTTTAATATATGACTGACCAGCATGACATCATGCAGTTGAAATAATAAACACCATGAATCGACACAAACTAAATACAGTACTATAATTCTCCTCAACAGCTGCATAAAATTACTTTGTTCTTAAAAACTTTGCTGAAGTAAGCAAAAACTCATGTAAATAAATTGACAACACCAAAACTTGAAGATAGCAACTTGCTGCCTGATTCACATTCCCAAAACCTGGATGCTTTTGGTGCTTCTTGGCACCAAAATATATTTTGTCAATGTGTTTCCAATGTTTGTTCCTATTTATAAGAATGTATATGTTGGATCAGTTTATGTATGTTGTTTTGTTTACAGTTGATTTCACATTACTTTATCACTGTGTGTTGCGAAGTTTGTTGGGAAGTTCAGATATTCGTTCGGAAGTTCAGAATTACATTGCCAAGGTTGAAAAATTATCCAATCATAATGAGTTTTGATCCAAAGCTCACAATTTGATTGGATAATTTTCAACCTTGGTAACGTAATTCTTAACTTTCAAACGAATATCTGAACTTCCAAATGAACTTTGCAACACACAGCAGTAAAGTAATGTGAAATCAACTGTAAGTGCTGGGTGCCGTAAAAATCCTGTTCAGATTGGTGCTCATGTCCATGCCTGGTTTTTCACTCGGTACGATATTCAGACTAGTGCCTGGGCACGGGCACTTGGTCTGATCACCACCTAAAATCATCCAGCATTAAACAGTAAAATATTAAAGGGGCTGCCCTCCTGGTGAGTTCCACCAGCTTTTTTTTTTACTTTACCAGCATCTTAATCGTCATCATTGTGTTGCTATCACTAACCATGCTGGTAAAGTTCCACAACTAGCTTTGACCATCAAACGTGCTGGTAAAACTTACCAGGATGGTGTAGGATGGTATAATGCTCTTTCAAAAATAAGGTAAAAGTTTGGAAAAAAATACAACAATTTCTGGTGTGTCTACTATTCTGTGCCGCATGGGAAATAACTTTATAGTCAGTTTCAGCTTGCTTTTGAAATTCGTTTGTCAACATTCGTTGAAAGGTTGGCAACTTGGTACGGAAGTTCGCGAAGTTCGTTGTGAAGTTCATCGTGAAGTTCGAATTTAATAAGCTTTGAATTGAATTCCTTTGGTAAAATCACAGAAAGGAAGACTATTTGTTGTATAGAATATAATAATAGATACTTGGTTAAGCAGAAACAAATTGCTAACTTAAATTTGTATCTACCTTGCAACGTAGTTCAGAACATTGCAAGGTAAGTTCGGAAAGTTCATTTCAATTATACGTATTGGATTTCAAAAGCAAGCTGAAACGGACTATAACAATGGTCATTGGCTAAGGCTACAAAGCTCAGTGAAAATTCAGTGAAAATAGCCCAGAGGCAACAGAAAAACAGCTAATAACAGCAGTTAATGTTTGAGGACTTTGATCCTTTGAGAAATTAGTTAGTTTTCCTTTGAGTCACAGTCCCCCCCCTGACTTTGTCATAACTAGTTAAAACTGTTTGAGTTGAGTAGTGGAAAAATCTAGAAAAAAATAGCTAAAAACTGTTTTTTCCATATCAAATCAAATCTACCCCAAAACATACCAACATCACTTTGGAGGCAGAACTTTAGTTGTAAAGTTAAACAAAGAATAGCTGGCCACATGTTGTGTAATTAAATGTTTTTCTTGTCATATTATATTCTGGATAATCCAGATGATTTTAGCCAGCTTAATTAAAAGCCTTTAAAAGAAAAGAACTGAAAAAGAATATTAAAAGCTCTATATTTTTACAAACAATAGCACTTGAGATTTTTAAATGAAGTTCTGTCTTTCTTTGAAGTCTTGGCCCCTTTATATCCGTCAAAAAACGTCAAATGTTTGAGAAATGTTACAACTTGAGTCACTAGTTCTTAAAATTCCTGAAATTAGAAACCAATAAATTCAGGGAGTTTAATATCTTCTGAAGAAAATTATGAAGTTCTCGTTCTAAAAAAATAGGCCATAACACTGGATTAATACCTAAAAAAATATTTAATTTTCTTCCTATGAATTTAGGCAATGAGATCAAGCAGCTGGCAACAAAACAAAAACAGCTTGAAGAGAAAGCTCTTGTGCTGCCACGTCGCTTTAAAAGCTCGTGTCAGCAAAATATTCCCAAGCTTTCGTACCCCTCAAATCAAAAGAATAATATTATTGTCAATTCTTTGCAATTCTCCAGACCGCTCGGGGTGAGACCACAAAAGGTTATTAAAATAAATGATGAGAATTTACAATAATTAAAGTTTTGACCAAAAACAGATTGAGAGAACTCTTGTCGAAGAATATCCAACCGAAAGTCGATATCCGTACAGCACAAAAGTATATCAGTACTGGGGATTTAAATGCCTTTGGTACTTAATCCAAACTTATCAAATTTCACCAAGCGAAGGCACGAAAATCTGCAGAAGTTTTGACTTTGAAAATATTAATTCCTTCTAGACGCTTTTTAGATTATTAATCAATGTCATTTATATCGTGGGAATTCTTTGATTTTGCGTATCAACACGGGCGAAAGATGAGAGTCTAAAAATGAGCAGAGTCAGAAAAGTTTTGTATACAGGTGATACTTGCCAACACATGCATTCGAATGGCTTCACTTACAAACGTTATTTGAACTTTTTGTGCCAAGCAGCTATATCGTTCAATACTTTCGTGAGTTATTCATTCAATCCCATGCGTTAGGATAAGAAAAATCGCAGCAAAAGCTCGTCGTGTATTTTAAAACCAACCTTTCGGACAGATATTCGACAAAGGCATCCGTCCAAAACGCCTGTCGTGGCATTCGCTGTCATCTTGCATCCAAACTCGAAAGTTTGTTCCCATTTGACGCGGTTATTCGAAACATCGACCCTAATACAAGAAAACAAAACACTCTAGGTTAGTTAAAGACTATAAATAAAACGACACGGCCTATTTCTATTTTCAAGGGACGAAGTTCAGTATCAGCATGGAGCATGACCTCTTCTGGGCCTCTGGCTCACGACTGAAGAAATATATACCTGCCAGAAGATTCGCTGAAACGACCGCCATCCAGTAACCTTAGCTTGGAAAACAACAGGCCACAGACTAGAGATACATTCGAGAGTTCTCGGAGTTCCAAGGCCACGTCAAACTTAAACTTTTTCTTTTTCATTTCGGCCACAACGTGAAAGCAAACCGAAGACGGCCTTTCATGTTGCCATCATTAAACAGAAGAAACCTGTTTGTCCACATATCCCAGTCAACACCGCGCGCTTCGAATGAAATTGGTTACAGTGGGATAATGAGGGATAAGTTAAAATAGGGCAACGTATACCTTGCCCATATTCTTTGATTGGGCCAGGGTAACCATAGCCTCCTTCGCAGCCCTTCTTTGCGGGCCTCGATATTTTCGTCCCCCAGTAAGTGGGGGACGAAATTATCTATTTGGGATCAGTGCAGGGTAACCACTAAATACTTCTGCTTTCCTATTGGTTGAATTTTCGCGCGTTTTTATTGGCTATGAGTGAAACTGCAATCGTCATAAGTGGATTTAGCTCTGATGACGCGAGAATGAGATTAGTGGTTACCTGGACCAGGCTACTGAAAACCTAGCCTAGCCCACAGGGAGCCCATCTTGGCAATTCGTCATGTCAAAAAGCGCACTTATTTTGCAAGTCACAAATTTCGCGTCATAGTGGGTTGAATTCATTCCCAGCTACCTCCAATCCATGTTGCGTTTTCGGATTTACTTTCACATATATGTAAATTTCTTATTGAATACTGCGTATCCAATTTCCAATATAATATACAGTGAAATTTGGTGTCCAACTTCCTAGAGAGGTGTCCGCCTTAGAGAGTGTCCACCTTATAGAGGTGTCCGCCTTAGACCCCGTTTACACGATGCCGGTACAATTTGAAAACGGAACAAAATCATGCTGGTGTGTAAATACAGGCCAAAACGTCTTGCGTTTACACGATGCCGGTATAATATAATGACGGACTAGCATGTGACTATTCTCTTCCAATGAGAATTGAGAAGACTTTGTGAATACTGCTGACACAACTACCTGTGGTCAATTTTCAACAGTATATATCGTGATTACCGTCATCAAACTGTTACGGCACAGAGGGTAGGGAGAGTTCACTGTACCTGTTTTAATTACTATATCCGTACAGGGATAGGAAGTTGAAGCTAGAGAGGAGAAGCATACTAACTCAATCTAGCTGTTCCGGTGTGGTTTTTTTCTTCCGCTGTTGCGTTGTTGTTCCGGGTTTAAAAAGAAGGGCCTGATACTCACGAGTTACGTTTTACTCCAAATTAAGTCGTGTCGGCTTGTTGAAAGTTATTAAAGTCAGATGTGGCTTAAATCCCGCTTAACTTTTGTCCGTGTAAACAGGCCTTACGAAACTTGCTGTTCTGTTGACTTTTCAGTCCCAAAATAGTACTTGGATTACCACTGTTTAATTAGTCGATGAAATAATGTTTAATTTTACAATATTTCTTCAGAAAGCATAACATGCTCAGCGATCAAAGTTTTAGCCGACCAAAGACTGCTTTTGGAAAAGAGTTACAAATTAATATACAATGTTTGTATATCACCTCAGTCAACCGGCCAACCGGTTATTGGTAATTGTACAACAAAAGTGCATCGTCATTATTTACATTGATTTCCACCAGAGGCGGACTGGCCCACCGGGATACGGGGAAATTTCCCGGTGCGCCCCCTTGGTTTTCCTGTTTCAGGCGCCCCCGACTTTTACAAAATACAAAGCTCATAAGGAAATCTTATGAAATACAGTGGTTACTTAGTCGCTAGGCTACTAGTCGTAAATGATCTGTATTCTCTAAACTACTTTCTCTGTAATCATGTTCTCTTCTTTTTTATCCCCCTTCATAAGATGTAACCATGCACATGTAATTTTTCGGGTATAAATTTAAAACTGTATTGAAAGTCTAAGTGTAGTTAATTTGCGTAGTAGAATTGTAATCTGCGTGTGGGGTAAATATACAATGTGCTTCCCAAAAAACTAACTCAATATACAATATTTCGACGCCGAAATTTCTATTGCGATACAAGGAATACATTAATATGGCAACTTCAAACCCAAAGATTCTTGCCTTATTGTTAATTGTGCTTAAAATGTTTAAAACTGCCCTAAAAATGCAGGAAATGCAATTTAACAGGTTGAGAAATTCAAAAATCCCCTATAGACCAAAACAGCATGCCCAGGCCGGGACCTTTAGGACATTTGCGCTTCGCATTCGGTCAAGCGCCCTTTTCATCTGATTCCCCGGTAACTTTTTTGCTGCCAGTCCGCCCCTGATTTCCGCATTTACGTTGAATGTCTAATTTAAGATAACTGCCAGAGTTGTTAAACTCAACTAACGATACTTTTCAAAACTCAAGAGTAACAATGGGGTTGTTCGTTCGTTCGTTCGTTCGTTCGTTCGTTCGTTCGTTCATGATTGGACAACACATAGTGGAAGTACCTCAAGCAGCAATACGGGTCCAAATACAGACCATACAACTGGTAGTAGTAATATATCAAAATATTACGTATTTCGAACCTGCAACCTTCTACTGACCGGTTATAGACGCTTTGTATATTCGTACAATTACTTATCGCATCTAATCACTTTAATAACTACATCTCATATGCAAACGCTACCACTTAGGAGCGCTACACATGACTATGAATTTGCAACGTTAGCACACCCATGCATCTTAGCCTCGGTAGCTCAATGGTCAGATCGAGTGTCTAACCGGTCATGGCTGAAGGTTGCAGGTTCGAACCCTGTGCATGTCTCTGGCTCAGAAATATTTTCTGAGTAATTGAGCTTGACGAACGCCCACTAATTATATACTTATATTCATTTCATAATCAGTGTTAGTTCTATTTAACAGGTTCACCTAACCACAAGTCATCAATTATGAATCACCCAAAGAATGCTTGAAGTCAAATCTATACAACAGCTGCATGGTTTCTGCGTTTCATAACACTGGCAATATATTTTGCTTCGCAATGAACGACTGCTAAGTATCCATAATTACAGCAGCTATACACAAATAACTCCCAGTTTTTTTGGTAGAATTATTAAATATACTTAACAGTTCGAACCCAGGTGAAAATAATGGGCTCCAGAGCGAAGGTAAGCTTTGTGTATGTCAAATTTTATATATTTGGTTTATTCTGGATTCCGTGCGGGTATTTTAGATCAGAACTTCAGAAGCAATCCCAACATCTCAATCTTAAGAGATAAGTCTTAAATTAAAGTGTAGCTATATATTGTTTCAAAATACCCTGTACCAAATATCTTTCGTGTAAGAACATAATTTTATGTTCATTATTTGTTCTGTTACAGTACAGTACAGTACAGTACAAGGATACAGTACAGTACAGTACAGTACAATACAGTACAGTACAGTGCATTATACATTACAATACAATACAATACAATACAATACAATACAATACAATACAATACAATACAATACAATACAAAAAGACAATATAGTACAGTACATTAGCTGAAAAGTTGAAACATTATGTTTTATTATATAGAATTCAATAGGTTGCTTGTCCATTTCCCGCGTGTGGGAGTCTGAAACTTTTGCTGACTATTTACAACTTGGCCACAACAGTACAGTACAGTACAGTACAGTACAGTGCATTACAGTATAGTATAGTAGAATGGAATTACTGTATTACATTACATTACAATACAATACAATACAATACAATACAATACAATACAATACAATACAATACAATACAATACAATACAATACAATACAATACAATACAATACAATACAATACAAAAGACTTCTTGCTATTTGTTTTTCTTAGGAAGAAGGATCAATGGTATTTCACAAAGTTAATACACGTCGCCTTGAAACGGAACTACGGCGAAGCAAGATTGAACTAAAAGCAGAAAAAATCAAGACAAATAAACTATCCAGTGCTCTGAAACATAACGACAGCAAATACAAAAAACAACAAGAAACGACCGACGCACAGTTGGCGTCCGTTGTATCCAAGTTATTCCTACTGGAAGGAGAATTGAAACGAGAGCAACAAAATATCGAAGAGGCCCTACAAGTGAAAGAAAAGACGATCTTTTGGCAAGGGCAAAGGATTTCAAGACTAGAACGAATAAATGTACAACTGAAAATGGAAATAACGCGATTAAAAGGAGAAAAAGAAGAGCAAAGACCTTGTTTGGATACAACCATCAAGAGTGCGAAAGCAAGTCATCTGGGGACGTTAAGCGAAGAAATAATTTGCTGATGATCAGTGAAGTGTATATTCATCTAAAAGTTGACTGCCAACGGATAATTATATATATGATACAGCCACTGTAGTACCTGTATAGTTGTAACTAATTAAGTTATAATTCTGCATAATTTCATTGAGAATATAATATTAACACTTTGAAGCCTGACGACGAGTCTTTAAGGTTTATTCTGGTTAACGCCAGACGATTTTATTCAGCACAGGGAGAGGTCCAAGGCCTCAAATAGTTAGAGACCCTACAGCAAAAACAAACGAAAAAACTTTAACAATAACTAACAATAAGAAGAATAACAACAATAACTAACAACAACAATAACAACACTTATAACAATAATTAACAATAAAAGATTATAATAGAAACAATAACAAATAATAATAGAAGCAGTAATAGATATACAGTAATACAATTTTGTCATTAATAGTAGTATTATAGATATCATGTATAATAACTAATTTTGTTTAACAAAATAATTTTTCCTTGAAGTTCTCAAACTCATTAATAATTCATGATTATCGTAGTCAATCCATGAATGTATCACATGCGTGAGTTTTGATACCCAATGAAAACCTGTAGGAAACTTCCTGGTGAACTGGATTACATTTCTTAATCTGCATATTGAAATCAATGAAGAAAACACCGCAAATCGCGATGCGAATACTCGTTTGTGAAGCAAGATCAAACATTCTTTATCGTGCATGTTTCATCAGGGGACTCCAAACACTCGAAAACAATAAAAGCCTTGGGGCTACGCCCTCGGTTTTCATTTGTTTTCTAGTGTTTGGAACCCTGATGAAACACTCAAACTCGTGTTTGATCTATTATTTAAGAATTAAATAATATGATTAGCTCTCCCTTAAAGTGAACCAAGAGACCACATTGGACAAACGTTTCTGAACTCTCAGTAAAATATATTTAAACTTTATCTTCTCTATATTTACAAAAACAACTTTGAATAGCTATAACTTGTACTAAAGGTACTTTACAAAATACATTTTCTGTTCATACGTTATTGTAGAGCAAAGTACTTTTTATTATTGAATGCAATAGAACTTCTTCGTTTGGTAAAATATACTATATTTATATATATATATAATATAAAGAGCGATTATAATCTAAATAGAAAGCGAAAAAAGTACATGTGGGAGAATAAAAGAAAGTGGATAAATAAATACACGAATAAGATGTGTAAAATTGGAATAAACAGGAATGTAAAACTGGAAATAGAAAACAAAACGCTTAAACTCAATATAAACACTTAATGTTATAATGTAAAACGAACAAAACTGGTATCTTTATTCCCAAAATTTATATTTGTTTATTTCTTATTATTACAGTCATTTGCAACTCACTTTTCACCAAAATGTTTGAAAATTCGTTCCGAAGTTCGCACGCAGGTCCATTGGGAAGTTCGTAGTTCGTTTTGAACTACGCATTTCATTGGCTGCTAGGAACCAAGCCACCAATCAAATGCGTAGTTCAAAAGCAGCCTGCGAACTACGTAATGGACCCTGCAAACGTTCGAAGAACTTCCAAACATTTTGGTGAAAAGTATGTTGCAAATGCATGACTGTAGTGTCCAAGTAAAAAAAGTCGTTGTCATTTTCGTTGTTTTAATGAACAGAGAAGCATGGTAGGAACAATCATAAAAAATCTTAAAGTGTTTATGAAACGAAAATTAAGTTTGTCTTATTTGAAAGTACTTTTGAAATGACAAAGTAACATCTTTTGCTGTTTTTCGTTTCCTTGCTTCGTTTATGAGATATTTCAGTTTGTTTTATATGTGAAACTAACCAGTGACATCACAACGTGCATAATGACTTACTGGGAAAGGTTATATATATCTTTGCTATTACTAAACGGAATCAGTTGAAAATGTATATTTCTGTTGTTGTAAGGGAAAAACGCACACATAATTGCTTTGAAGTGATTCCGTTTGATAACAGAAAAGATATATAACCTTTCCCAGTAAGTCATTATGCACCTTGTGATGTCACTGGTTAGTTTCACATATAAAACAAACTGAAATATCTCATAAACGAAGCAAGGAAACAAAAAACAGCAAAAGATCTTACTTTGTCATTTCAAAAGTTCTTTCAAATAAGACAAACTTAATTTTCGTTTCATAAACACTTTAAAAGAAAACGCAAATGATAACTATGTATAAGAATAATGGATTTCAGCATCAATGTCATTTGCGTCCGTCACAAGACATTGTTACCGAGAAGACCAAATTTCTCCAAAAACTATCCATAGCAAACTTTGATACTTAATAGCGTGAAGATCGTATACATCAGATTGTCTTGAAATTTTCAGTGAATGCTTCTACCATGCTCCTCCATTAATTAAAACAAAAGTGTAGCTAAAGTTGCCTTCTCATTTTAATGTTGTTTAGGCTTCTAACCGAATGTGGGATGTGAATTTGTGTTAGCGCATGTCTCTCATAAGACTCGCGGTTAACTGTAACACAAAGTAACAGCATGGTATTTAGGGATATTAATGAGCAAATGTTCCCTCCAGCCTGAGGAGAGTTTGTGGAAGTTTCTTTCGGGAGATTTAATAATAAATGACGCTAATGAGACTGTATAAACCCATAGCCACATACTATAGTAATGACTGTCATGCATGCATGAATATATCACTGACCTGTGTTTAACGTGGTGCGTTCAAAATATAAATAACGAAGCTTATCTCCTATTCTCACTATAAATTATCTGTGATTCGTAAGTTGTTATTTCTAATCGACGGAGCTTTCTGCATTTGATTCAAGGCTTCTAAGAGTTTATTGTAATCCGTGTTTAGTGACTTTATTCGCTGCTCCTGCGCTTGTATGATAACGTTTTTAGCTTTCAGGATCCCTTCCATGTCCATCTGTTGATCCTTTAGCTTTTGTTCGACCTTCCCGAGTCGTTCATAGACCGCTCGTAACTCCCTGTCTTTAAGGTCCTGCTCTCGTCGTAGTTTCTCTTCGCTCTCTGCTTGACGCTTCTTCATCGACGCTCGTTCTTCGTTTAGTTCTTTTTGTTTTTCGTACAATCGTAGTTTGGTGTCATCGAGCTCACGACGAAGACCACTGACGTCCATCACGTTAGGCTGTAATGAAAATAAAGATTTTATGGTCCAAGAAATACAAGTGGCGATACCGCATTTGTCAAATAGATTTTAATTTTGACGTTTACTAGCTTAACACATCTACAATCTAGGACAAAACTATTGAAACAATAAAAAAATCTACGTTAATGTTATTACGCTACATGTTTATAAGAAAAATGCCCCCGTACAATGTCGAACTTTTTGACACCAAATTAATACTAGTGTATGGTCTGCCTGCAGTTTAGAACAACATTGAGCTGGAGGAGGGCATGTAAGAAGACTAAGAGAACAAGAAAAACACCCTACGTCAGGCAAATACAAAAAATCCGTGATTGCAAAGTACAAAAATACAGCAAGAACGCAACAAAACATTGCTGGTGGGAGTGGTGGGGTCTCATTAGCTAGCTTTTGTCCGAGAATGTACAGTTTACTGGGCAAGTGAATTCCCTTTGGCGTTAGTTATAATCGTCTGGCGTTACATAGAGTAAAATAAGTATTCAACATAAATTGCGCAAATGCAAGACGAGCTCAAAGTCGTTTTACTATAACTATGTACCTGCAGGGTTGTTCTATTAAACTCCGGAACATCATTGTCTGCAGCGATGTTTTCTTGTGAAGCAGTCATTCCTTGAACTTTGCTAAAAGAAGTAAAAAACACTTTTATTCTCCTTTTCTTAAATAATATTTTCTGACGGCAAACATCTTAAGCCACCGAAAGGTACGGAAGTTCGCGAAGTTCGTTGTGAAGTTCGTCGTGAAGTTCGAATTTAATAAGCTTTGAATTGAATTCCTTTTGTAAAATCACGGTGAAGAAGATTATTTGTTGTATAGAATATAATAATAGATACTTGGTTAAGCAGAAACAAATTGCCGACTTAAATTTGTATCTACCTCGCAACGTTAGTTCGGAACATTGCAACGTAAGTTCGGAATGTTCATTTCAATTATACGTATCGGATTTCAAAAGCAAGCTGAAACGGACTATAATAAAACTCATTATGCACGTGTGACGTGCTGAAATATCTCAACAACGAAGCAAGGAAACGAAAATCTGCAAAAGATGGTACGTTGTCATTTTAAGTGTTCTTTCAAATACTGTAAGAAAGACTTAATTTTCGCTTCATAGACACAAAATTACTACAAATTTACAATATAAATCAAATATAAAAATTTCATTACCAAAATTCCGGTACAAACCTGTAATTGTTCGGGTGACCGCTTCGAACATCTCTCTCAAATGTTTCCCCTGAATTTGATTTCGGTCCCATGCTCCCAGTACTTGAACTACTCGACACGGACGGTCTCTTGAACTTTTCGATTCGACGAAGGATCGGTGAACTGGGCGCTTCCTCCGCCGCGTTCCAGTTCGACTCCACATTAAGAGCTTTATTCTGTAACCCATTCCTCGCGTCGGAATCACGTAAGACCATCGACCGCGGGCGTGTGTGAGCCCGCGTTGACTCCGGGTCTGATTGGACTGCAATAATATCCTCCAATGAGTGAGCAAGGAATTTATTCCCAAACGCACGAGGTTTCGTGAAGGTGCGTGTCTCAAAAACAGGCGGAGCACCCGACTCGTCGACTAGTCTGTCATGCGCAGTGGGATCAGAACTGACGTACTCAGTCTCCTCGCGCAATCTCTCAAAGTTTCTAGGCAACGAGCCGTAGTCGCTCCCAGTCCATTTGGAGCCACTACTGTTCGACGACTTCGCCGAATTCGAATGATTGACGTAATGAACCGTGAGTCTTTGCAGGGGTGGTAACGCCGCGTTTCCTTCGCCAGACGACAACGTATCTTCGCCGAGGTCACTCGTCGGAAAGTCCCGGTTTGTCGTCGGATGAGGAGATCGTACATCCTCGTGGTGATTCTTCATCCGGTTTTTCTGATCCGCTTTTCGAGAATATTGTTTTCGTTTCCCCGAATGATGATCGTTTGTTGGTGTAGAAGCGAGCACAGGGTGTCCGTTATGCCTACTCCGAGGACTCTCCGAACTTCGGTCGGACGAGTCTCGACTCGGTGCGCCGTTACTCCGCATGTCGTAATAACGCTGGTTGCGCTTCTTAGTTTCCTTAATAATAATGTTCCGCGTCGCGTCCTCTCGGCCGTCGGAAAGCTCCGCATCCTGGTACTCGGGTTTGTTCCGTAAATTCGAAGTCTTTTTGGAATGATCTATTTTCATATCAACCGGGGTCCTGGTCGCCAGTTTTTTGTACAAGTTTTCGGATAAAGTATGTTTGGACAAGATGAGAGAGTTGGGATTAAAAACACCAACTGCATCCGGGTTTTGACACGTGTCGTTTAGGGATTCCAGGACAAACTGCAAAGGACTTAGTTGACTTAATGCTTCCTAAAAGAAACAATCAAAATAAGAGACATCAACAGTTTTTCATACAGAAGCTATTCCTAGGGTAACTATTCTAGGGTAAATTTTCGTAAAGTAATTATTCGTAGGGTTAGGGCAACAACTACTCGTAAGGTTACTTTTCGTAGTGTAATTACTCGTAGGGTAACGTTTCGTAGGGTAACTATTTAACAATCCATGGCAGAGTTGCACTTGAGGTGGTTACCTTGTCCAGTTTATCTATTTGTTCATTGAGCACATTTTGCATGGCTGACAGTTCCTTGGCGAGATCAACATATCCATTGTAATCTGGATCACTCACTTCACTCTTGGTCTAAAGAAGCACAACATGAGAATGATGAAGTCAAAGACAGACGAACAGACAGATAGACAAACAGACAGACAGACGAACAGACAGATAGACGTACGGACAGACAGACAGACGTACAGACAGACAGACAGACAGACAGACAGACGTACAGACAGACAGACAGACGTACAGACAGACAGACAGACAGATGTACAGACAGACAGACAGACAGACAGATGTACAGACAGACAGACGTACAGACAGACAGACGTACAGACAGACAGACAGACAGACAAACAAACAAACAAACAGACAAACAAACAAACAAATAAACAAACAAACGGAAAAACAAACAAACAAACAAACAAACAAACAAATAAACAAACAAACGGAAAAACAAACAAACAAATAAACAAACAAACAAACAAACAAACAAACAGAAAAACAGAAAAACAAACAAACAAACAAACAGAAAAACAAACAAACAAACAAATAAACAAACAAATAAACAAACAAATAAACAAACAAACAAACAAACATACAGAAAAACAAACAAACAAACAAACAAACAAACAAACAAACAGACACAGACAGACAGACAGACAGACAGACAGACAGACAGACAGACAATCGATCAACCAACCAATCACTCACTACTAAAAACGTACCGATATGTTTGTCAGGAATTCTCGCATACTTCGCTTCTCGTCATCGATGAAATAATTCATAAACTCCAAGTACCCTTCCTTCGACTGGTCAAACCTGCAGTGAAATGAAACATACATGAATACCTCTGATTAATTTGCATTGATAATGATCATTGTACTTACCTTAAACCGTTTGCCAAATTCTGAATAACCTTGGCTATCAAGGTCAGTGTCCTGGACGTTTGTTCATCCGGATACTCTGAAATTATAAAAGAAGTGTTTTGAAATACATGTAAAGGCCTCGTTCAACATGTTCAAATTTCGTTCAACATCATCCAACACCATTCAACAACGTTCAACATCATTCAACAGGGTGGCCAAACGCTTTCAACATGTTGAATCACGGTTGAATTCAACAATGTTGAACGATGTTGAATGAAATGTTGAAAGCGTTTGGCCAGGCTTTAAGGTTAAATTAACAATAAAGGACGGACAAACAATTACAGACAGGGTAGGAACACAAATCAAACCAATCAGTGGGAGAAAATTGTGTACGACGTAGATTATGCTTGTTTAATATTTATGGTGTTAAGGGGGAAGAAATTTGAAATTACGTGAACGTACCTTGAGCTAGACCAAATAAACTGGGCGAAAGAATAGCAGGGACGAGAAACCGTAGAAACACAGTACCACTAAAAACAAACAGGGACATTAAAAACGTAATTCTTAATTATTTTTAATTATATTTAATTTATTTTAATATTTTAATTACAATTGAATTTCAAAACAACCACGGTACATTATTGTCTAACTTACGAGATTAATTTTAGACAAGATGCCTTGCTGGAGGCATATGAGAACGCGTTCCGAACGTCGTTGAATATATCGACCAATTCTCTGTAAACAAACAGAAAAAAACAGATTGGATTACTATTTATGTTAGGCAGTACATAAAAAAGTAATAAGGAATGACGACCAAAGATTTCACTACACATACACTTCACATACATTTCTCATACACTTCACATACATTACCCATACACTTCACATACATTTCACATACACTTCCCATACACTTCACATATATTTCTCATTGCTTACCTTGGGAAATCGTCTACCGAGCACACGATATGATTCCAGGCTTTTTGTACGAATGCTTTGATGTTTTCCTGGTTGGCTTCCAATTGAGAGGGCGAGACGCGAGATGGATCAACCTGTGATACATTAAAAGAAATTTGACTTAATCCTTGTGACAATAGCCTGTGCAGCCTGAATATACACTCTTTCACGATCGGAAATCGCATAGAAAATCGGCCACTTTCATGGGGCAGTTCACAGTCCGCGTGCGTGCTGGCTCAAGTGAGTTGTCGGCCGTGTAATTGATGACGTTTACACGCAAGATATTCGTTCTACGCACGCGTAGCTAATACGGGTCGGCCGTATTTCGCGAGGCTCGACAGCTGCCATTTCCGATCGTGACAAGCTGTACATAATCAGGCTGTATACAGGCTAAACGTGTGCTAACAACACGTGCCAACAACAGACTTTAAATGCTATTGGTCACACCTTCTTGGAACTTATTTTCGCCCGTCTTTTCCAAGAAAATAAACGGGAAAAAGTTACCTCGCAATCTTCGTCAAATTTGTAAACAGATTTCACGAACTCTCCCAAGGTCTGTTCCAAGTACTAAAAACAGAAAACAGCAGACAAAAGAGTAAGGTTTTAACAAATAAAGATATTACGTGCTACTCCGAGTGACGAACAGTGCTGTAAAAGTTACATAATTGTTGTAACTAGTTTCAGTTACAGTTACATCGTTAGAAAAGTAACTAGTTACCGATAAAAGTTACAATGAAAAGAAAGTAACTAGTTACAGTTACAGTTACAAAGTAACTCCAAATATTTTGTAACTAGTTACAAAGTTACATTCCTTTGACCATGTTACTAGAATCAACAAATAAATTACTGGCTTTTAGATGCCAGTACCATAATTATGTTTTTACAGCTAAATATAGTTGTCACTAAGCAGAATTATAAATAACAAGGTTAGGACAAATACTAAAGTTTATGAATGATAGACTCTTTTAATTGTCAATACCTCTTCACCAACCATTTTCATGTAATAATCCATGGCCTTTGTCGCGAATGAATTGCCACGGAAAAGAAGATTTTCGTCGCCTAAAGATATTAGGAAAAATAAATGGCGAGTCTTTTTTCACAATATGGACATGGGATTGTAAAGTGCCTATGAAACGAAAATTAAGTTTGTCTTATTTGAAAGAACACTTAAAATGATAAAGTAACATCTTTTGCAGTTTTTCGTTTCCTTGCTTCGTTCTTGAGATATTTCAGTTTGTTTGATATGTAAATTAAACAAGTTGACGTTAGATGTGCATAATGAGTTATCAGAGAAGGTTATATATCTTTGCTATTAAAATTCTACATGTTTGGTGTTCTGGGAGAAACATACGCACACGCTTCCTTCGAATTAAGTTTTGATACCATAGCAAAAAAGTATAACCTTCTCCGATAATCATTATGCACAAGTGACGTCAAAAATGTTTAATTTGCATATTAAAACAAAAACTGCAAAATATGTTACTGTATCATTTTAAGTGTTCTTTAAATAAGACAAACTTAATTTTCGTTTCATAGGCACTTAAAAATACACATTTATCATACTTTTTATTATCTTTCACTAACTTTAAGGTGTCATCTGTATAGTGTACCTGATTTATCCATTTCTGTAACGACGATGTCGATAAGGAACTCTTTTGCTTTGCCACACGATTGCAAAATACGAACCAAGATTTTGGCAATTTCATCTTTAGCTTTCGCGCTTAAGACCGGTTCCAAGAAATAACAAAGACTGCTGTAGTTGTTCTTGAGAAACTACAGAGAACGAAATACAAACGAAATGGTTAGAACAACTATTTTTCAAACGTAGCAAAATGATAGCATGACAAAATTATTAAAATTCACATTTAATTTGCGTTTCAGTTCGAAAAAACAACAATATTTTTACCTCTAAGAGTTCGTTATAAATTCCAAGTGGAAGAATTAAATTCCTCTGAAAAAAGAAGAAAGTTGATTTTTTAAATTTTAATCTGTGCATGGCAATGATTAAAGCGTCTGGCTAGCACTTGAAAAGTTGCAGGTTCAACCCCATGTCATGATCGGAGGATTTTACATATTTAGGATATTTGGAACCGTCTGAGAAGATTTGTAATATATCTTCTTTCCTAACATTTCATCGTCATGGACTTTTTTCGCTGTTAAAGTTGACGGAAGTGACTCTACGCAGGAATCTGTAAAGTGGTTTTTATATAGACAAATTCCTGCGTAGACGTCAATTCCGTCAACTTTAACAGCGAAAACGTCCATGAAGATGAAATTTTAGAAAGGAAGATATATTACAAATCTTCTCAGAAAGTTCCAAATATCCTAAATATGTAAAATCCCCAACCATGACATAGGCACTTTAAAATTTAAACAACTTTCGACAGCTTGCAGATGCAGCGATTGGAACGAACAGAGTATGAGTTCACCAACCTGGTACTTGGCTCTTATCCGTAACGAAGCACCTTCGTAGGGTCGTTGAGACGTTGGTGACAACGAGAGAGTGTACCACGTTTCTACTTCTTGTCCTAACGCAAGGGAATTCGTTGGAATATCGATGGTACCTAAAGTTTGAAGACATTGAGTGACAGTAATTGGAATTAGTAGGGGGGAAAGAAAGGAAGGAAGAAAGAAAGGAAGGAAAGAGGGCATGAAGGGAGGAAGGAAGGTGGGAAGGAAGGGGGAAAGAAGGAAGAAAAGAAAGAAGTAAAGAAAGAAAGAAGGTAGGAAGGAAGAAAGGAAGAGAAAAAAGAGAAAAGACTGAAAGAAGGAAAGAAAGGAAAGAAAGGAAGGAAGGAAGGAAGGAAGGAAGGAAGGAAGGAAGGAAGGAAGGAAGGAAGGAAGGAAGGAAGGAAGGAAGGAAGGAAGGAAGGAAGAAAGGAAGAAAGGAAGGAATTAGGAAGGAAGGAAGGAGGGAAGGAAGGAATTAGGAAGGAAAGAAAGAAGGAAGGAAAGAAAGAAAGAAAGAAAGAAAGAAAGAAGGGAGAAAGGAAGGAAGGAAAGAAAGGAAGACTACCGTTCAGATTACAAATAGCACAAAATTTATTTACAGTACCTATCAAAGTGCTTTTATCCTTTTTCTTTTTCTTGTCTGTATCTTTGTGGACGTTGATTTGCACCATGGAAAGATCAGGAAGATCTCTGTTTTACCAAGAAAAAAAAATGAAAACAGTTTGTAAGAAACACGTTATAAATGAACGAAAGACGCACGGAGAACATAGGCCTCTTTGAAAAGGAACTGAATACTTACTCAAACATAAATTGTTCTCCCCAAAATAGAGTGTCATTCTTTTGTAGTTTCCCTGAAGACTTAGCATAGGTAACATTATCAAGTAGTAGTTCAGAGAAGTATCTAAAAACATAATACATAAAGATGGTATTTTACCTTCTACAATGTTTCTTGCAGCTAGTTTCGCAAAGGTGACCAAATGCACTGCATTGTACTCAACTCCACCACCAAACTACACCCATTACACCAAAGCACATCACATCACACACACCACTACAAACCACACTGCACCACATTACACCTCACCCCACATCACACCTCACTACAAACCACACCACACTACACCTCACTACAAACCATACACCACATCACAGCTCACTACACCATACCATACCACATCACACCATACCATATCACACCATACCACATCACACCATACAACATCACACCACATCACATCACACCATACCACATCACACCATACCACATCACACCATATCACACCATACCACATCACACCACACCACCATATCACATCACATCACACCATACCACATCACACCATACCACATCACACCACATCACACCATACCACATCACACCATACCACATCACATCATACCACATCACACCACACCACACTCCACATCACACCACACTCCATCACACCATGCACAGCATACCACATCACATGATACCATACCACATCACACCTACCACATCACACCATACCACATCACACCACATCACACCATACCACATCACACCATACCACATCACATCATACCACATCACACTCCACATCACACCACACTCCATCACACCATGCACAGCATACCACATCACATGATACCATACCACATCACACCATACCACATCACACTCCATCACACCACAGCATACTATATCCACCATACCACACCACACTCCACTACATCCTTACCTCTTCTTATTGGCTAAACCTTTCGCTTCCACTATCCACAGAGACAAACTGATATCAGTTCGACATTCAAGATCTCTGGAAGGGTCAAGGGCCTTCTTCACACTAGAAATTGAATCGATAAACTAAGTATTGGTACGTGTATTCCACATATCATCTGCATTCAATGCATTGTATCAATCACAATGAAACTGAACCGCACTTTGTTAGTTTATTTGTATTTCAAAACTGTTTTATTAATCATTTTCAACAATTGACTAACAGTATAACATGTAGTTTGCAACTGTATTCGTGTGAACGGACAAACAATTATTATACTAATGCCTGAGAATAAAGAGAATACTTCGTTTAAATGAAAGTTGTTGTCGAGTTTGCCATCATATACATATAGGTATGATTGTAGATTTAAAATCTCTTATCTTAAGGTCAGTGAAGGATTAATTTAGGATTAATTTCACAGTTGATTTCACATCACTTTACCACCATGTGCTGCCAAAATCGTTAGAAAGTGCGTATATAGTGCGTCCGAAGCTTAGAAAAAAACTTTGATTCGCGGTTTGTAACAATTTCGTTGGATACAACTGACAACTATACATGGTTACCGACATACTTGCCAATTTCTGGAGAAACGTTTCAAATTCCTAACTAAAGAACACGGCCACACAAGGCGGTATTAAAAGTAACGCTACATCAACTGCAAGTTGTCTGTTAGTTGTTTTTTTAACGAGAAATAGGTGTTTTATATCGTATACTAACTCAACAATAACATGAATATACAGTATCTTAACCGCTGTTGTTCACAAATTAACTGTTGTAAGTGTTATAGGCGTAATAATTGATTAATCAAACACAGCTGCATTTTACAACTAAACAGTAAAAGAATTACCATATATATGCATGTCTATGTCTTATCACAAACCTCACAATCCATTTGCTCATCTCCTCTCCTGATCTACACGAGAAGTACTTGGTCTCAAAAGAGTTTGAAACAACAAAACAATACTGATGGCCGATTAGACTTGGGTGGATTGCACGAACGTCAACGTTGCCATCGACAGCCAAGTCAACTGAATCCTAACGGAAGAAAGACAGAATCATTTCGTAACTCTTTGCTTTTATTACTGTATATATAGTCTTTATATTTCCCTCTCGTTATACAATTGCTTTAAACTTATGGCCCCGCTAAAACAGGCAGACAACTGATTGTAATCATAGGATAACACACATGAATGACTTGTAGTCTGTTATCCACAATAAATTCCCATGAATCATGAATATTACAGCGGTTCTCTCGGTGGGAAACAGGAAATGGATCCTTAGGAATGGAATTGGAATGACGATTTAGATATCTTTCAAAGAGTTCGAAAGACAAAACAACTGAATATGCCAACAGTGTATAGGTGTTACAATTCTATAGAAAACCTATAGATATACGGAAAACGAGTTGAAATAATCCTAAACACCAATGTATCCATTACAGAAAAGAATTAATGATTATTCTATTAAAAAGGCTAGCCTAATTACTTATAACCGTTATGAACATAATTACCGGTGTAGTCATATATACGATGGCAAAAAAGGAGAGTGAAAAAACAAGTCAAATTTTGAAATATAGCCGCAAAGTAAGACTGATCTGGTTTTTGATCAACAACTTTTACTCAAGGCTCAAAATTTTCACCTATGTTCCAAAATTTTAAGCGCAAATTTAATTGAATTAGGAGCAAAGAAAGTAAATAGTTTGTTACAAAAAAACGGAACATATTCCCATAACAAACGGTGATACGTAGTCGTGTTAGACATAGTCTGGCGTTAGACAGATAAAATATTCTGGTGTTAGACAGAGTAAAATAGTCTGGTGTTAGACAGAGTAAAATAGTCACTGGTGTTAGACAGAGTAAAATAGTCTGGTGTTAGACAGAGTAAAATAGTCTGGTGTTAGGCAGAGTAAAATAGTCTGGCGTTAGAGTAAAATAGTCTGGCGTTAGACAGAGTAAAATAGTCTGGCGTTAGATAGAGTGAAATAGTCTGGCGTTAGACAGAGTAAAATAGTCTGGTGTTAGACAGAGTAAAATAGTCTGGTGTTAGGCAGAGTAAAATAGTCTGGCGTTAGACAGAGTAAAATAGTCTGGCGTTAGAGTAAAATAGTCTGGCGTTAGGCAGAGTAAAATAGTCTGGTGTTAGAGTAAAATAGTCTGGCGTTAGGCAGAGTAAAATAGTCCGGTGTTAGAGTAAAATAGACTGGCGTTAGGCAGAGTAAAATAGTCCGGTGTTAGAGTAAAATAGTCTGGCGTTAGGCAGAGTAAAATAGTCTGGCATTAGAGTAAAATCGTCTGGTGTTAGACATTGTAAAAGGACAAAGAAGGCAATTTTGGCTGATCTAGAAAATAAACTAGAGTTAATTGCCTGATAAAATTAGTTTTCCAATAGCTCAATCACTTATGGGATGTTGCAACAAGTCCAATACGGCCAAACCTCCACTTAGAAAAACTACAACCTACTCTTGTGGGCGTACACCGTGTTTGAACCGAAACCAAGTCAAAGTGTTGTTGCTTGAACCTTGCCCACAAAGAGTCTTAATTCGTAAGAGTGTGGGTAAAAGATACGAGGTTGGTGTTGCATTACTAAATACTTATGACCTCTCTTAACCCATTGGCTCCTAGTCTAGAGGTTCTCCGTTGATTAGTAAAATCGTCTGATATTAAACAAAGTAAAATAAGAAAGGCACTGGTTTTTCCAGTCTTTAACACTTTGAGGCCTGGACCTCTCCCAGAATAAAATACTAAAGACTCGTCTTCAGGCTTCAAAGTGTTAAAGAGATAGGTTTTAACACTTTGAGGCCTGGACCTCTCCCTGTGCTGAATAAAATCGTCTAGCGTTAGCCAGAATAAAATACTAAAGACTCGTCTTCAGGCTTCAAAGTGTTAAAGAGATAGGTCTTAACACTTTGAGGCCTGGACCTCTCCCTGTGCTGAATAAAATCGTCTGGCGTTAGCCAGAATAAAATACTAAAGACTTGTCTTCAGGCTTCAAAGTGTTAAGACTCGAAGGGATTCTTAAGCAGACATCTCTTGTAAGCGGATCTTATTTGTAGGTCTTCTATAAGAGTGTGCACTTGCGACAGTTTCAAGTTCAATTTCTGACTTGGCTCAAGCCAAAAACGTAACTCGGTCCATTGCCAGTAACACAGATACTATTAATTAACTTTGTTAACACTGAATGCACACATATGACTTAAATACGGTATGTATACATATATAACTGTATATGTTTAAACTATAAAGTTTAATACTAAAGAGTACAGAAACATTGCCGTGGAAAAAATCCATTTGCCATCAAATATGTCAAAAATGTGTTAAGCATGCAATTATTCAGTGAACCCAATACTCGAGAGTATTACACCATTTTTAGAAAGACACGAGATCATAAAAGATACAAAGTCCTAGATGTTTGCTTCAAGACTTTAAAAAAAAAGAAATTATCATCACTGTATATATAGTATAGGAAAATCAGTTAAGATGGAATTTAGAAACATCATTTAAATTTTCCAGAAGTTTCATTCCTTTGTGACCAAGCACTTGGAAATACAGCACATATATCTCGTTGTCTTAAGTACCTGAGACCCGGTATTCTGTTTGACAAATCAACTGCTCCCATCCTGGCCTTACTCACAGAAGTCCTAATGATTGATGCTATCCACGGATGCCAATAGTCACTTTTCATAAAAACAATCACTCTTTGAAAGCCTTGAATTGCTGATTAAAATCTTGCAGTGTACCAATATTTACAAAGGACAGCTTAGAAAGCGAAATGCAATTGTGAAGCAATACCGGTGTTGTGATGTCACGGCACTGCAGGGATTAGCAAGAGCAGGGAATCGAAAAGGATTGAATGATTATTATTAACTGTGGTATTAGAGACTTACTGTGGTAGTTGTCGCTGGGTCTTGCTGTCTTGTAAAAAGCAGCGAAGACTGAGAAATCAGTGGACCACTTGTTGGACTGCCTGCCCTGAAATCGAAGCAACATTTAAGTAATTAAATATTCTATTAAAAGAGGAAATAAAGAGTCATCACATTAACCAATGAGCAGAAACAAAAGGACTACCATCTCATTTGAATAAATTATGCATATGCAAATTCAAAACGACCCTGCCAAAGTCAATGTGTCAGAAATACAATACATAAATACACAATGACTCGAACAGAGAAGACAGCCAACATTCATGACTCTAGAGACACATAGCAACCACAAATTATACATTGAAAACAAAGTAGCCATGACTAAATATCGTATATTACGTCCCTAAATGTTCAAACAACTTGAGTGTACATGTATTCTTTTTTAAAATAATGATTAATAGAGTTAACAATTTGAAAAGGCTAGGGCAGTTTTGACCTTTTAAGAATACAGTGTGTCAAGTTTTAGTGGTAATGACCAAGACTGTTATGAATGATTGAAGGTACACGACTCTGAGTGACCTATTTAAAGAGTTGGTCAGAATAGGGAAGAGATGATCGAAGTTAACCAATATACGATAAGTTGGTTGTTTCAGATCACCACTTGTGACAGATAGTCAGACTTTTTAGCCCAGACTCTTGCTTACTGCTGCATAGTTTGTAACGTCTATACGGACAGTTAAATGCACAAACAAAGAACACTTTACATGTTACAACATGAAACATGTGTCAACACATTTGCCTCCGTGACAGTACCCCAAATGATTACTCACCCTTCAGCTAAACCAGACATACTACATGAAGAGATGGCTCAACAAAAAGTTAGAAGATACGTGACAAACTAGTTATGTTCAAGTTCATCTCAAACCATTCACCAAGGGTTCCTGAACATGTTGACAAGGTTGATAAAACCTTCAAACCGAGCTCACAAAGAAACACAATGCATTCCAGAGGAAAATATCCATGGGGCACAAGTGCTGTATATAACTTCACGACAAAAGCAAGACACCTTTCCCAACTGCTATGAACAATGAGGATTAATTGAAAAGACAATACCCAAATGCCACCGGACGACTAGAAAGTGAAGTTTCCTATGCAAATGACGACAGAGGATTGGGAATAACAGTGTGTGTTGATGGATTTAAAACTGATTGAAAATGTCAGAACGATTTACAGTGAAAGATAGCTTCCATGCCCCTCTCCTGGAAATCGCGAGTAGAGTTACAGTGTATCACCTATGGCTGATGACTTTAACAGATCTGCCCAGTTCTACAACTCCTACTAATAAAACAGCTGGTGGAAACTATAATTACCCTTTATAAGACCTGCGCTAAATGTCGCACAATAGACGAATTTAATTCAGACGAATTTAATACGAATTAACTTCGTCGGTAATGCGACGTAAATGCGACGTCGAGTTAAACGTCGAATTTCAGTCGAATTTAATTGTTTTTACTTGAACTCGTGGAGCCTGAAAACAATTTCTTGAAAACATGGTGGTGAATTGTCACAGATAGAAGAGAAACATTTAATTGGACGCGACGATAATTCGTCGTGTAACTCGAACACGCATTATCGTCGCATTATCCGTCTGACTCAGACGAATTTAATTGCCCAGACGAATTTAATTCGTGAGTCGAATTTAATCGAGTTATACGTCGCAGTTTCGTCGAATAAAATTCAAACAATTAAATTCGCCTGAATTAAATTCATCTGTTGTGCGACGTTTAGCGCAGGCCTTACTCCCACGATGTCAGGTCTTCCCTTGACGAGAAAAATCGTCTGGCGTTAGACAGCGCTTTTTCCGACCCCAAACTGGCTCAGGACCCCAACCCTTTAATTAACCGCCAGCTACACACCTAAAAACGTACAGTCTGATCAGCTCTGATATCAGATCTGTTCAGAGAAATGTAGCGACCTTTGATACAGCCTGACAGCTACAGAATGTACCAGTGGCGGCGTGGCTCTGAAAAAGGGCCCGGGAAATCACATTCTAGGGCCCACTTTCAGGGGTCATCATAGGAAGAATTTAGAACTGCCGGCATGCTCCCCCGGGAAAATTTTTGAAATTTGCGGTGTCTGAAATGAAATTTTCCAGCGTTCCGACAACACCTTTTAGCAAAATTTTAAAAGTTTGAAAACAAAAAAAAACGATACAATATTTATAATCTAACGCGTACAGTAGTTGCATGCAGTCTTGTTATTTTCAACACACGGATTAATATCATAAAATACTATAAAATAAATGTGCTGCATAGGCAACGTTGAATTGGAATTTTTTTTTTAAATACTAAAGGTTTTATGAAATAAATTGAACTGCACGTTTCTCTCATAAAAGACCTTATTCCATAATCTAAATTGCACTTCAAATTTTATGCTGTAGTGGTTAAAAATTATTGGCCAACCAGCTAAGCATCTACAAAATATTTGGGCCCACCAGTCACAAATTGTTGGGGCCCACAAGGTATACAGATCATCGGGGCCCACCGGGAAATATCCCGGTGTCCCGGTGCGCCACGCCGCCCCTGGAATGTACCAGCGCTGACGTATAAACATTTAGTTAGAATTTCCTAACAGACTGCGACAGCTCCGTAGACAACATACCTGTTCAGTCTGTTATATCAAACTGATACAGCACTGACCGTGTCAGGCTGATACAATTTGACAGAATCTGTTCTCAACAGTCTGTTGTAGCTGCAGGTATGATAGAGATATGACATCATAGGTGTATCATAGCTGATACTGCAACAGGCTGTATCAGGGATCGCTACATTTTTCTGAACAGATCTGCCATCATTCTGCATCAGGTCTGACACAGAGTGTGCGTTTTGGCGTGTGTACGCAGTCTATAGACAGAGTAAAAAATAATAAGTGTCAAATGGCACTGATGGGAACGAAAGCTGTTCCATCATCAGCAGGTTAAATTTATAGCATATTTGAGCAGAAGTTTAAGCCTTTAAATAACAACTACGTTTAAGTTCTTTAAACCCTTCCATTCCCACTGGTGCCAATGATTTGGCACTTTTTATTTTTGACTCTGTCTAACGCCAGACGATTTTACTCAACAAGGGCAGACCTCAGCTGACATGGTGGGAGTTGAAGGGTTAACTATGCACCCACACTAAAAAAAGATCTTGAAGCAATATCTCTCTAGTTTTGCAGGTAATTATGTACACAGCAACCCACTATTCCTGGGAGAAGGATAATTAAATCAACCCCCAACTTTTTAAACAAGCAGACACATCGGCAAGGTCATCTATTTTAAAACTGAAATTCTTTTTCAAATAATTGTATCACAAAGAATAAATGCTCTTTTCCAGGCATCACAAAAACCAGGTCGCAGCTCGCTTTCAGTGTTTACATCTAATTAAAAACAACTTGCAGTGCTTGTTTTCTAGTTGTGAGTTATTTTTAATGAGATACAAGTACTTGCAGCAAGCTGCAAACTAGTTTCTGCAATGAGTGGAAAAGAGCCTTAACACAAAAGCTTTATTTTAATGAAATGCAAAACTTTCAATTATTATGTCAAATTTTCTTTTTTAATAGATGGTAATTTCATTCCCCATATAAAGGATAAAGGACTGAGGGGCTAATGGCGCTCCAGGCTGCCACCATATGACACAGTTCAGACCATGGATCACAGCTAAGATGTTAGGTGTTGATTTTATGGAGGGAGGAAAACCGGAGAACCCAACGAAAAACCCTCGGAGCACAGGAGAGACCAACTAACTCTACTGACATGAGTCACGAAGCTCGGGAATGGGGCTATTCCCAGACGGTCACTCATCCAAGTACTAACCCCGTGTAACCGGGCTTAACTATTGGTGAGAGGCAGCGCCTTAACAGCACTCACCACCCGTGCTCCCACTGTGTAACATAGCAGTTCCCAATATTTTTGGACCCACACACCATTACAAGGCCTACTGAACATTTCACACACCCACACAAAACCACAATAATTTTTCTAATAAATAAACATGCTTGGTTTTATCTCTTTTTCACCACTTGTGCTGCAGCCGAGCATCTGTCCACAGAAAGCCACAATAATGAGAAAAGAGAACAGTATTTCACCCACCTGTGGTTTTTTACACCCTTTCTTTCGGTTTTTGAACTTTTTTCCTCTCTAACTTTATCGAGGCCTGTAAATGCAAGAAGGCTACCTAGACCAGATGATAATCTTCTTCGAAATATCTGAAATGAATAAATAGACTTTAGTGTTAAAATGCTATGCTGTCTCCAGGCTAATGCAGACTTCAGTGGGCTCCCACCATTTATGTTGAGAATGCATGCCAATGTGCAATGGCTGTGAATGAGACTAGGACCATGGGAACCCTACTTTAAATTAACCAACTTACGTTCACTTGTGAAGGAGAAACTTCACTGGAGCATAAATTGCCAAGACTCGCACACCTTCGTGATAATGGTTCTACATAAATATATTACATAAACATGTTATCATCACCATCATATCACATCTGACTATCATCATGTGCCATTGATCATCATCATCATTGTAAATCATCATCAGTTGACATCATCAGTTGGTGACATCATTGGTTGGTGACATCATCAATTGGTGACATCATCATTTGGTGACATCATCATCAGTTAATGACATCATCAGTTGGTGACATCATCAGTTAGTGACATCATCAGTTGGTGGTGACTCCTCAATTGGTGACATCATCAGTTGTGACATCATCAGTTGGTGACATCATCAGTTGTGACATCATCAGTTGGTGACATCATCAGTTAGTGACATCATCAGTTAGTGACATCATCAGTTGGTGGTGACTCCTCAATTGGTGACATCATCAGTTGTGACATCATCAGTTGGTGACATCATCAGTTGTGACATCATCAGTTGGTGACATCATCAGTTGTGACATCATCAGTTGGTGACATCATCAGTTAGTGACATCATCAGTTAGTGACATCATCAGTTAGTGACATTATAAGTTGGTGACATCACTAGTTGGTGACATCATCAATTTGTGATGTCATCAGTTAGTGATGTCATCAGTTAATGACTTCATCAGTTAATGACATCAATTAGTGATGTCATCAGTTAATGACATCATCAGTTAATGATGTCATTAGTTGGTAACCTTTACGGTTAATACATCTTTTCCCTCGTAAAATAAAGTTTTATTCCATTCTATTCTACTTTCCCAAAGCTGGCAACCAAACTACCTAGGCTGAAATTTCCCATGTAATCACCACAATAACATATTGTTGCAATAATAACATGGCCATATCCATTACCAAAAACATCTTAACAACAAGTACATCCACTTTACCCAAGTGAGACCAATAATCATTCTTCTCTCAACAAGACAGTTGCTGTAATTAAGATACTGTAACTAATAAGAAACCATTGTGGAAACAAGTAATTATTTTTTATCAGTTGCTTGCTAATGTACAGGTTTGTAAGCGTTTCTTTCCCACTAGTATGCCAGTTATGCGCAATGAATGTAGTCTGACCGCTTTATCAATTAAGCCATTAATTAATTAACACCAGTGTAAAACTTTCAACGACCATTTACATTCGCCTTTGGCCCTTTGCTTTATCAGGGTACAAAAGGAAATGCTTAATGTTCTTTAAGGGGACAAAAAAAGCCCCGCCAGGATACTCAACTGGTGATTCAACATAAACAAACCTGGGTAATTCGTTTGGGAACCAACGAATTTTGTCTACAAAGGAAAAACATTTCCTGTACAATTATTTTAACTTGATGGTGTCAGTCACTGAAGCACAACGCCGTCTTTGTGACGCGCACAAAATGAAAAGTAATCGCTTTTGAATTGAATATCGTAGAAAGTTCTGAGACTGTCGAAACCTTGTTGCCAAAAAGAAGTCCCCCACTCGTGGCTGAAAGCCAAAAACCCTAACCTATGTAGCCTTAAAGGAATACATTTATAGTGGATTTAAAAGCGAAACTGCCAGGCGAAAAAGTATTAACCCGTCCTTAATCCGCAAAGACGACCGACAAACTCCACTGAACAATAGAGGTTTTTCCGAGTGTAAAAAGAGTAATTAATATTTGCAAAAGGTTCACGCAAGCTAAGGTGAATAATTTCGCCATCAATCTCCACGGCTCGATAATCAATCTAGGCTTGTGCGAGACGCTAGACGTCGCAACAGCGGGACGTCCTGGTCAATTCGACCGAAAAACAAACCCCCAGTTAGGGCAAGTAAACAGAAGAATGATTTTTCAAGACTCAAGCATATTCTCTGTAAATTTGTCAGGAAGTAAACAAAGATTAGACCAACGCCAAATTCTAAATAAGCATAATGGAAGGCGGCCAAGTTTTGAATTGCCTAAACTACAACGAGCGCTTCTCCCTATAAAATTGTTAGTTCGCTCCGTGCTTTGTGTGCTGGCATATCTGAGGGTTATTTTCGGTGAGTTAAGTATAGGATCAGTTACATCATTACATGCATGTAAAAAACGTATAAAAAGTTAAAACCTGATGGCCACGTTAACTATATATAATGCAAAATATCGCAAAGGAATAAGACACGCACGGGAGTCTAATGCGAAATGTATTACAGTTGGCATATCACGAAACGATAGCCATCGCGTCTGCACTAAAAACCTGGGCGCGTATTAACAAAGAGTCTGTGACTTGTCAAACATTCTTTCACAACTCTTATTTAGGCACACTTAAAGCGAAGACAGCCGAGATACCGAAGGAAATGACAAAATGTAACCTTGAGATAGAAATATCGTCTATTTCAGTTCGTTAATTGGGTTGAGGGGGACAGAAGGAAGGCTTGTCACAGATAACCCCGCAACCGTGCGCGCTAACGATAACTTGTGTATAAGATCTCGCGAAGCGTGCGGTATTTCAGGAAGAGAACACGAACATTATGTAAACACTGATACGTTCCCTACCGTTTGCGTTCAGATCAATGAATAACGATTTCGGTTGTAAAGGGCTGGTGCAAGGAGTCGGATAGTCCCTGTAATCATCGTATTCCTGTAAAAATCCAAAAACGAAAAGGCTTAACATAGCAGAATTATCGTTGTTATGATAGAGGGATAAGCCGTTCGTGAAATATTAACCGGTAGCAACTAATGTGCCTAGGAGACTAAACAAGCATTGTGCGTCGCCAGATGGAGGTGTGAAGATGTTTTCCTTCCAGTAAGAACACCGTGAACTCGCAATGAAGAATACTTAATGAAGTTACAAAGAGTTTAGTAGTAAAAACTCACTTGCTCGTCGAGAAATATTTGTATGGCTGGAGGGTCTTTTTCCAGTACACAAAAATACTCCTTCCAATCCGTGGCGTCGTACTGCCTGTCTATGTCACCCTGGCCGACTTCTAAAACTGCAAAGAGCGATAGAATAATTGTTAACAAACACCAACCATCAACACTTCGGCTACGCGCAGTCAGGGATTCCAACAGAGCAAGCCATATACATACTGAGGACATCCAGCCAATCCTCGATGCAACTATCCTCCTCGTCGACCATCGTCGCTAATGTATTTGGATCCGTCGAACCGAATTTTGAAGATAAGAGACAGCAGTCATTACCGAAGTCCGTCGTATTAGTCAACACTAAATCATCACTGAAGATATTATCGTAATTTCCCTATTAGAATGTTTCATGTCTGTGACTTGTAACCTGACATAGGGAACGCATTAGGTCAATGCCTCAGTTGGTATTCGGCTAAGTGGTGCCAATTTCAAGACACGTGACCAGGACTAAATTGTTGGTAGAGTGGCCGAATGATTGTTTAGCAACGAAACTACGGATCGAGCTGTAGTATACCCTGATATACCCAAGTACTACGGTATTTCCACCGTGGTATTTCGAAGGATCGCGTGCTGTGTAACGTTTGTTTAACACCTGGTTTTAATAACGAGCGGTTGTTTTGAAATTAGGTCTATGTGCGGATTTCAAATGCTGTTATTGTTTTGAGTGTAATATAATGCCATTAGAAGATCGAACGACACTCGTTTGAGCTATTTTAGAACTTTAGTGCGCGTGGGAAGCATAAGTATATTAATATTTAACAGAAGTTAATAATAAAAGTCGTAAGAAAGTAAGAAAGTTTAGAAATTAGAAGTAAGAAAGTTCTTCGATAACGAAATATACGACAGTCCGTCGTCACGCATGATTCGTCGAGAATCAACTTTCTATATCACTGGAAGTTCTAGTATTATATGTATAAGAATACTGCGCTTTCCTGGCCATTTATATTTGTGGCCTTATCTTAAATTCCGTGTTGTATTCTCTGTAGTTTTCTGATGTGTTTGCTGTCAATTTGTATTACGAATAATTAGGAATAATTACAAGATATACTACCCAGAGAAAACGCATAAACGTATTGAAATCAACAATTCACCTTATATGCCACATTCAATATAACAAAACTTGGGCGATAATATCAATTTCCTGTGAAAATAACGGCCCGAGCGGGGTATTCCTTAAAACGTGTGTATCAAAAATCAGTGAGTTTAATATACTACAAAAGTTAAATTCATAATTTATTTTTAATTTATTTTCGCCTATTATTAGCTGGGTGCATGGTGCACCCCCCAGGGTGAATAACACTGGCGATATCCGGGACAGTGATCAAAATTTTGTTTTCTTGTCACACCTTCATGATCACTGCTTCGATTTTTGGTTTCAACTTTCAATGGCAAAGACATGCAGTAATCTTAATAGCCAAGCGTTAACTTAGATCTTGACATTTCACGAGAAACATCTCGACGTAACTATGGCGTAACTAGGGAGCTGACGACAGCGTGGACGCCGACATCAAACAAAGTGACTTTGTCATTTGAAACTCCTCGTTAACATCTTTTATGGACTTTGTCAGAATATTTTCTTTATTCCTCTTAAGATCGTTGTCAAGTGAAGACTCAATGCCAATATAAATACCCAGAATTTAAAATACATTTATAACACATCATAAAACAAATCTTATGGCTGTATGCAACCTATATATGATTTGCCCATATATAGTTGGGTTTTTTCCTTCCTATTATTAAATTTCTATCATTTTTAAAAAGCTACATGTTTCCAAATTATTAATTGTGACTTGGTCAGTAAAAGATGTTACTTGCTTTATAGCAAAGTGAAATGTGATGGAGAAGCGAGATTTTTAGCAACGAAATACCGACGTTTCGAGGCCGTCACTCATCATGATAAAATGTCATGGAATGAAATAAAACAGGGTGAAGAGTGACGTTGAAGTGACGGAACAAAAATGGCGATAATTTCAGCGATCTTGTTTCCGATACTTTGCCTATAATAGACCTTTCCGCACGAGTTCGTGGATAACGCGTTAATTGAGAGACTTTGATTGGCTCTCGAAAAACTTCGGATATCCAAAACTTCGGATAACTTTGGACATTAGCCAATCATCATGATTTGTTGAAAAGAAAGATTACATGAATTGATCCATTCACTTAATGCGGAAAGGGTAAACATATTATTAATAAACGTTTTCTTTACTGGTAGCTAATTTATGTGGTATGCTTTTCAGAGTATTGTGGTTCAATGAAAAACCATCAACAAAACTCGAGTTTCGACCGAAGTTTTCTTCAGCAATAGCATTATTATTAAATTGTGACGTGACACGCTATCCAAGATGGCGGACACCATGGCCCATGGCTATGTCTTTTTATATCAAAATAATTTAATAGTGATAATTGCTTTACACAAGAGTCGTTTTGTTTACTCGGATTTAAAACAGTTCGTTTAATCAGAAAGTGAAAAACTTGTAATTGTAATTTTTATTGTCATGTCGTTTTCAATGTCTTTTTTTGGAGGGAGAAATTTTATTGCAAAAATACGTCTTTTTATGACGGGGAAAAATTCATGTTGATTACAAAGAATTTATCCTGACACTAAGTCTTAATTAATGACGACCAGTACTAATACAAATCAATGAATTGAAACCAAAACAACAGGGAGCACTTTTTCCCACTTAGAGCAAAGTGAAAAGATGGTAAAGTGCCGAGATATTTCGGGAACGAAATACTGACGTTTCGGGCGGAGACATTCACCAGAATATTTGTCTACGAACACCGAACACGATACTAGGAAACTTAAAAATTTCACACGGAATACACTAAACAATCAGTCTTAAGACAATATGTCTTATAAAGCTGGTGTGTATTTGTATAAAAATGGAGACACTAAGAGCAAAAACGTTCAAACAATGAGAAGGAATAAATGACGGCATGCATGAATGACTGGGGCCAATATTGAAAACTAAAAATACTCAAAGCCAGACAAAGACGTGAAAGAGCTCTTTTGCCTTGACTCTAAAGAGTGGGACCGACCACTTCGGAAATGATATATCTAATCTATTTTGATAGATATTTATGATTTTTGGCGAAAATGATAGAAAATTCTAAAGTCGGCGGGTTTATCAAACGAGAACGCAAGTCATCGCAGTCAGAATTTCTGTGGCGGTCGTTTGAACACCCAAATTAACAAAATAAAGGTTTCATGAGTGTTTTAAACAAGTTTTAACTTTGTCACGGTAGATGATATTTTCGGGAAACTATTCAGAGCGGCTGGCTGAGATAGCGTGACTGCCAACTTGCGATGACTTGCGTTCTCGTTTGATTAGGACTTTACCCGGTTGCGGAATCGAAGCGTGTCTTGCACTACGATTGAATTTGTAATTAACCTTAGCTATCCATCCAAGCCTCCGTATGTCTATGGTTAAACTGGTCATTCATTAGAAGGTTGCAGGTTCGAATCCTGGACTTGACGGAATGTCTATACCAAACGTCTGTTTTATATGATATAATATAGCGGTCATTTAGCGTGTTTGGCTACTGGAGATTTTTAAGCTGGACTTTTGTTCAACACGTCTTGTGCTCCAAGACAGTTGGGAGATTCATTGATATAAACCAGGCCAAACTTACAAGATATGCGAAATACTCATACAGAGCTGTGACAAGTTATCTACCGTCCATCTATTTGTGTTGGCTGCTCTAGAATACCTTCTAGCAGTGACTCAAGGATTTGTTCAATGTTGTGTGACAAGGGTCCAATATAAGGATCGGCATACTACTCCAAATTATTTTTTTTGGAAAGCCATTGATGGTCAAAAGCTTTTTAAAGTGATCTAGTTCTTCGTCTAAATAATCTTAGGAGGTGAATCCAGTAGGAAAAATTAGCATTCAGGATTTTGTGACCATGGTCAAATAGTACTGCACACTCTCACAGCAAAGGAATGCATAAAATTCCAGACAATTGTAATTGAGAAAAAATGTTATATTTCCAAGGTTCTGTGTGGTAGGAGGTTGAGTTTTAATGCATTAAATATTGTATTTGTATCTTTTGCCAATGAGTGGTTTCTGCATGCAAGCATGGTGGGTTATCCAAAACCAATGTTTGGTATTCTTGCATTCACTCACAAATTCTTTATTCAAAGTCAAATAATGGATCAAATAATGGAAACATGAGGGCAATAATGGACAAATCACGTATCCTATTCTAGGAGATGTGGGTGTTGAAACTAAAGCCTAATTTGGAGTGGTATAATATTAATATGTTTCTTACTAAACCTCCTCAGCTACAGTATTACCATTACTTGAACAAGTATTAAATTACTTGAACATGAGTATTAATCCGGACATACTGGCTTCAGGGCTGCAGTTTATAATTTTATTTCTTGAGGCAAGACATATGTCCGATAAATTTCCTATTTTGGCTGTATTAATGCATAGCCAAAAGACTAGTCAAGGAAATCCGACTGCGGTCACCACGCTAAGCTAAGCTAATAGTATGGATCAATTCAAGTATCAGTACATACCCTCCTAACAGTTAGACTTTAATAGCAGTCCATAGAATTGCTTCATTCTTTAAAAAAGCCAGCTAAATTCATCAAGGAATAGTTCAGTTCACATTGCTTGACTATTCCTTGCTCAATTTAGTGTGTTTTATTTTTGCTAATTACTGTTCGGGTTAAGTAGTGTATAATTGCATTGATCCCCCTAGACAAAGACTCCCTAGATCATCTGGTATAAGCCTATGGGTGCCTAAATAACCCAGTTTAACCTGGCCACCCCACATCAACATTTAACGTGAAACAGAAAATTTAAAGAAATGGCCAAAACCAGCTGGTAATAGTTTTGTAACTGCTTTACATGGTGAATAATGTACAGTACTGTAATATATTTTTTTATATATTTGTAATATATTGTTTTTATATATTATTTATCAAATTCATCAATAATTCATGAAGGAAATTCAAAAGAAATGAATGTTTAATCAGCATCTTTAACTACGGATAAAACATTGATTAATAAAACATCAAGGTTTTTTCAAAGTTAATAGGCACTAGTGCCTCAAACTGAGCTTTTTCTGACTCTTAAACAAAGTGTTCATCATTTACACTTAGAATTTGATATAAAGTAAATTCAGCTCGCCATTGTAAATGCCCATAAACATCAGCCACTTATATTTTAACTATCACATAAAAACCAGCTGATCTGGCTGGGCTATTCCATTTAATGGCTGTACACCCCCCCCCCCCCCCCCCCCCTTCCCTATCGGCCATCTCTGGATTTCTTCAGGGGCTAACTTCAGCAGAGCCTAAAAATGGAATTCTTCAGAGGTTCGTAATTTCTTCAAAATTTATGGAATTCTTCACGAGGGGTGTAGTCCTCAAAAACATGTATCCTCAATAGGGGAGTTACAGATATTTAATGGAATAGCCCAATTTATAATGAGTTATTGACTTATTATAAAAATAATATCCCAAGGTACTTGTCCCGTCTCTGTATCTATTCATATCTTAGTATATTATTTTAAGTTATATTTTAGTTACATATTCCTTTATATGGCCTCTAAAACAGCCTTAAAAAAAGACATTAACCAATATCTAAAAACTAACCAAAAATATTAAAAAAATTATTACATGTAATTGTTATTTGTTACATTTATAAACGGAGCTGTCCCAACTCGGATGTGATAAACACAAGTGACAAGACCTCATTTAAAACGAAGCTATCAAGAATATAAAACAAATAAGCTAAAATCAAACGTAATATGTATAAACAAACATACCTCAACAGATCTATCCTGCGTTTCTTAGAACAAAAGACGTATTTTTTCTTTATAAAACACGGCCCTTTTTAATACACCTTTGTCCTTTTCTGTCCGTGAACCATCCCAAAACACCACGTGACGGGATAGGGTTGATATGTGGGGAACGAAATTCCGCTGAGGGAGGTCCGGTTTCCTACATCCCCGCCGAGCTAAAACGGATCCCTTCCGCTGCTTTTTCAAAATGTCGTCAAATCTATTTTTCAAAAAATCTAGGCAGTAAATCAGATTTCTGATTAAAGGTTTTGTTGTCTAAAAGAATGCTAAAATTTTGAAACTCACTGAAGCTTGACGACAATAAATAATTATAAATGATTATAATTATATTTAATTATAATTACAGTAAATAATTATATATATATATATATATATATATATATATATATATAACAAAATAAATAGAATCAAATTTGGAAAAACAAATTTGACATATTTTGGAAAAGCCGCGGAAAGACTGGGAACTGGGTCTTTTTGAGTTATCTGTTTTAGTGACGACCGAAGTCAACTGTGAACAAATATTTTTAAACTTGTGTATTGGAGTCAGAAAGTGTTGGAGTCTTTTAAAAAGCGAAAGCGCTTTTAATAGTTTTATTTCGAATGTTTACATAATTATCATATATACTAAAAGTTAGATAATGGAAGTATCTAGAACATCTTCTAAAGGCAAGGACAAGAGTATGAAGAAGAGAAAGAAGTCAGAGGCCTGCAGTTCAACACCATGTCTGAAAACTGAGCAAGTAGAGGCTGTAGAGCGACCTTCTAAAAGGAAGAAACATCATAAGAAACCTGTTGACAAGAATGAGAATGAGGAACAGGTCAGCCAAAACATGAATCTTTCTAACCAGTAATCAAGAGCAGAAATACTGTATAACATGTTGATCACCCATATACTGTAAAGACATATAAGGTTGACATGGTTCATTGGGGGACTGAGGGGGGTCTGGAACATGCTTTACTGCGTGTATATATATATATATGGGACCACAAATGTGGGACATGGGTGGAGAATAACGGTATTAGCTGCTTCTCTGAGTGATAAATCATACTGGTTCAAATATTGCAACAATGTACATGTAATGCACCTATCAATGTTAGGCTGGTGGGGGTGGGGGGGGGGGGGGAGGCAGGGCAGGAGGGTGGGATTTGACATCGAAAAAGAATTTTGTGTCAAATTCCCTACCCCAGGAACATCATTGTATTTCAAATATTGTACCCGCGGGACATCACACTGAGCAAATACTCAAATACAATAATACATTGAAACAAATTTTAATCACTTGTATATAAACATAATTGATTTGAACAGATTCAACAGATCAGAATTTGAATTAAATCTATAAATCAGAACTTCATTTTAGACAGTTTAATAATCGTTGTTTCAGCTTTATGTAAAACGTCTATAGATCTTAAACAATCAAAGAATAACAAGTATAAAGGATATGTAAATGATTTACTTTCAAATATAAAATATTCAAGAGCCACATGATCCGAAGCGTGTTCATGGCGTTACGGAGTCCAAAAAGAACGCAGGCTCTAGTGGAAGTGATCAAAGCTTTCTATTGTGGCTGCAATTGTACGTCAAATATTTTAGCCCCTGGGACTGTGTTGATCGTCAAATTCCTTACTCATGGGATTTATCTTTGTATCAAATCCGCCCCCCTGCCCTCCCCCCCCCCCCCCCCCCCCCCATGGCCTAACATTGATAGGTGCATAAGATGAAGTGTCAAGTCTCTTGACATTGAAGGAACTTACATGTACTATCATTCCACAACCTGCTCCCAACTTCACCATGTAGCTCAGTCAGTAGAGTATTGGACCAGTAAACTGAAGGTCAAAGGTTTGAATCCCAGCTGTGGTCAAGTAGAGTTTTTGTCTACCCAGTATGGTTTGTTACTCATAGAAACACTTAATATCATTCCTTTTATTTATTATTTTATTTTATCTAATAAATTGACAAAGGGAGGACTTTAGGCAAGCCTAGGTGGCAATCGGTTAAATTATCTACCAGTAGTTGGACGTTGCTGTATCTTTCATTTAAGACAAAAAACTTGTTTGTGTTTGAAAAGGGTAAAAAGAGAAGAAAGAAATCTTCACGCACTACTGAAAAAGAGAATAAAAGTAACTTGGATTGTAGTAGAAGAGCAAGGGATGAGACAGAGCAGAATATTGAGCTTGATGAAAGAACGGAAGAATTACGACAGAGATTAAAAGAGGAACCTGTGGAGAAAATGGAAGTTCGAGTAGAGAAGATTAATCCTTTGCATTCAAACTGGAATTTTAAAAAAGAAGAAATAAAGTTATTGCAAAAGCAAGGTATCAATATGTTGAAAGTTTGAGTTGAACATTGTTTAATTTACAATTTATTAATTGCAATTTTTATTGAAAAAAAACTAGGAGTTAAAATCAAAGTGGGCAAATGGTCAAAAATAGAAGTGGAAACATTACAAAAAAATATGGAACACTATTTGCAGGTAGCAAAATTTAAGTCGGTGTCTGTCTGTCTGCTTGTCTGTCTGTCTGTACCTGTCTGTCTACCTGTCTGTGTCTGTCTTTCTATGTTTGTTTTTGTATGTTTATATGTTTGTTTGTCTGTCTGTCTGTCTGTTTGTTTGTTTGTTTGTTTGTTTGTTTGTTTGTTTGTTTGTTTGTAATTTGTTTGTTTGTTTGTTTGTTTGTTTGTCTGTCTGTCTGTTTGTTTTTCTGTCTGACATTTGGTGTAATTACATTATATTAAAATTTTAAAACATTTTAGGCAAATGGTTTAACAGATCCTGCTCCTTTGATATATCGCAAAGATTATGATAAAAACAAGGATTCTCAGCTGCAAGCTAAAAATACTCAATTTTATGCACAGTTAGGTGGGAATACTTATTTGTTATCTGAATTCTTTAACATTTATGAAATGTTGCAGTCATTAATTATACTTTGTTTTTGTTGCTTATTTAGCCAAAGGAATAGATCGACCATTGTTTCATATTTATAAACGTGTTTTGCGAATGTATGATGCAACAAACTATTGTGGAAAGTAAGTTCCTTTCTGCCTTCCTTCCTTCCTTCTCCCCTTTCTCTCCCTCCCTCCCTCCTTCCTTCCTTCCTTCCTTCCTTCCTTCCTTCCTTCCCTCCTTCCTTCCCTCCTTCCTTCCTTACCTTTCCCCCTCCTTCCTTCCTTCCTTCCTTCCCTCCCTCCCTAACTCCCTTCCTTCCTTCCTCCCTCCCTTCCTTCCTTCCTTCCTTCTTTCCTCCCTCCCTTCCTTCCTTCTTTCCTTCCTTACCTTTCCCCCTCCTTCCATCCTTCCTTATTTCCTTCTTTCCTTCCTTCCTTCCATCCTTCCTCCCTTCCTTCCTCCCTTCCTCCCTCCCTTCCTTTCTTCTTTCCTTCCTTCCTTCTTTCCTTCCTTCTTTCCTTCCTTCATTCTTCCTTCCTTCCTGCTTTCTCCCTTGCTTTCCTTCTTTCTTCCATTAATTTTTTTGTCTTTTCCTTTTGTTTTAATTTCTGCAGATGGTCTCCAAGTGATACAGACACTTTATTGAGGTTTGTATATTAGTCACCAATCACTTACTAATACCAGCTTACCTAAACAGCGATGTCCAGTTCAGGCAGTATTCACGCATGCCCCAACGTTCTTTAGTGATGTCATCACAGTCCAGGTAGCTATGTTAACAAATGTTCATTCTTAATTTATGTAGATTACATGCTATATACGGCGACCAGTGGACAACAATTGGGAAACATCTAGGACGCAGTGGCATGGCTGTTAATCACAGATATCTAATACTTCAGAAGTCCTCTCCAGGTTAAATGATATTTAGAGGACTGGGAGCTTTCATTGATTCTATCTGGAAGGGTGACAGTTAAAGGGCCGTGTCACGTTATTTTTTCGCCTCAATTGACTTTGTTGAAATTCTAAGTTTCAAACTTTGCAGAGTTCCCACCAGCACCAGTACCACCCGCACGAGAGCTTTTACATAAAGGGCAATAGCACTAAAAATTAAGTTTGTCTAATTTGAAAGAACTCATAAAATTGTAATAGAAAATCCTTTACAACTTTTTCGTATCTCTCTTCGTTTTCAAGATATTTCAATTTGTTTAATATGTGAATGAGATGGTCTCTGATGTCAGGTGTGGGGTAAAATATTTTCACATGTAGCAAAACCAATTATATCTCTAAGTTTGTTCATCGAAATCATTTGAAACTGTGCACATAAAAACTCCTTGCGACGCTGAACATTTCATGTTAGATATGTAAGATTGTAAGTGATTTTGCTCTGTATGAAAATATTTTACCCCACACCTGACGTCAGAGACCATCTCATTTACATATCAAACAAATTGAAATATCTTGAAAACGCAGAAAGATACGAAAAAGTTGTGAAGGATCTTCTATTACAATTTTATGAGTTCTTTCAAATTAGACAAACTTAATTTTTAATGCCAATCCCCTTTAATTTGCATATTGTCCGACCCTTCTATACTCGACAAACAATGTGTTGCTCATGCATGTGGGAGCGTATTTGTGTGATTTTTGAACAAACTGTGTAGAATTGCCGCGTCCAAATTGTCGTTTGTTCCACGAAAGTTCCTTGGGACACCATGCGAAAATCGTCAAAAACGGCAAAGTGTCCCAACAATTTTGGCAATAGAGCAAACTTAATTTTCATTTCATTTCCTCTTTAACAGTGTGTTTAATTTTTGTTTCACAACGTAGGATATTGTCCGTGGACAGAAGACGAAAGAGATTTACTTAATGGAGCTGTTCGAGCTGCAACACACACAGACTTTGATAGTCAAATATATAGCTCAATTAATTGGACTGAAGTATCGAGTTTTGTTGGAAGCAGAACGCCGGAACAATGCCGAACGAAATGGTGAGACCACAGGATATATATGTATTTATACAATAACCAAAATGTTTTGCACGTTTTCATTGGTCGAGAGCCATGATCTATTACAGGACAGATGCACGGGTTTCGTCACACTTGTTCCTATTCTTGTGAACCAATGAAAGTCGTCACTGCAATGTCACGAACCAATGATATTCCTCGTTTTGTATAGATCATGGATCACGTCAGATGGCGTGTTTCACCTTTTCCAATGCCCCGAAAATTCGGCGGGAAAATTCAATGAACTCCTTATCAAACGTTTTTTCTTCTTTTTTTTATTGTATAAAACAAATAGATTCCATTTTTTTGTTGTCTGTTCAGTTATAGATGCACAGAGGACGTCACAACGTGGCCACTTTTTTGTTCTTACCACGGTGTGACGTCATCTGTGCATCTATAACTGAACAGACAACGGCAAAATGGAATCTATTTGTTAAATAGCACATATACATTCCTTCTGTTAATATGTATTACAGGACTAAAATAGACCACTTTCATAAAGGCCTTCACTGTAAGGTGCAATCTCGTTCCCAGAGCCCACGTTCCCCACCCGGGAAACGAGAGACTCTGGGATAATCCGTTTCAAATCGTTACGTTATAGACGTTCTTCAAAAATGGCCGCCGAATTAAAATTATTTTATATACATATAAATTAGCCCTTATGAACTCGTTTTCATGTGGGAAATTCAAAATAATTTTTACTTTAAAATGAGGTCATAAGGGCTAATTTATATGCACATAAAAGAATTCTAATTCGGCGGCCATTTTTGAATAAGGTCTATAGTTGGTCTGAAGTGACAGGAAGTAGAATTAATAAAACTAAAAATAACAAAGATGTCGGACGACAAGATTCCAGTGAAGACGTTGCCGCGATCGATATCTTCGCCGTATGTGTGTAGATGCTGTAATTCGAGCTTCGCCAGCAACCCCATTGACTTGTTTGGGGAAAAGTCAAACAAGGAGAACATACTATCCAGATTCCGCTCGGATATTTACGCATGCGTACCTCAACCGGAATAACAAGAATCCTGTGATTTGAAACGGATTATCCCAGAGTCTCTCGTTTCCCGGGTGGGGAACGTGGGCTCTGGGAACGAGATTGCGCCTAGTTATGAAGCAAAGATTCTTTTGAATCGCACACACAAATGGGGCGAGAAAGGCTTATTAAGATGTACATAAAAGAATATTCAAAATATTTGCCATTATGAAAGTGGTTTATAATATATCATCATACTTGCACGTATAGCAGTATATATCTCATACATCGGACTCAACCTACGTTCAAACAATCTGGGTCCCAGTAGCTCAATGGTTGGAGCGTCTCGCCGGTGATCAAAAGGTTGTGGGTTCAAGTCCTGCTTGGGAACTCAAAAATTCTGAGTAAAACAGATAAAAGAACATTTAAACCCAATTATCATATCCGATAACCTTCCTCAAAATATATAGCGAGAATTTTGTGTTTTGCAACGTTCATAAATACTGCGTGACTTTTGCAGTACCTTGGTTTTCTAGGTTTTCCTAGGTAAGCTTTGGCATACTACAATAGCTACTAATAACTGACCGCTGCTGACTGATAGCCTGCCAACTACCCTCGACTGCTGCCAAGATACAGACATCACAGCAGACATCAGCGTACATGTCTCACACAAACTGCTACCACTGCCAGTGCTGCATAATTGTTGGTTAGCCAATGTTTTGCTGCAAATCGCATTTCTTCTCGACACCTTGCTTGATCAATTGTAACTTTTTCAGATTACCGAATGTGTTGTTTCACGTGTTTTCACTTTAAACCTTCCTCTGCATACCCGCAGCTTTTTTCCCAACTCTGAATTCTCATATCCGAGGCAGAGAGCGTATCACCGGCGATCAGATGGTTTTAGTTTCTGGTCCCGCTTGGGAAGAAGAACGTTTTCACATCTTAATAGTTAAATTATCTTCCAACTTGTTTGTTTATGCAGGTTCAAAGATGTTTGTTGGATGAATGGTGATGGTTCGAAAAAAATTAAGTGGAATTCTCTTGACGATATTATTTTGATTGAAAGGTTAGTTGTGAGGTTTCAATACGGTTGGAATGAAGATAAGAAAGTGTGAATCCAAGTCGGAATTATGGATTTTTTAGCCTATTCCTGTCTAACTGTAGTCATTCTAGTCAATAGTCTTTTTTGATTGTACTCTAATGCCAGATGATTTTTTTGTTCGTTCGTTCGTTCGTTCGTCCACCCATCCATCCATCCATCCGTTCTTCTGTCCATCCATTCTTCGTTCGTTCGTTCCGTCTTTCCTTCCTTCCTTCCTTCCTTCCTTCCTTCCTTCCTTCCTTCCTTCCTTCCTTCCTTCCTTCCTTCCTTCCTTCCTTCCTTCCTTCCTTTCTTCCTTCCCTCCTTCCTCCCTCCCTCCCTCCCTCCCTCCCTCCCTCCCTCCCTCCCTCCCTCCCTCCCTCCCTCCCTCCCTCCCTCCCTCCCTCCCTCCCTCCCTCCCTCCCTCCCTCCCTCCCTCCCTTCATTCTCCACAAGACCTTTCTTATGTGTTTAGATTGTACGCTGGCGACGAATATGATGAGAATGATACTGACTGGCTTAAAATGGCCGAAGGTTTCTCTAAGTACGTATAGATACAATATTACCTCTAAACGAATTTTGGGTTGTTTCATGTATCGGTCATCAAATAAAGTACCCCACCCCTAACGTTACCTCTAACCCTACCCCTACCCCTAATCGTTTGGTAACCAATACATGACACGTCAACCGAATTTTGTCTCTAGTTCGCCATCGCGTGAGTGGTTGCGTTTGAGATGGTGTACCTTGAAGAAAGCTGTTCCAAATTATACTGAACTCGAATATGAAGGTATGATTCCATGGCATGCAAGAATCTAGTAAATGAAAAAACCTGCATACAGGCTGTAATTTGGCATTTACACCCCTAATGCATGTTAAGCCCAGTGGACAGTGGGCTCCGTATCTGGAGCTCTAACTTCAGTCATTATCACGCTTCAAAAGTGAAGTCAGGATTTGTAGGGGGGACTAAAAGCGACGTAATAAAGCTGACTTCACTTTCTGCCCCAATCTCGTTCCCAGAGCCCACGTTCCCCTTACCCAGCGGGCGGGAAACGAGAAATCATCAGCCAATGAAATATCGATGTGAAACGGATAATCCCAGAGCCTTTCGTTTCCCACCCGCTGGGTAAGGGGAACGTGGGCTCTGGGAACGAGCTTGTTCCCCGGAGTTAGTGTTCCAGTTATGAAATTTCAGTTGACTGGTTTTACCGGTTTATCCTGAAAAATGGAACAGGATCTTATTTGGAAGAATAAAAAAACAACGCATATAACAGGTTAATCTAACGACCAAAATGAGTGTCTTTTAATTTCAACATAAATTTGATATATAATATGCCTCTATTGGTTTTACACACCAGTTTTACAATCCCAGTAGCAGCGAAGGTACTGATTTATGCGCTCTATTGCTCCAAAACTGTAGGAGGGGAGGAGCACACCTATCTTGAATTAAAAAGAGTAAAGTACTGTGTAGGCAGTGTTTTAGATAGGGCAAAGTAAAAAGGTGGTAAATTGCCGAGATTAGTTTTGATAACGAAATACTGACGTTTTGAGCAGAGCCCTTCATTACAGTTTACTCTGATGAAGGACTCCGCTCGAAAAATGGTCGTTCTATCAGTTCTGACGCCTGTATTTTAAAAGCTCAGTCACACTCAATGCAAGTGGCCCCTCGCACTCAATAAGTGCAACCATAGTCATCAACAAAAGTCATTGTTTTATGTTTTTGTTCAGGTTTATGGAAATTTTTGCACTTTCACGGTTACTGAACATATTGTGTTTTCTGTAGAATGAAGCAATCATCCAATAGCAACGTTTGGGTTCAATCACTCAACCGTAGTGTTTAAATATTAATAAACCTAAAACAAAGGATTTGGCACCTTCATGTACCTTTCAACATGAATCGTAGCTTGATTGTTAACCGCTTTGAAGTTTGCCGGGTTTCCAAACCATGTATATTTATTATTAACTATGCCCTCACTGCATGAGTACGAGACTACACTCACTCTCCAACCATTCAATTGAATAGTGTTTAGAGAGTGAGTGTAGTCTCATACTCACTGAGGGTGAGTGGAGACTCGTTGAGTGTTGAGTTGCACTTATTGAATGAGAGGGGCCACTCATTGAGTGTGAGTGAGCTTTTAGAATATAGGCGTAACACGTAGGTTTTTACAGTACTCGGAGGCGACATAGACTTTTACATAAAGCAAAATGAAAAGGTGGTAAACTGCCGAGAATTGAATACTTATAATAACGAAATACTGACGTTTCAAGCGGAACCCTTCAAGCTGCCTAAATACTAGCCTGTGTGCTGTCACAGCCCTAACTCGGTAAGATTAAGCTCTGCGAACACTCGAGCGATTGCTTGTTCCTGCATAAATGAAATCCCAAGTTTTGGGGGAAATAGTTTATGTCACCTTACAAAATAATGACGGAGTTTTGTGGTCACTATACCCCCACTTTTACATGTTTAAAGCAACAAATACAGAGTAAATCGAGATACAGAGTCAGTAATGAAATAAAAGTAGCGTGCTGCGTAGGCAGTGTTGAAAGAACAATCGAAATATAGTAATTTAGGTTGGATATACTGCCGAAACAGAGAACGTAGGAATCTAACGTTTCGAGCGAAGGCCCTTCGTCAGAGAGAACACGTTTCTCTCTGACGAAGGGCCTTCGCTCGAAACGTTAGATTACTACGTTCTCTGTTTCGGCAGTATATCTAACCTAAGTTACTACAGAGTCAGTAGTTGGTTTGTAATATGTGTATACCTATGTTATTTTGGTGGATTTTATCGCGTTGCATGATAATAATTAACATATTTAGCTCTAATATCGTCCCTAGTCTTCTTCCAGCAGGAACAAGCAATCGCTCGAAAGTGTTCACAGACCTTACGTATACTCTTACCGAGTTAGGACTGTTACACAGGCTACCTAAATACCTAAACAAGTCTTTTTCTCTATACTTCTATTTCCTTTCAGATATTCTTGATTACCTCTACAACATACATCGGTCAGTTTTAAAAGAGGAAGCACGTCGAGAACACGATGAAAAGAAATGAATATAGGTATTTTGTTTCAGCCCAACCTATTTATTCAGATCTTAAAGGGATCCCCGATTATTTTGGCGTAGTAATTTTGGAAACCAACGTTGCATAAAGCCGCTGTTACACGATGCAATTTTTCGTGAAACCTGTGCAAGATAGGTTTCAAGAACTTGTGTCGCTTTGCGTTGCGAAACAGGTTTCACTAAAGTATGACGCACTTCAACTTCACGCAACTGGTTTGTGAAACCTGTCTTGCAATGGAAAGCGACACAGGTTCATAAAACGAGGGGGTGTAGTACACGTTGCAATCTGTCTTGAAACAGGTTCCACAAATCGTTGCGTCGTGCACAACAGCGGCTTAAAAATCAGAGCTAAAGTTTATGCAAATCAGGAGGATTTTTTTATAGATCATAAAATCACGGACATGGTACTGATTTCCTCATGAATTATTACCATTAATAATTTTTCATCTCTTGGGGAGGTCCTCGAACAAGAACGAGTTAACCCTTTATTGGCCACAGTTGCTTTTTGTCTACTTATTAATTTTACTCTGGCTAACGCAGGGCTCAAAATAACGTTTCATGTTACGCCGTTCATGGTGACTGGTCAGTTCCAATTGTGACCGGTCAAAGGCGATTTTTGACCAGTCAAATTTCACGACGTCGCCCCCAAAAAAAACCCCAACCCAAAACAACCCAAAAAACCAAAAAAAAACCCAACACAACACAACAAAAAACATGTAAAGTATATTCTACACTATATATATAAGCTAGACTAGCTAGTACTACAGTGTGATGGTCTGGTGGATGAAACTGTCCAGATGTGGTAAATTAAATTCGACTGAAATTCTACGTTTAACTCGACGTCGCATTTACGCCGCATTAGCATTACAGGCGAATTTAATTCCAATTAAATTCGTCCGTATTAAATTTGTCTATTGTGCGTCGTTTAGCGCAGGCCCTAAGTTTTAAATAAAAGTTGTGTCATATCTTAATTTGGTCTTTAAGTTATTTAACCAGCAGTTGGCATAAGAATGCGACAAACTTAAATTTGAATAAGAAGTTCAATAACCAAGAAAATTCTCACAAATTAACATAATATGAAACGGGTCTACAACAGCAATCATTTTAAGTTCCTTCAAATGGAAGTAATAAAATTAATTGCAAGTAATATGACCGGTCGAAATGACCGGCGTTATACAAATTTGACCGGTCACATTAAAAATTTGGCCGGTCATTGATCGGTGACCGGCCGTTATTTTGAGCCCTGCTAACGCCAGACGATTTTACTCGTCAAGGGGAGAGCTCCCGGAAACCCGACCAATAAAGGGTTAATAACTTGTATCTCCTTTAAGCTTGTACTATTGTACATAACTTATAATTATTTTATACTTAAAAGAACTTTTGAAATTATATAAGAAAACGAAGAAAGATATAGAAAAGCTGTAAATAGCAAACCTCGTATCATTTCAAGAGTTATTTTAGGTAAAAAAAATTATTTTCGAACTGAATTTTTCACTGCATATACACTCTCTGAAGTTATTGCACGTCTTGCTTATTCGGCATTTTGTGGATAGTAGGATTATTTTTTTGGTTAGAAGAGCTAGGATTTGTAGTGATTTGTTGATGAAATGTTGTTGGTAGTTTTGAACGAATGCTAAACTCCATATGTAAATGTCGAACATTCTCAGCGAAACAGTCTAAAACGCAACTACGGGGTTTTCTGCTCCATTTTACGACACTCCGTATAACTTCTTTGCTGTTAATTGAAACTGTTCAAGAAAGATAAAGGTTAAGACCGTATGAGGTCCTATCCGCATGTAACATGGAGTGAATCCTTTCCACAACGAGAAAAAACCTTCGTTACGAACCACTCTCGTTATTACCTCCTGAAGAACGGAAAAAGGAAGAGAGTACATGAGTTAATTCTCGCGAAGGGAATTTAAGTCAGAACTGAATTTTGCCATAGCAAAAAAAAGATGGCGGCTGAAGTTTTATCATGAGCCCTTGCGAGCCCAAATGAGTTCTGGCAAGAGTACAACATTGTTTGATATGTCAACGTGAGTTTAGTAATAATTATTAGTATAAATGCACAGGTGATTATAGAAAATCTCGCGCGCTGATTGGTCGAGCTACTTCGGACTAATTCTCGATAATCACCTACAGCGTTTATTCAAAATGGCCGCCAGCCAATTTATCAATGCGACAGACGAGGAAATTAACAATTTCAAAGAAAATGCTGTTCCCAAAGTACGAAAATTGTGTATTTATACAAAACAATTATTCGCCTCAGGCTCGGTGAATAAGAACCTCGACTTCGTCTCGGTTATTATACACTGATATTCACTTCGGCGAATAATTGTTAAATATTAATAATAATTGTGTAGCTTTAATAGCGGTCCGTCGTGATGACGTCACTATTTAAGTTTGTCCGCTTTTACCCATAATTCTTGCGGTCCGACCAATAGATAATGGCTCGTTTGCACACAGAGATCATATAAATACTAGAGGGGGCATTGGCGGGAAAATTTGGTAACCACATGGCAGCCGCCATTACCTATGATATTTCAGTCAATTGGTTGGCAAATGTACTAGACCCAGTCCTTTGCCAACCAACGCGCCTAATGTTTGCCTCCAAAAAAATCCAAGATGGCGGCGTTCAATTGGTTACCCGCGGTTGACTGAAATTAAGATAGGATGCCCCCTCTAGTATTTATATGATCTCTATGCGTTTGCAGTCATTTGAAAGTTAATTTTGTTTTTTTGTCCACATTTTGTGCTATAAATAGCCGCTTTGTCTTATGGTCTTTTTTCGAGATATAGTTTTCGCTGGAAACAATATAGTTTTGCTACGGTGCCAAGGTGGCTTACACTACAGATATTGAAAACTCTGAGATGTAGACTATAGTTTACAAACTCACCAATCCATTTCGGTATTCAGGCACACCATCAATGACCTTCATGTTTTGAATCCTATCGCAAAAAAAATTTACGTCTTCACTCTTGAGCTAAATTGCGATTTACGGCAGATAAAGAGCTTTCGGTTTAAAACGAAAATCAAAGAGATTTTTGTCTAAGATGAGGGAAGGTTATTTTCGAAGGGATCATTTTCGGGGGACAATGATTTTAAAGGAAATATTTCATGGTGGATTATTATCGGAGGGTTTACTTTCGTAGGGATTATTTTCGAGGGAGATTTTTTTCGGGAGAGGGTTATTTTCCGGGGGCTTATTACTGGCTGTTTACGATGTTTCGACAAAGCAAAGTTTTCTCATACCTGGTTTTGGCAATGTCTACGGGCATTGAGGCATACGTTGTCGCCAAACCACTTATCATACTTGCAGTGAAATGACAGTAAATGTTATCTTCAAAGTAACCTAGTGCATGAGAGGAAAAACACAGCATAACTGAGAAAGGTCGACAAAACAAATAGATCTCAGCCACGGTCGCAACAACACACAATTACAAACGATACAAAAGTCACACAACAGGAAACAAGAAACAGCAGCAACGACAAATAACAAACTACAACAAAAACAAACGATAATAAACAACAAAAGCAAACGGCAAGAAGGACCAACAACAAACAAACAACTAACGACAACAACAAATAAAAAAAGACGACGACAACAACAAAATACAGGCAACAACAAACCACAACATGCACTACACACGTAAAAACGCGCAAGCTGTTACATACCTGCAAGCAAGTTGTTACTTACAAGGCTGTTCAACAGGCTGTCACCGTCATGTGTTCGCACTGGCTGTCCCAGTCTGTTAACCATGTCTGTAACAGGTTGTTGACAACTTGTAACAAGGCTGATGACTCCAACAGACTGATGACAAGTTGTTCCAACAACCTGTTACCGCTCTGCACTCAACAAGTTGTTAACAGGTTGATGATAACAAGGTTGTAGCAGCTTCTTGAATGAACAGCATTGCTACAACCTGTTCCCAGCCTTGCTACAAGCCTGTTGCGAACACATCCTGTTGACAAGCTGTGAGATTTTTACGTGTGTACAACAACAACAACAACAACAACAACAACAACAACAACAACAACAACAACAACAGACGACATCAAACAAAAACAACAAAAACGTCATCACAAAAACTACAAGAATCTTTCCTCAACAACAACCACAGATAACACCACCACCATCACACAATAATCACACATGACCACATACATAAACAATAACATGTAATAACCTGTTCCAAGAATGAATTGTTTTGCTTGCGAGTATGTTGCCAATTGTGCTGCATTTACAACCATCGCACGTGTCATAGTTGGTATACAACCCTATGTAAAACATAAAATATTGCTATAACAACTGACATACTTCTCAGTGGCCAAAAACTCCGTATCACACTAAAGTCTAAAATATATTCATTTTCTTCCATTTCTTTCCTTTCTTTCTTTTCTCCTTCATCCCCCTTCTTCTATTTTATCCATTCTTACCGTCCACAACGCAGTGAAGCCTTCCTCAGTTGCAATTCTCTTCAATGCATTGAAAACACTTGCGTAATTTCGGCGTTGAGCTAGAGGAAGCCTGTGCAAGATATAGGCATATGAAAATAAGGTTTTCACGTATTTTCTCTGGAGTTGTTCAACGAACTTCATCAAATGAATTGGTCAGGTCCATCATAATGTCGATTACTGTCGTGGCAGTATAGTAAAGGCTTATTAACCGAGTTCGAGGTCTGTACGGGAAAGTATTTGCCTGAGGTTTTCGTACCGAGCGACGAAGGAGCGAGGTTTGTGCGAGAGAAACCGAGGGCAAATACTTTCCCGTACAGACCGAGAAAACGAGGTTAATAAGCCTTTTATTATATGGCGTCTGGTTTGTTTTCTTATCTGTTTTTAGTTCTACGTTAGTCTTGATCATGTGTCGCTGTTCACTTTAGTTCTTACTTTTGAGCTTGTTCGTTTCGCTTCATGTTTACACCTGTTAGGCTTTTATTTTTCGCGCTTTTAAATAAGAAGTTTTTATAAAAAGAAACAATGATGTTTCAGGACGTATTATTGTTCAAAATTTTCCAACGAATATATCTAATTCGCTTTTATTTTCATTCAAATCAACTCAGTAATTTTCCCGCCAAAACTTGCAGGTCATTAAAAAGGACGTAATGCCCTCTCACAGTCCCGAGAGGGCATTGCGGCTTTTTCCGGACCTCCCAGCAACCAATCAGCGTGCGCCCTTTGGCATAATGACCCGAAAACAAGCCCAGCCATATAATAAAAGTTGTTATTGCATGCAATTGATATGATATTAGGTGCCACGCTGAGTGACCGAACCATACTGAGCTACATGGTCAAGTTGGAAGCAGGACGTGGAATGAGGTTTTTGTCCCATTTGAGGCAGCACTTCACTTGCGATAATAACTTCTATTATTAATTGATATTTCGAAACTAAAAACTAGCTTGTTCAATATCTTTTTCTGCATTGTATCCATTTTACTTGTAGTGCGTGAAGAAATAAGTTGCAAACGGATTACTTTGTCTATGTATACCTACCTTCCATCGGCTGTCATTCTAATTAGTGACAAGTCTGCTGGGGTACCCACAAAAGCACCAATGGCGCCAGCTGTAACACCTATAAAAAACGTGCAAGATTGTTTAACACTGCCGAAATCGTTATATGACTGGGTTTTTGTTGGATGTGGCATTACACAAATGAAATGTTTCTTGCGCATGTAATTTATACGTGCAACAATTGTTGCCTAAATCAGGTCTCACTAAGACTCTTTGGAAAATAATTTGACCAATGTCTATTGATTAATCACTTACCTAGACCACATTTTATAAGAAAATGTGGTTGTTCACCTTTAGGACTAGATGTGAAAAGAAGAACAGATGTAAGGTTTAAGTCAGTTGCCATATCGCTAGATATAGCAACAAGTGGTAGCAACATCAACCACCATAATCACCACCACCACCATCTTCATCATCATCACCACCACCACCACCAGCAGCATCACACAACCACCATTACCACCTTCATCATCACCACAACCACCATCATCACCATCTTCATGATCATCACCACCAGTATCACACCACCATCTTCATCACCATCGCCACCACCAGCAGCATCACACAACCACCATTACCACCATCATCATCACCATCTTCATGATCATCACCACCAGTATCACACCACCATCTTCATGATCATCACCACCAGTATCACACCACCATCTTCATCACCACCAGCAGCATCACACCACCACCATCATCACCACAACCACCATCATTGTTATCATGACTATCAGAAGGAAGAAAAAGAGTTCCAACTTCCTCACCCTTTGAATTTCTCATAAAGACTTGTATACACTCCTAATCTTGTTGTGGTGTAAGTTGCCTGTCTTAAAAGAGCTGCGGATAGACTACAAAACGAAAACAAATTACATTAAACCCTGAATCCTAGTAAGGTCCTATCAGGATCGATCCCAACAAGAACATAATAGGATTCTAACAAGATCTTAAGAAGATTTTGACAGGATCCTAAGAAGATCCTAAATGACTACCATGCAGTGATGCACTCTACTTTAAACCCAGTAAACATTCAGTTGTCTTTCAGCAGCGTATATATGTGATAGAAGAAGAATTTAAAATGAAGTCGAATCACTGCTGTAGAGAAAAGTTTTCTGACTGCCCCAACCGGGAATCGAACCCAATTAGGTCTCTGGTTTAACATACCAGCGCTCTACCACTGAGCTATTGGGACCCAATAATTTCAAATTTGAAATTCTTCTTCTATCACAAAAATATCTTTATAAACTCAAAATTACCCATTATAAACTCCAAAAAATCCTTCTTTCCTAATAATGCTAAAAATGGCGTGGAAACTTGTCTTGTGTTCACGAGCTACACCTTCAGCACCTACAAATTAATTTATCAATAAAAGTTGACGAACGTTTTGCCTTTTAAGTTGCCAAATTGAACTACCCAATGCGGAGCAGTGCTGTGAGTAACTTCATTACAAGTAACTAGTTACAGTAACTAGTTACATTTTTAAGTAACTGTAACTGAAACTAGTTACTTTTTCTGAAGAAGTAACTGTAACTATAACTAGTTACTTTTTGAAGAAGTAACTATAACTAGTTACTTTTTTAAAGATCAACTGCAACTACCGTAGTTACAATATTTGGTTAAAAAATGTGACTAGTATAGTTACTGATATTCAGTTGAGGATGTCATTCTTTCTTGATAAAAATGGTTTTGATATAATAATAAAGGTACATTATGTACACATTTGACTATTTCTGCTTAGTGACAACTATATTTAGGCATTTAGTTGTAAAAACATAATTATGGTACTGGCATCTAAAACTAGTAATTTCTTTGTTGATTCTAGTAACACGGACAATGGAATGTAACTAGTTACAAAATTTTTGAAGTAACTTTGTAACTGTAACTAGTTAATTTCTTTTCATTGTAACTTTTATCGGTAACTAGTTACTTTTCTAACGATGTAACTGTAACTATAACTAGTTACAAAAATTATGTAACTTTTACAGCACTGCCAATGAATGACATAAGTCCATGACAGACGATTTCACTTCTGAAGTGAGAACCTTTAGGACGTAAAGGGTTAAATCATAATCATTTTCTTACCACTCATTTGCATTCTTGTTTTAACCAAATCCAAAGGTTGAACAAAACATGTAGCGGACATTCTACAGAATTTACAATATGTTAATTTTTTAACAAAAAGAAGCATTAAAAAAAGCTCCAACATCGGCTGCTCATGTTTAATCTATTAGTTATATAATATACACACACAAATCCGATGTCTGTCTGTCTGTCTGTCTGTCTGTTTGTTTGTTTGTTGGTTTATCTGTCTGTCTGTCGACAGTTTGGTCAGTGGTCACTCATATTATGTGGGATTATATCAGCGCTCATCAAAGTCTTGTCAGCGTGGTCTGAGCTTGACTGGTTTTGCACGCGCTATCTATGTAATAGATACTTGGTCAGCGGTCACTCATATATTAATATGTGGGGATTATCTCAGCGTTCATCAGAGTCTTGTCAGCGTGGTCTGAGCTTGACTGGTTTTGCGTGCGCTGTTCATTGAGTTGATACGTGGGGATTCTTCCTTTGCACTGTGTTCACGCACCCACCCACTCCTGATAGAATGCAAGGTAAGTATATATATTTCCACTGCTTGACAGCGTGACTGGTGCCTGGAGGTGGGATGTGGTGGGGTTGCCATGGTTACCTCTGATCAAGGGGTGGCATCCCCCATGGGGCTTGGCACCAATCCTCCAATGAAGTCTATTGGTGAATTATTTTTAACAGTAAAATTGGCAACAATAATGGAAAAACTAGGCTTTTAGAAATTCAGTTACGTGCTTATACGTAACGTTTATTCTAATTAATTTTAGAATAAGAGTAAGCACGTACGTAAGAACACATTGACAATGGTGGTATGGCGTAGTGATTCTGGTTAAGTTGTTTTTGTTTATACGACGTGAGCCAACACGATGTTGGCATTTGCTCTGATGAAGGTCTGAATCAACAGATCGAAAGCTTAGCGATACCTTGTTACAAGATGTCAGCAACCTGTTACAGACTTGTTAACAACCTGGGGACAGTCAGTGCGAACACATGACCGTGACAGGCTGTTGGAGCAGCCTGGGGGCCGTTGGAGCAGCCTGGGAAAACCAGTGAGCCTCTATATAATAACTGGAGTGATATCTTTGTGGCAATCTTGTTCCCAGAGCCTCGTATAGTCCCAGTCTTCTACACAGTCTGGTCAAGTCTGATGCAGTGAAAAGACCACATAGGAGACTGGAACGATACATACTTTAGCCCTACATGTCCGCCATGTTTCACTCCAATCTTTGCCCAGTTGAATGAACAGCAAATATCACTCCATATATATATAAAGCTCACTGTATATACACTAGCCTTGTTGGTGGTATTGGGCACCATTGTCAAACACTGTAGGCTCACCCCATAACATAAACCCTCTACTATAAACACCTTCTCCGTCGATATTTTCAAATTTCTCGGTAAAAAAATACTGTACAATTTTCCGTACTTACCCAGAAAGACCACCCATTACAAAGCGAGCATAATTTGGGATTTTCTTGACTGGCTCACTGGCAACCTGTAATCTCTCACTTGCCATCGCTAACTTTGTGATAAACAATGATTACTTCTGAGCAAAATCCTTTATACTAGAGCTTTCTTTACGAACATAAAACACAGAGGTTATCACTTTTAGTCATGCTACTGAAGACGACTGGAGTTATAATTAAGACCGTGATTATGTCGACACAGAAAGACTTTGAAACTGAAAAACACTACATCACATCGCCTTAAATCAGGTGACTAAAAAAATTATTTTTTAATTTAGTGATTATAAATCCAACTTTGGCCAAAACACTAACCCTCATAACTCTAACCTTAATTCCAACCAAATTATAACCCTAACCTTAAAATTATCAAGTTTTGGTGATTCCGAAAGAGTCACTAACCTTGGTTTAGGTCGATTGGATTTTTAAATCCAAAAGTATTAAAATATACTTTTCTTTGGGGAATTAGGAACCCCGCTGATCAAGTGTACATTGAGCCAACTAGCGCACGCGACGTCAGCAGGTCATGGCGCCCTGCTGAAAACTACAGATAAAAGGTCGCGACTTGCCACGCACTGCCATTGTCATTGTCATTTGTCATTGTCATTATCGGAAATGGTTGGAAATTTAATCGCCTGCAAAACAGCCAAAGATTGCTGGATTGCTATGTTGATTCTGAAAACTATGCTAACGTCAGCATTTTGACGTCAAAATTTAAATATTCTGTAACTCTGGAACGAATAATGGTATCGACTTAAAAATTTTCACAAAAACGTGCAACAACAATCTGCAAATTTGTGAAACGACCAGCTTTAAATTAATGAGTAAATGAGATTTTAGAATTTCCATAACGTCATCAATCACGTATTGTGACGTCATCTGAAAAGTGATTAGTGCCAGTCTACACAGTTGGCGGGAACGCGCGGTCTGTAAAGTGCACGTGTGCGCATCGATCAGCGCACGAAAATTCCGGAAGACAACAAACATGGCGGGTGCACGAGGTGTTGTTGCACGAGGGGATTGATCGTAAAAGAGAGTATTTCAACGACAGCAAGGATGCCATCATCTGTTCATATGGACGAAGTTAAAAAAAATATCCGTGCTTTGCTGATTTCAGCACCCAGAGGTTTGAGCGTCGAAGATATTGAACATGATTACAAAGCTATGCTGGGCAAACCGCTTCCGTACAGAGAGTTCAATTGCCACAATTGTCTTGAATTTTTAAAAGCCATCCCAGACGTTGTGAGCCCTTTGTGGATCAATGGAACGCTGATACTGAAAGGTATTATTGTCTCGTTTATAATTATAAAACGTCAATGTGTATTTGTCTATTGAAGTCTTGGGGAACAGGGCCGGATTAAGGCGGGGGCTGATGGGGCTACAGCTCCAGGCCCAAGAGAGAAATAGGCCCTTCTTTTGCCAAGACAACAATATTAAATTTAATAATAAATATAGCAAACACTAAACAATTAATGCCATAGCGTGAAAAGTGTTCTTTGCCAATATCATTGTGTCAAAACACAAAAATCAAATTATTCTGTGGTCCTGGGCCCCCAGCCTGTTAGGCTGTTTCAACTCCCAAGGCAAACTAAACAATGCACAAATTAAATTTTCCCGATCGATCGAATGTATAATCGTAAGAAAATGTTCAGCAATAGAATATCCCAGCCAATGATTGAATTATCAGTGTGTAAATGTTTTGGTGGCCATTGCGGGATCAGCCCAGAAATTCAGCCTGGAAATGCAGGCACAACTGTGCTAATTGCACATGATTGTGCATTGACATTAAAATATGCAGAGGACATTGTTCAGAGTGAAGCGATCTGCATGTCCAAGCGAAGAAGACAGTCCTATATCTATATACCAGTCACTACTAACTAATACTATAGCACATAAATGACATAATATCATGTGAATGTTAGTCACTCTTTATCATGGATTTCCTGACTGTATAGGATAACAGTTTTGTCCTAGCCGAGAGAAAAATGTCCTTGGATAGCCTCATGGAAACTCATTATCGGAGGACATTTTTGTCTTTGTATAGTATAAAAGTATAATTCGAGGCCTGTATAGGCCCTGTTGCCTCTTGCAGCTCCAGGCCCAACAGACCGTTAATCTGGCCCTGTTAGGGAAAGAGGTTGAAACTGCAGACTGCAATGCCAGGTGGATCGGGTTAGCGTATAAGCTGGGCGGTAAACCTGATTACTGATTAGGGTTGGGTTTTTATTTGTGTTAGGTGACCTAATAATACAGGGCTAAAATGTGGTGATGTATTCTGCAGTTTGCTTGCATGTTTATATAGTAAGAGCTGTTAGTTATTGTAGTGGATTTGATATTTATTAGGCTTATTTAAAAGTACAAAGGAAAATAAAATTAAAAAGTAGTGGTTCCCCACCCCAAAGTAGTGGCTTCCCCACCTCAAAGTAGTGGCTCCCCCACCCCAAACTAGTGGCTTCCCCACCTCAAAGTAGTGGCTCCCCCACCCCAAAGTAGTGGCTTCCAGCACCCCAAAGTAGTGGCTCCCACACCCCAAAATAGTGGCTTCCCCCACCCCAAAATAGTGGCTTCCCCCACCCCAAAATAGTGGCTACCCCCACCCCAAAATAGTGGCTACCCCCACCCCAAAATAGTGGCTTCCCCCACCCCAAAATAGTGGCTTCCCCCACCCCAAACTAGTGGCTCCCCCCACCCCAAAGTAGTGGCTTCCCCCACCCCAAAATAGTGGCTTCCCCCACCCCAAAGTAGTGGCTCCCTCCACCCCAAAGTAGTGGCTTCCCCCCCCCCCAAACTAGTGGCTCCCCCCACCCCAAAGTAGTGGCTTCCCCCACCCCAAACTAGTGGCTCACCCACCCCAAACTAGTGGCTCCCCCCACCCCAAAATAGTGGCTTCCCCCACCCCAAAGTAGTGGCTTCCCCCACCCCGAACTAGTGGCTCCCCCCACCCCAAAGTAGTGGCTCCCCCCACCCCAAAGTAGTGGCTCCCCCCACCCCAAAGTTGTGGCTCCCCCTACCCCAGAGTAGTGGCTCCCCCACACCAAAGTAGTGGTTCCCTCCACCCCAAAGTAGTGGCTCCCCCCCCCACCCCAAAGTAGTGGCTCCCCCCACCTCAAAGTTGTGGCTCCCCCACACCAAAGTAGTGGCTCCCCCACCCCAAAGTAGTGGTTCCCTCCACCCCAAAATAGTGGCTCTCCAACCCCAAAGTAGTGACTCCCCCCACCCTAAAATAGTGGTTCCCTCCCCAAAGTAGTGGGTCCCCCCACCCCCAAAGCCGTGGCTCCCTAAAAGTAGTACCCACTTTCCCCTGAAAGTAGAGGGCTTCTGAAAATAGTGACCCCTGAAAGTAGTGGCCCACAATAGTAGATAAATGTGAAAGGAAAAGGGAATGACTACTTTGCAGATTCTTTGGTACATAAATTATAACTATTGTATTTATTGTATTGTACTTTGTTTACTGTAAATGTGTGTATGTAAAGTAATTGTCAATTTTATTTCCATTTTTAGGCATAGCAGATGCTAGTACAAGGCACATAGCCAAGCTTGTTTCCAGACAGAAGCCCAGTCGTTCAAGGTCTCGACGAATTTCAAAACCTGTGATATGCACTAGACCTTTAATAGTCCCAAGTTATTTCAGAGCAAACATTAAAGAATTGCTGATGAGTTATCCCAATGGTGTTTTAGGCTCTGCTCTGAACTCTGCTTATTCGAGACACTATGGGGAGGAAATAAATTTTGCAAAATTAGGTTTTAAGTCGATGTCACATTTATTGGGTTCCATTCAAGACATTGCCACCATTGTGAAAAATGCTAAAGGAGGGTATCGAGTTTGTGAAATAAGAAGAAAACCATCACTTCCAGGTACAATACTGTACATTCACAATAACAGTAACTAACAATAACATAACAACAACAACAATAAACAAGAACAATAAAACCAACAACAACAACAACAAAGCAATAACAACAACAATAAACAAGAACAATAAAACCAACAACAACAACAACCAACAACAACAACAACAAAGCAATAACAATAAACAAGAACAATAAAACCACCACAACCAACAACAACAACAACAACAAAGCAATAACAACAAGAACAATAAAACCACCACAACCAACAACAAAGCAATAACAACAATAAACAAGAACAATAAAACCACCACCACCACCAACAACAACAACAACAACAACAACAACAACAACAACAACAACAAAGCAATAACAACAACAACAATAAATAAGAACTATAAAACCACCACAACAACAGCAACAACAAAGCAATAACAACAATAAACAAGAACAATAAAACCACCACCACCAACAACAACAACAACAAAGCAATAACAACAACAACAATAAACAAGAACAATAAAACCACCACAACCAACAACCAACAACCAACAACAAAGCAATAACAACAATAAACAAGCACAATAAAACCAACAACAACAACAACAACAACAACAAAGCAATAACAACAACAACAACAATAAACAAGAACAATAAAACCAACAACAGCAACAAAGCAATAACAACAACAATAAACAAAAACAACAATTGAAACAACAACAACAACAACAACAACAAAACAATAACAACAATAGACAATAAGAACAATAAAACCAACAACAAAGCAATAACAACAACAAATGAAAACAATAACAACAACAACAACAACAACAACAACAAAATAACAACAACAACAACAACAATTATAACAACAACAACAATCATTATAATGGTTTATTACAACTTTCCAAAAATACAATTCTAAAAAAAATATAGTGTGCAATTATTATAAATGTTCTGCATTTTTAGCCATCAGACAACCAGATGTGAAGCTGAAACCGCAGCCAAGTGCCCCAAGCTCCAAAACTAGCAGCAACTATATAATTCCAATCAGAAGACAGGCAACAGATCTCACTTCACTGGAAAATGACGTCATGAATTCGAAGAAGAATGTTGAAAAAGAGACAGAACAAGTGAAGAACTTACTGGAGTCGAAAAGTGGTGTTAGTGACCAGCTAAAGGAAGAATTAATTTCAGTTAGTGATTGCATATGTTACCATTTACATACATTACATAGAACTGTAGTATAAAAATTGATGTGTCTTTTCATGATCTGCTCCCAACTAACTTAACCATGTAGACTCTTGGACTAGTAGACCATCGGACTACACGCGTAAAAATCTCGCAAGTTGTTACAGCATTGTTGCCTGAACAATGCTGTAACAACTTGTTGACATGTGTGAACAACATTGATAAATGAACAACATTGTTCATCATTGTTTCAACAAGTTGTTACAGCTTGATGAAACAACAACCGTTGTTCACGCATGTTGTAACAACCGAAGAACGTGTTGATACATCAACCATGTTCACCATTGTTGTAACATTGTTGTTATTTTGTCATGCTGTTACAACATGTTGTATCATGTGCAAACAACGTTGTTGGCTATAAAAAATGTGCTGTTGGAACAACTTGTTCATGACTGTTGATTTAGCAATGAACAAGTTGTTCGAACCATAAGTAAACTTGTTGACAACTTGTTCACGGCAAGCAGCACAACATTGTTCACGGCGAGCAGCACAACATTGTTCATGCCTGTTGGCAACCGTGAACAAGTTGTGCGTTTTTACGTGTGTAGTAGACTGAAGGTTGCTGGTTCCAATCCCAGTCAAGTAGAGTCTTTCTCTACTTACTCAGGGCCGCTGAGAGAAATATGGGGCCCAGGGCAAATTATCGATTTGGGGCCCATGATCACATGGGTTGATTTGGGGGGCCCTGATGATGTCACACATCATAGGGTCATGTCTATGCAGGGCTCAAAATAATGTTTCATGTTACGCCGGTCATGGTGACTGGTCAGTTCCAATTGTGACCGGTCAAAGGTGATTTTTGACCGGTCAAATTTCACGACGCTCCCCCCCCCCCCCCCCCCCCCCCCCCCCTCAAAAAAACCCAACAAACCCAAACAAACAAACAAACAAACACAACACAACTGAACACAACACAACAATAAACATGTAAAGTATATTCTACGCTATACATATAAGCTAGTACTGAATATGAACGTTTGTCATAAAAAGGAAAATGCATGCATAGTTCACTTCAATATATATCAGACATTATGAAACGGGTCTACAACAGCACAACAACGATCATTTTAAGTTCCTTCAAAGGGAAGTAATAATTAAAATTAATTGCAAGTTAATTTGACCGGTCAAAATGACCGGCGTTATACAAATTTGACCGGTGACCGTCCGTTATTTTGAGCCCTGCTATGTGTTCTCAATTGTTCCCCTGGGTTGGCTAAAAATGAACTTAATGTTACTGATCTTTACGCTTTCTGGGGCTCGTGTTTTCTTATGTGAAAAACCCATATCTCAAGAATTTTAGGGGGCCCTTCTCAAGTTGGGGGCCCAGGGCAACTTGTCCCCCTACCCCCCCCCCCCCTTTTGGCAGCCCTGTATCTAGTACCTAGTATCATTATTGTCCACTTGAGTTCACTATCCCACAATTATTCTACCCAAGAACCGTCTCGCAGGCTAATAGCGCTCCGTCGTGATGATGTCACTATTTAGGTTTGTCCGCTTTTACCCATAATTCTTGCAGTCTGAACAATATAGACAATGGCTCATTTGCAATCATTTGAAAGTCAATTTTGGTTTGTTTGTCCGCATTTTGTGCTATAAATAGCAGCTCGCCAGTACGCTATTGATGTGTCAGTTCTCAACTCAATTTAGCAGGCATGACAGCTACATAATTACAATTTTTTTATTCAAAGACAATGATAAATTTCTGATTATTATGTATGTTTTCATGACATTCTACTGCTGGTATATTGCTGAAGTTGAACTTGAATCAACTGGATTGAGTGGCTGGCATGCCAGTGGTAGGAGTTGTCGGCATATGAGAACCAAGCTTAAGTTAACCCTCCCATTCCCATCAGTTATTATTATTATTCTTTATTTAAGGAGGATAAGTTTTTCAGCAGAGCTGGTGGGGTCCTCCATTTACAGCTAAGACCTATAGGTGTTGATTTTACGGAGGGAGGAAAACCAGAGAACCCGGCGAAAAACCCTCGAAGCACAGGAGAGACCAACTAAACTCTACTCACATGAGTCCCCACACCGAGAACGGGGCTATTTCCAGACGGTCACCCATCCAAGTACTAACCCCGTCTAACCAGGCTTAACTATTGGTGAGAGGCAGCGCCCTAACAGCACACGCCACCCGTGCTCCCCTGCACTCTGTCTAACACCAGATGATTTTACTCGACATGTAAAAGTGGGAGTTAAAGGGTTAATTGATTATTTTTTTATTTTTTTAAAGGCACTTGCGAAGAGACCTAATGGGGTCTGGGCTGCTCGACTTCCATTTGAATACAAGGTTAGAGACTGTATTTCCTTATTTCAAAGAGCATTATTTATTTATCTTGAATGTTTATACTATGCAGTTTCAGTCTTATACATAAATTACCAGTACTGGTACTTTCGTTTTTCAGGCACGATTTAACAAGGAACTGTCGGTCTTATCTTTGGGATTCTACAGCGTCATAGAATTGGCGTCTTCGTTGCCAGATGTCTTCAGGATTGAAAGACCATTTAACAATGGTGACTGGCTGTTGTTTCTTGCTGAGAAATCTAAGATAGGTACGGTTTTAGTTGATTAGGCCAAAAAAATACCATTATTTTTTAGCCTTATTATCATGAGAAATAAATGTGGTTAAAAATAATAAAATTACAGTATACTCTATTTTTTTTAAATTGACATTTTGACGACTATTTTGAGCTAAATTTGGCCCAGTTTTTGAGAAAGACTTTTTAAGGAAATAGTACATTTTGAAGCTGACTTAAGGCGATGTAATACGGGCAACATTTTTCTTCAACTTTCAATGCAACTTGAAAAGCGTTGTTGCACGTATTATCACCCATCTTAAACATTGTCACGCAACAATGATTTTGCTGCAAGTTGAATCAGCATGTTGCAGCAAGTAGAACTGGAGTCTACTTTTTTCAACAAATTTTTTCAACTTTGCAACAAAATCATTGTTGCGTAACAATGTTTAAGGTGGGTGGTAATACGTGCAACAAGGCTAATCAGCTTGCAACGCAACAAAGTTCGTATTACTTCACCTTTAGAATTGTACACTGTTCATGTAATCTTTATTGGTTGTATATTGCAGATAAGAACATAACTAAAATACATACGCCAGAAAGTGCAGTAGGCAAAGATGCTTACTATTCTCAACAAACTTTGCCTGAGACAGACTACATTGAACTTTATGTTACCCATGTTAAAAGTCCTGAGTGTTTTTGGGTGCAGCTGATACAACATGGTGCCCAGTTACAGGAACTTCAAGAGGCAATGAGGTAGGCCTGGCTGTTTGTGTAACGTTTTATTACTTTTATAATGTAGCGTAATGTCTTACAATGTAGGGTAACGTCTTATAATGTAGCGCAACGTCTTATAATGTAGTGTAACGTTTTACAATGTAGTGTAACGTATTACAATGTAGCGTAACGTATTACAATGTAGCGTAACGTCTTATAATGTAGCCTAACGTCTTATAACATTGCGTAACGTTTTATAACATTATACATGCCTAACGTCTTTTAACGTAGAGTAGCATCTTATCCAGCAATCGATTACTGCACCAACAACCGCACCGTTGCACCACTCTTCTAGTCTCACACTGAGCTGATGTTGTCTTTTCACAGATCATTCTATGGTTCAAAGGATGGTGCCCAATTTATGATGGATGATAGTTTAATTAAGCTAGGCCAGGTAGAGTACTGTACTTTGTTGTTGTGCGTTAGAAATTTCTTACATGTACAATATACATCTCTCCACACATTTTCCATTCTGGAATGAAATCTTGCTCTACTGTACTTATATGATACCAGAGAAAATAAAGCTTTACAAACCCCAAGCTGAAAGAAGGAAATTTACTGACACTACTGAGACAAAGTACCCTGCGAGCAGAGCCTTCTTTTCCTTATTTCTTTGCTGAGAGAGAGGAAGAAAAGTAGGCTCTGCTGTATTCGTGTTTGACTTCGTCCAAGATTTAGGACGAAGTAACCCGTTTAAAACCCGTTTAACCGGTTTTCGTTTTGTTTTCTGCTCTGATTGGGACTGGGTTCGAGATTGTAACCAAGCAACTGACATGCATGCGCAATGGAAACCAGTCACGAATACAGCAGAGCCTACTTTTCTTCCTCTCTCTCAGCGAAGAAATAAGGAAAAGAAGGCTCTGCTCGCAGGGTAGAGACAAAGTGACTTGTAGTGTCCAACAAGTATCTGTCACGTACACACATACAGTTCCGTCATGGTTAAGGTGAGGTAATACGGGCAACATTTTTCTTCAACTTGCAACGCAATTTCGTTGCGTTGTTGCACGTATTACCACCCAATCATTGTTGCGTGACAATGTTTAAGCAGTGGCGTAGCCAAAGGGGGCGGTCGCCCCCCCCCCCCCCCCCCGCACCAATGGTCTCCAAGACCGTTCTCGTGAAAAGTTTAAATCCGTGGAGAAACTTGTAGGAGGGGGGGGTAGAGTTGTTTTAAGGCCAAGTGAGTAGACTAGTGATGTGTTATATATATTGCAGGCATGCATATGCTATAAATTACAATACTAAGGGTCTATACAAAATGCCTCCAACCTGTTTTTACATTTACAACTTGTTTATAAATAAATCTAAAGATATTCTGACGTGTATCATTCTATGTTCTGGTTTGATTTCAACAAAATTATGTTATTTATGGCTTTCAGATTACTCTTAAATACTTGCCTCAAAATGCAGGAGATAGTGTTTCAGAGACCCTAGAAATGCAAAATTTTCAAGGGGGGCCCTAGCAGATAGAGGTTCTTGCCCCCCCCCCAAACCCAAGACCCTGGCTACACCACTGTATTTAAGGTGGGTGGTAATATACGTGCAACAACGCTTTTCAACTTGCAACGCAACAAAAGCATTTGTAAGTTTGTGTGTTCGAGTCTTCCCTGGAGCTCAGAGTTTTTCTTGTATATTAACAATTTACGACAGCTTGAGAAAAATTTTTCAGGTTTGTGTGGCGCGGTTTCCTGTTGACCATGAGTGGTATCGTGCATTGATAACAGCTACACCAGTGCAAGTTTTGGTTGAAGTATTTTATGTTGACTATGGCAACTCCGCTCAAGTATTGAAGTCAGATTTGCGCTTCATGAAGTACGTTGCATGATTAGGGCCTGTTTATATACATAGCTGTAGCACAAAATTGGTGGGTGTTATTAATCGCTAGTGGGTGAGGTTAGCGTATAAGCTAGACAGTAAGCTCACTAGTGAGTCAGGTTAGAGCGTATACATGTATACTAGTCGGTCAGGTTTGGCGTATATAAGCTAAGGTAAACACATGCACTCGTGGGTCAGGTTAGTGTATAAGCTAGACAGTAAACACGGGTGGGTCAGGTTAGTGTATAAGCTAGACAGTAAACACACTAGTGTGTCAGGTTAGTGTATAAGCTAGACGGTAAACACACTAGTGGGTCAGGTTAGTGTAAGCTAGACAGTAAACACACTAGTGGGTCAGGTTAGTGTATAAGCTAGACACTAAACACACTAGTGTGTCAGGTTAGCGTATAAGCTAGGCAGTAAACACACTAGTGAATCAGGTTAGCTAACTTTTCTCTGAGCTTTGTAGTTGTGACTTTTTATAGAAAAGAATTTTTCCAGCTCCCACCTCAAGCTTTGAAGTGCAAGTTGGCAAACATTAAACCCAATTTGAAGGTTGGAGTTATTGTAATATTTTTTTCCTGAAAGTCTGTTTTTATTCCTAAATTTTGCGAAATACCGTAGTTAAGTGAATACATGACGTTTCATTTCTCTACTCAGGACAAATGGGATCCGAATGCGGCTCACAGGTTGCACGAATTAACAGCAGAAAAGGGCCTGGTTGGCTTAGTCTGCGACAGAATGGTAGGTAAACATGTCGGAATTCAGCAGTGTAGAATATAGATGAGAAAGCAGATCATATAATAGCTCTTAAGTTGTTAATCATGGCCCTACCATGGCTGAAAGGTGACGTACAGTCCGTTTTGCGCATGACCGCAATGTGGTTCCCCAAAACATGACATTCGTAGATAATTACATGAAGTACTCAGCTCAATGTAAACCGTTAGGAACAACATGGCAGAAAACCAAGCAATTCGGCGAGGATATCTCCTCGGATTTCTCCTGAAAATGTTTTGTTTTGGGTACAAGTAATGAATGGGAACCAAGAAAAGCTTACAATCTTGAATAAGGTATTAGTATTTTTTTTGTAAATAAAGATGTAAACATTAGTTTCGTACATGCGCAGAACGGACTGTACATCACCTTTAACCCTTTCGTGCATGACTTTCTGCGATTTCTCCCCTTGACGAGGAAGATAATCTGGCGTTAGATAGAGTAGATAAAAAGACTGTAAAGTTGTCCTGCAACAACAATACGAATGAAAGGGTTAATCAACTTTTATTTGCAAAACATAGCAAAGCGGACGTAATGGGAAACAGCCTTTATACATGTGACAATTGAGATTTGCGTGTAATGAATGAGACATACGCCTGTATTCTAAAAGCTCACTCGCACTCAATGAGTGGCCGGCCTCTCACACTCAGCGATAAGTGCAACTCAACACTCAATGAGTCTCCACTCACCATCACTGAGTATGAGACTACACTCGCTCTCACTGAGTATGAGGTATTATCTAGTATTATCGAGTATTGAATAGTATTTGGAGAGTGAGTGTAGTCTCATACGCAGTGAGGGTGAGTGGAGACTCATTGAGTGTTGAGTTGCACTTATCGCCGAGTGTGAGGGGCCACTCATTGAGTGTTGAGTTGCATTTATCGCCGAGTGTGAGGGGCCACTCATTGAGTGTGAGTGCGAGTGGGAGTGAGCTTTTAAATACAGGCGATAAAACTCGCGCGTTTTAACTTTACGAGTTTTTCATTGGCTATACGATTTGTTTCACTAGTGAATAATATCATCTCGGCTTTCTGATTGGCGAGACGATTTACAAAAACCATGCACGTCAGGCAACTACTTTGCCCGAATATACGTTCCTATCGGTTATAAATCGGTTAAGCGCGGCTTTTGCTTTGTTCAGGATGATATATTGAGTCTGTGTATTTGCGATACGACTTCTGAGGATGATGTACATGTTAATGACCTTCTTGTGGATGAAGAATTTGCAGTATTCAGTGGGAAACAAGGTACTGTACCAGGAACACCAACTTTCGAAATATTACAACTGATACTTGGCATTTTAAGAATCGTTTTTAAATATGATTCAGTTTTACCAGTGAGCAGAAACTCTGTTGCCTGCGTATAGCGGGCGTCTTAAAAATGGTATTTGGTATACATAAAGGTTAAAAAATTGGAAGTGAAGTATTTTCTTGTTTTTTTTCTTTTAGATCCTAATGATCATGTTGCACCGCCAGGATTAAGTTTACCAGACGAAAGACAAAAGGCACTAAATCAAGAAATCAACTTAAACGCAATAAACTATTCATTTCCAGGTAGAAATTAAAACTTCTTTCAAAACCTCATTAATAATTCATGAGGAAAACACAAAGGAAATCAGTACCATGTCCGTGATTTTATACCTGATAAAACTTCTTGACGTCAGAAAGAATACTAATGAACATACAATTTTATATAAAGAATACTAATGAACATACAATTTTATATAAAGAATACTATTAATGAACATAACATCCAATAACGAATCGTTTTTGAAGCCATTCAAAACACTCGCATCACGTGTTTTATCAGATCTAAAACACTCGGGCTGCGCCCTCGTGGTTTTAAATCTGATAAAACACTCCTGCTCGTGTTTTAAATATGTAAAATGCAGTTTAACCAATCAAAGGCATCAAACGACCTCACGTGACTTGTCTATGCTAGTTTATTCTTTCTGTCTATGGTAAGAGTGAACAGCAGGTCTAAGATTTAACGTACCCAATCATACTTCTTTTTTAGATTATTCTATTCCTTTGAACCCATACTCTGGCATATCAAGGTAATCTACACAAAGTTTTTGTTATCACGAGTCTCAATCTCTTTGAATTGGCCATTTCCCAAAAGAGTTGAAGACTGCTGACGGGTTAGGAACGTTAGGGTGCTTGGGGTCACTTGGAGGGAGAGATTTTCATCCTAAATGATCCCAAGAACAGCAGCGCTCAATGCTCTTTACCAGTCTTCAACCCTTTTCGGTAATTGCCAATGCAAAACTACAACGTTTCAGATATCTTTTTTTAATAGAACATCTCGAATATGGAATGCGCTGTCTGATGGCCTACAGTTTTCTCTTTGTTTTAAACTTACAACTTTTAAAACGCTTTTAATTAAATATTGTAATAACGCACTTGTACATTCCTATGACCCTGAAGATCCTCGTTCATGGAGAACAATTTGCCCTTCCTGCAATACTGCTCGCAATGTGTCAGGATTATTAGAATGTTGCTTCTAATCTTGATTCGCTGATATTAATTATGTAATATCTATCTATTCTATTTTGTTTTAAGTGTGTTGGGCCCGCAGTAATTGGCTTTTGCTGTTGCGGTGTCCCTGCCAAAACTGTTTTCGTTCTGTATAATTATGTTTGTAATTGTAATGTGTAACTGGTAAAGCTAATAAAATAAAATAAAAATAAAACCCCTCTAATTATAAATTCTTCCTTTCTGTCATTATTTAGTTATGGGCTTATGCCTCTGGTTGACTTGCCTCCAACCAAGCCATTCGTAGCCGTGCCGTGGGAAGAAAAGCCGCCTATTTGTGAAGGTGAGTATATCAAAGCACCGAAACATTGGTTTCTTGATATTTGGGTTTCTTTTATCGAACATAGTGAATTTTGATATTGCAGATATTATATGCTTTTTTATGAAACATACTGAATTTCTTTTTACCTAGTCTTAGAAGAGAAACCAAGCGATGAAGATCTTGAGTTCATGCGCCAAGTTTGTGAGGAGCTTTCTGATGAAACATCTACAAGTTCAACAGTGAGAAGGTGAGTATATATTAGTAATTATCGTCGCCGTCATGATCATCATTATCATCGCCAGCATTATCATCTTTACCATCATAATCATTATCATCATCATGATTATCGTCGTCGTCGTCATCATTATCATCATCATCAACATCGTCATCAGTATCATCACCAACATTATTATCATCATCTTTACCATCAATCATCATTATCATTATTATCATCATGATTATCGTCGTCATCATCATCATTACCATTATCATGATCATCATCGTCAGCATTATCATCACCAGCATTATTATCATCATCTTTACCATCATAATCATCATTATCATCGTCATGGTTATCGTCGTCGTCATCATCATCATTATCATCATCATGATCGTCATCATTATCACCAGCATTATCATCATCTTTACCATCATAATCATCATGATCAACACCATTATCATCATTACCATCATCACTGTCCAACCACTGACACAATTTTACCTTCAGCCTTCTTAACATCCTTTTGCCGTCAAATATCTCTCCAGGTTTATTTCATCTTGTTTAATATTTTCAAATATTGTCTGCTCCCTATTTTGTCAAGGTTGGACCTTCCTGACAGTAAGTTTGTCCACTTGATAAACTTTCAAGACAAGCCGTACGTTGTTCGTCCTGAAGTCTCGGCTCTCCTCTGGGAAAGTGATCTTTTACGACCCATGGTAAGCAAACGTTTAGCTTGGCGTCCGCTAATTATTTGAATTTTAATGGTATGACGACTATTGACGAGTTTGTTTAAGTAGCAGTATTTAAAGACTGCCATTAAGAGGAGAGTTGACTGGATTTTTTTTAAGTACGGTACGAAGAATTCGTTCCAGTCCGAAGTAAAGCCAAGTACTTGAAACCGGGCAACTCCGAGTCGGATATTTTTTATTGACTTCTCAAAACAGTATGTCTCAACCAGTTCAAGTCTTTTGCTCAATACGGTAGCTAAGATGGAGTATTTACAGTAGTTCCTTGTTTTGAGCCTGTATTGAAGTGTTTCACTTCTTTTTAATTAACTTTCTTTACAGTTACGACAAAAAAAGATGGTTGTTCCGAAAGAAGTTATCGCAAGAGAAGACAACGAGGATTTATTCAATGAATTAAAGAGGTTTTTATCTTGATTATACACGCTTATGCTCCTAATGTCTTATCCCAAAGGTAACCTAGTTTTGTTTTCCTGAGAGTCTCGAGGCTGTTTAGATGGATTTTGACTGAGCTTTTGTAGTCCAAGCGGGCACTCCAATTGTTGGACTTTTCTCCTTGCGCGGGAAACATCTGATTTGTCTAATGCCACGTGACCATAAATGAACCAATGTCAATCTGAGTTACATTCAGCGAAAACCAGTAAATACAGAATACAGATTTTAATTACTTCTTCCCACAAGGGGCTTTTCAAGAGCAATTTACATTACTAAATTTCAAGTGACAGAGTCGAAGGCAGAGTAAACCCTATATATATATATAATTGGAGAGATATCTGCCAGTCATCGGCCGGGCGAGGATTGAAGCCAAACCTGGCGGACATGTAGGCCTGAAGTACGTATAGTTCCAATTATATAGTACGTATAGTACGTATAGTTCCAATTACACGGTTTTTTAAGAAAGTTCCGGGCTTTTGACACCATATTAGACGGCCGCGTAGACTAGGACTGAGACTACACGTACTTCATGCCTATGTCCGCCGTATCAAATTATTTATGTTTTCTCCTTTATCTCCCTGTTCATTGACTTGTGGTTGTATATTTTAGGCTCAAAGTAGCTGACTTTGGCGACAGCGACGAAGTCAAGGAGTACACGTCTCTGTACGAACTATCCACGTAAGTACCCCGTAGTCTCTATATGTCCCTAATTCTTCGTAGATTCTCAACGATTAAACACTCTCACTCTCTCCATAGGATTCCAGGAATTTTAGAAACGTTTAAGCATCCCTCTGCGGAGCTCGTTCAAAAACTGAAGGAAGAGAAAATTATCTTTGAGCAAAATCCAAGCACGTATTGGCGGGATGATGTGAGTTGATTTTAGTGTAATCCGTAGAGCAATGCCGTAAAGTAACGACCCTCGTTACTTTCGGAATTAGCAGTCTTTAGGGATGGCTACTTTAGGGGGTTCGTTAAGGAAGGAGGGGGGCTAATCATCCTTACTTGCAGCCAGCGGCTGAATTGCGAAGGACGCAGATCAACGTGGCCATGTCGAGGCATATCAAAGGCGCTCCAGGCTGCCGCCATACGACACAGTTCAGACCACGGATCGCAGCTAAGATGTTAAGTCTTAATTTTATGGAGGGAGGAAAACTGGAGAACCCGGTGAAAAACCCTCGGAACACAGGAGAGATCAACTAACTCTACTCGCATGAGTCACGAAGCTCGGGAACGGGGCTATTCCCAGACGGTCACCCATCCAAGTACTAACTCTGTGTAACAAAATCGTTATTTTTTATACTGGTACATGCTCTATCGCCTAAAGGTTTCAAATTTATTTGCACAATATTTTATATAATACAAGAGTTGAATTACATTAAGAGTTAATTTATTACAGCTAGATTTGTAGAACAATTTTCTATATTTGTTGAAATGTGCACAGCAGCCAAAGTATCGTGAGCTTTCGAGTTGGCTACTATAGCCATATTTTGTTATATTTATACTATATAAATATATGGCTACTATATATTTTCGAGTTGGCCTTTATAAAAGACGCAAATTACTATCAACAATTGTTGCTAAAACAGGATTTATTTGTGTGTATTATATAAAAATATATTGGGATCGCTGCTTTTGGAACTTTACGGTGTTTGGATAAGTGCATGAGTCTCGTTCCCAGCGCCCACGTTTCCCACCCGGGAAACGAGAGACTCTTGGATAATCCGTTTCAAATCACAGGATTCTTGTTATTTCAGTTGAGGTACGCATGCGTAAATATCCGAGCGGAATCTGGATAGTATGTTCCCCTTGTTTGACTTTTCCCCAAACAAGTCAATGGGGTTGCTGGCGAAGCTCGAATTACAGCATCTACGCACATACGGCGAAGATATCGATCGCGGCAACGTCTTCACTGGAGTCTTGTTGTCCGACATCTTTGTTATTTTGGTTTTATTAATTCTACTTCCGGTCACTTCAGACCAACTCATGCTCACTATTCAGCAAATAACGTAACGATTTGAAACGGATTATCGCAGAGTCTCTCGTTTCCCGGGTGGGGAACGTGGGCTCTGGGAACGAGATTGAGATAAGTGTAGATAGAACGTTCTCAACCTTATTATTAATTCATATGTTAAAACCAAAGAAAATCAGTATCGAGACGGAATTCAGATATGTCATCAAACACTTGCATAAATTAAGCCAACTTTTACCTCAAATTTCTCTTAAAATACTGATTCATTTGAGAAGCTATGTCATACACTAGAAAGTTGTGTTTGATCTGATGTCAAAACACCTCGAAGTTGGTTAAAACATAGTCAACCGAGATATGGTCTGGAAACTCGCTAAAGTCTTTGGGCTGTCTTTTTGTTCGCCTTTATGCATTTTTGTACACGGTGCACGGTCACTGAACACATTGTATTTTAGTATAATGAACGAATTGTCCAATAGCAACGTTTCGGTTCAATCACTCAACCGTGCTATTTAAATATTGATAAACCTAAAACAAAGGATGTACACGGTGTAAGGTACGGTTCAACATAAAATCACAGCTCATTATAGGCGCTTTGAAGTTTGCCGAGTTTCCAGACCATATCTCGATTGACTGTGCTTAAAATTCGTCAGCTTTGCCTTGGTGTTTCAACACACTTCTCGGTGTTTCTTATCAGACCAAACACTCTTCCTCGCGTGTTTGATATATTGCGTTGTTTTGTTTGTGGCTTTTTTAGCTTTTTTCTACACTTACCAAAATGTTTAAAAACTTAACCGTGTTATTTAAATATCTAGAAAGACGATGCTAACGATGGAACGGATGATTCGTGTCAGGTAAGGAAGTTCATTTTTCTGATTAATATGCGAAAAACAATTTTATTTTAATGTTGAGCTCGTTCTCCGGTCCGTATACGCAAAACGATGCAAGCTGATTGGTTCATGATTGGTAGGACCCTACGGTATTGATCCCCCGGATCAAATACGCTTTTTTCTCGAACAAGAGTTTTGGCGGGAAAATTTCTGAGTTGATTTGAATTTAAATAAAAGAGAACTAGGTATCTTTATTTTAATATTTCGAACAATAAAATGTGCTGGAACATTACTGCTGGTTTTCTTTAAAGCTGTTTATCTAAAACACGACAAATGAAAGCCGAACTGGTGTAAACAAGAAGCGACATGAAAAAGCTAACAGGTAAGGTAACGACAAAACTCCGAAGACGAAAACAACGTTAAACACTTAAAAAGAAAATGAACCAAAAGCCATGTAATAAATTCTTCATAAGCCTTGTTTATGTATTTATTTATTTATTTATTTATTTGTTTGTTTATTTCTTTGTTTACTTGTTTGTCTGTTTGGTTTGTTGTTTGTTTACTTATTTGTTTGTTTGTTTACGTATATGTTTGTTTATTTCTTTGTTTACTTGTTTGTCTGTTTGTTTGGTTTGTTTGTTTGTTTGTTTGTTTGTTTACTTATTTGTTTGTTTGTTTGTTTACGTATTTGTTTGTTTACGTATTTGTTTGTTTGTTTGTTTGTTTGTTTGTTTGTTTGTTTACTTATTTGCTTGTTTGTTTGTTTGCTTGTTTGTTTGTTTGTTTGTTTGTTTGTTTGTTTATTTGTTTGTTTGTTTGTTTGTTTGTTTGCTTGTTTGTTTGCTTGTTTATTTATTTATTTGTTTGTTTGTTTATCTGTTTGTTTGTTTATCTGTTTGTTTGTTTTGTTTGTTTGTTTGTTTGTTTGTTTGTTTACTTATTTGTTTGTTTGTTTATCTGTTTGTTTGCTTGCTTGTTTGTTTGTTTGTTTGTTTGCTTGCTTGTTTGTTTGTTTGTTTGCTTGTTTATTTATTTATTTGTTTGTTTGTTTGTTTGTTTGTTTGTTTGTTTGTTTGTTTGTTTGTTTGTTTGTTTGTTTGTTTGTTTATTTGTTTATTTATCGACTTTAGAGTGAACCAGAAGATGAACTTAATTTAGAAGAACTAAAGCTAGCCGAACAAGCTTTACAATTCAGAAGGTAATTACTAGATTACAGAGAGAAAGTTACCTATTTTAAAAAATTTTATCTTTTATTATTTGTTATTTTTTTGTCTTATTTTTTATCTGCTGTTTCTTTCCTTAATTTTTCTCTAAAAGAAAACGTATTTTACGTTCGATGATGAAAGGAGAGCTCAGTTCAGGTGGAAATGTCGTCGACGAGGTGGACGAAGTGGAAAAGCAGTTGGCTAATATCCGTGATTTGATTATCAAAGCTGAAGCGACGGAGAAGTGTAAAGATATTGAAGACACGAAAACACACAAGAGTGAACAAGAAGACGATGAAACCACGGCAGCAAAGGAGAAGAAGGAAAATAAGGATAGTGAGGGATCAATAACTGTTCCTCAGAACTCGTTGGAAGAGGTACATACATGTTGTTGTTTATTTGTTTGTTATATTATCGTAATTGTTTTTATGGGTTTTCATTTTGTTTGCATCATTATCCCATTTAATATTGTTATTTTTGGCTTAATTAGCACTATTATCACATTGGTTGTATTTGTTGTTACAATCAATATCATCATTGTCGTCATTGACATCATCCTTATCACTTATTAGTATAAATACACAGGTGATTATAGAAAATCACGCGCGCTGATTGGTCGAGCTACTTCGGATTAATTCTCGATAATCACCTACAGCGTTTATTCAAAATGGCCGCCAGCCAAGTTGTCAATGCGACAGACGAGGAAATTAACAATTTTAAAGAAAATGTTGTTCCTAAAAGTACGAAAATGTGTATTTATACTAAAACAATTATTCACCTCAGGCTCAGTGAATATCGGTGAATAATAACCTCGACTTCGTCTCGGTTATTATACACCGATATTCACCTCGCCTTCGGCGAATAATTGTTAATTATTACAGTGTCAAGATCATTATTACTTATCGTCATTATCATTCTATTATCACCACCATTATCATTATCACCATCATCACCGCTGTCGTCGTTGTCACCCTCACCATTACCATCACCGTTGTCATCATTATTGCCATCCCATTGCCATCACCATCATCATCACCACTGCTCATTTTAATACCATCTCGAGTCGCCTCACCGTTTGCCTGGTTTGCAGGCTAAACCCACGCGACCCGAACAACGGCCTGTGCGCCCTGTTGGGATCACCAGACCCGAAGTTCGTCCAACTTTGCCGAGTTCTGGAAAACTTTCTCGAAACCCATCCCAAGTAGAACGACCAGCTACGAATATACCCAAAGAGGAAAACCAAAACGAGCTAATAACTAAAGAAGAGAAAAATGCGGATAAACAGGAGAACAATGGGGATAAACAGGAGAATATTGAGGGTAAACAGGAGGAAACTGGGGATAAACAGAAGCATTACCTTGACCTCGTCCAAGCCGCGAAGAAAACTATCGAGAATATATCTCCCGGGGCTACGAAAAGCCCACGGGAGTTTTCGTTACCGAAAAGAGCCGAGAAAACTATCGAGAATATACCTCCGGGGGCTACGAAAACCCCACCGGAGTTTGCGTTAGCGAAAAGTGAAATAGTGCCAGTGGTTTCGTCGTCTGGTAAGAATCGATCTCATTCTAGTTCGCAGTATTTCAACCGCTCGTCGACGTCGCATCATTCTGGCGTGCCCGCGTGGTTCGGCTATCCTGCTTACGGCATGGCACCTCAGAATGGCCTTCCTTACTCTAATTTCGCTTTCTCGCCTACGAATGGTCTACCAAACAATTTTCAGTTCCCTGGTGTCCTGGGCCAACTTCACCAAATTTCTCCGCCTTATCCAGACTTTGGCTCTTATCACTACTCACCAGGTCTCCTCGGCCCTGCTCCTGCTCAGGCGCTTTATTTTCCATGGGGTCAGAATCCACTGGGTGCCAGGCCTCCGTTTGGAGAAAACGTTCGCGAACGACCTGGCTACTAAGCTCCGGCATAACTTGACTCCAAAGTCTTAGTTTCGTCGTTGTATCTGACAAGAATATAATGCTTTCGGCTGGCTTCAATGTGTAGTGTTTTAGTTCGTTTTTAAATACTGTTTTGCAACGTGCGGGTTGTACGCCAAATGGAATCAGGGATCTACTAGCCTGCATTGGAGGCCCTCGAGAAAGCGGGCTGGGAAGAATGCAGGCTAAAACTCGACGAATAGAAGGTCCTGGATACGAGTTTTAAACACTGACCAAGATATAACTGGACTGGAAATGCTTTTCAAAAAATGACCCCAAAATTTCTTAAGGCCACGAAACTAGCCAATCACAGACCAGCTTTTGCCCACCGTGTCTTATGAAATGGAAAGGGGCATGGGACCAAAATAAAAACGGACTCGTGAAACGTTTTGGAAAGAAAAACAAACCATTGTTGGTATAAGCCAAAATAACATATATACGTTTTTTTGGGCAGTCTTGAAATGATACAGTTTATGCAAATATGCAATATAAATATTAGGGTAACAGGCAGTCGTATAGGTCAGTGTTTTTGACTGAAAAGATAATTTTATAAAGTTTGTTTTGTTTGTGTTTGAAAAGTCACCTCAGATTATAAACAATGATCTATTTGCTTCGGTGATCGGTTGTATACTTCAGCAGTATGGATATAGGACATGTTTTAATGCTAGATTCATGCTGCTTTTTAATTATCGAAGAGTGTAAATATATAGTACGGTTGCGTAGACTTAAATAGGAACTGAAGCGAAAATTAATTTTACCTTGTCTAATTCTGAACGACCTTTTAACTCTTCCCCTGCTACTGTCGACTTTATTATTTTATACTCTGTTTAATGTCAGACTATTTCACTCTGTCTAACGCCAGGCTATTTCACTCTGTCTAACGTCAGACTATTTTACTCTGTCTAACACCAGACTATTTTACTCTGTCTAACACCAGACTATTTCACTCTGGCTAACACCAGACTATTTCACCCTGGCTAACACCAGACTATTTTACTCTGTCTAACGCTATACTATTTTACTCTGTCTAACACCAGACTATTTCACTCTGGCTAACACCAGACTATTTCACCCTGGCTAACACCAGACTATTTTACTCTGTCTAACGCCAGACTATTTTACTCTGTCTAACACCAGACTATTTCACTCTGGCTAACACCAGACTATTTCACCCTGGCTAACACCAGACCATTTTACCCTGTTTAACACCAGACTATTTCACTTTGGCTAACACCAGACTATTTCACTCTGGCTAACACCAGACTATTTTACTTTGACTAACACCAGTCTATTTCACTCTGGCCAACACCAGACTATTTCACACTGGCTAATTCCACCAGACTATTTTACTTTGGTTAACGCCAAACTAGTTTACTCTGTCTAACACCATACTATTTCACTTCGGCTAACACCAGACTATTTTACTCTGTCTAACACCAGACTATTTTACTCTGTCTATAACACCAGACTATTTTATTCGTTCAAACATGGCAAACATAATTGTCGCTTCAGTTACATTTTGAAATTTGACTTATCGTTGGCTTTATTTTGTAAAGCTTGTATACAACAAAAAGATACTTTTCCAGAAGTGGAATTTCTAATTTTCTATGTTAGATTGTCAGGTATAGTTTTTCTTGTTTTAAATTAATGGTGGAGAGACGTATATATATTAGAATTGACTGGTTGCGTGTACAGAAATGGTATATATATAAAATTAGTATCTCTAGATATATATTGTTCTAGTTTCCTATACAAGGTATAACTGGATGCCGTATTGGACCAGACATGCTAAGTTTCGGAGGAAGGCATTGTTGAAGCATATATTTATTACGTTGATCAAATAAAGAACATTTATACATTTCATCAAATTTTCTACATGTTTTTTGTGTGTGTATTTAACAATTAACTCTTCCTGGGCAGCTTCCGAATCAAGTCGTATATATGCATTTTACGATTTTACTCGTCAGAAAAAAAATCTACCGGCAGGAAACGGTTGTACCCATATTCAACCTCCGTTCAACCTGAGTCCCAATATCTCAATGGTTGCATGGAGCATCTCACCGGCGATCAGAAGGTTGTGCAGGGTTGTACCCATATTCAACCTTCGTTCAAATCATCTGAGTCCCGGTAGCTCAATGGTTAGAGCATCTCACCGGCGAGCAGAAGGTTGTGAGTTGTGCATATTCAACCTATACACATCTCACCGGCGATCAGAAGGTTGTGCATGGTTGCACACATATTCAAGCTTTGTTCAAATCATCTGAGTCCCAGTAGCTCAACGGTTGGAGCATCTCACTGGCGGTCAGAAGGTTGTGGGTTGTACACATATTTAATCTGAGTCTCAGTAGCTCAATGGTTAGAGCATCTCACCGGCGATCAGAAGGTTGTTGGTTGTGCATGACATATACTCAACCTTGTAACTTATACTCAAGCTATCTCCGTTCCAGTAGCTATGGTCAGAGTATCTCACCATAGCTCACTAGGTTGTGGATCGTATCCGTGATCGTCATACATATTCAACTTACGTTCACCCCGAGTCCCTGTAGTTCAATCAGTTATATTGAGCTCAATACAGCTTAAGATTGCTAAAACACTGGTATAGTGTTCATCGGCTTTATAACTGGTTTTTGTTGCGATTATTTCCACAGAAGCTGCCGTCCGAAACATTGTCCCCCTAGTTTCCTAATCTTACCCTCGTATATAATGTTCACTCGTTCATAGTGTAGTGACTAATACGCTTTAAACGAGTAAACACAGACAGATATATATGCGTTGTTTCTTAGCCAGTGTAAACACCACATCCTTTTTCATTACGCATTTAATTACAGCATGCATTCAGTTGTGCTGTACCGAAAGAGCGTAATAATAAGCTGGTTCACTACTGTGAATATATTAGCCGTGCTATCTTAAATAAACCAGTTCTCAGTTAGAACCAGAACTAGTACTGTTATAATTCTGCCAACAGCCAGCAAGTCATGTCTGCCTATGTTATATTCACCTAGACATATAATGATGTTTCTGAAATCTTATACAAACAACTGCGGTGAAAGCTTTCACATATATTAAGAGCTTTTAATTAATTATTTGAAAGTTTTCATGGCGATAATGTAATTTGGAAGCATTTTATTGCTCTGCCGACGAATTAGGCCTGAGTTAACAGGCCGAAAGCTTAGCAAATAAATATTTTACTTGGTGTTTCCACAAAACTTATATATATTACAGTTAATTGCTTGTCTTGTCACCATGGCGACGAAACGTGTACTGTCGCGGGCACATCAAACGTGTATCGATGTAGCCAAAAGCTGACATAAAGTGCTGGAATCTAAACATCTAAATCTTGTCGACATAACTTTTCCTGTATTTGAGATTTTATTTCTTGTTTTAAGATACTTAATCTATATCTTGATAGTGCCGAACCAAGCCAAAAAATGCGACCTGGTAATGGTCTTTCAGTTTTTGGCTTTCGTATATCTACTCCACTTTGTAGTTGAATGTTGAATGGCTAAATCTTTGGGGTCTTGTCTTCCAATGGTTTGAAATCTTTGTGATTCGATGTTTGAATTATGTTTGACCATCCATTACTGATAGTGTCGAACTAAGCTGGATTTTGGATTACTCTTGAATATACCTATGAATATACACACTGCTGAATACTGCAACCAAGCCAAAAACCAACGATCTGGTACATGGGATTTAATCTTTACATATTTAGTTCACTTCGTTGAATGGTCGTCAAGCTAGTGTTTGTCAAATATTTGTTCTTTTTCTTCCTTTCCTTGCCTTCTCTTGCGTTCCACCGTGTTCAACACTCTCAAGTTGACACTTTGCCTCCATTTTAAGAGGTTGACGAACGATGAAGTGATCTTCCCTTCGGCTTTTGATGTATCTATTCGACCGTCCTTGACCATAATCCCCCAAACTGAAACTTCCTTCCATATACAGTTGCCGGCTTCCAAAAGAAGTTTGTCCCCTCTATTTTTACAACTCCTGTCGTAACATGCTATACAGCCGTGCTTAGCATATTAATTGTTTCCTAAATGTCAAAAACTATTAGCGTTTCCAATGCCGTCCCAATATATCATTGACAAGGCAAAATTAATTTTTGATGGCAATGTTTACCAATTTTTGCCGCTTGGTGATTGCAATGGTCTTAAGTAGGCGCGCTACGCATTTTGCCGGGGGGTATGGGTTCAACCAAATGGTGCGCTTTGACGTAATGCCGCATCCAATAGCCAGTGTGGATTTAGTCCGAGACAATCTCGTGCCCAGGCCTTTTCAGATTTTGGCAATTGGCTGGGTCTTGGATGTCAGGTCAGGTGTCAACCTGCTACCGTAAGTACCCGTAGCCGGTACAACCTGCGTCGGCCTGATGAGGATTCTCATCAGGAAAAGCTAGGGCGAATTTAACTCGTTCCAACCTGGAAAGGGTTGAATATGAATTACAACAATTCAATATTGCTGACGTTTTAGCTAAACCAGAGACTCTCAACTTTGCATAAGCAACATTATCTAACAATGTTGTTTATGAACACGATAATGACGATATAATTGTTAAGTTTTTAAAAGAACTGCTTATTTAACAAATATAGCTTGTTCAACCATTCTACACGTACATATGGATGTTAATGTCACATCAGATTACGTGTATTATTTTATATAGTACAGTGCAGTGTAGCATAGTACAGTACAGTGTAGCATAGTACAGTATAGTGCAGTACACTACAGTACATAGTGCAGTACAATACAATACTGTATTGCATTTCGTGTGGTATTTGTTGTATTGCATTTAATATCGTATACTGTACTGTACCGTATCGTATGCTGTACTGATGTACCGTATTGTACTGTGCTCATGTACTGTATGTACCGTATTGTACTGTAATATATTGTATTGTGTTGGGTACGATTTCCGGTTATTGTAAATGATTTTTGTTAAGTATTAATACTAGAAAAGATTTTTGTTTACAAGACCAGTGAATACGCCTTGCTATATATATATATATATATATATATATATATATTAAACAAAACGCCAACGTTTCAAACGGTGAAATCTCTATATCTAATGATTTATACACATGTATATGACGCGACCTCGCGTATAACTGCTTATAGTTCAAAATCGTAAATTATTAACCGGATACCTGCTGTAAACAAATGTAAATCGAAACAACAGAACCGAAAACGTATGTGCCTACTATGAAAAACATTTTACACGTCAGGAAACGAGTGAGGGATAAAGTAATATTATAATTTTGCCACGTCGAAACATGGAGAATTTTAAAAGTAAGTCTCTGTAATTTTATACATGAATTCAGCTGTGTGTATTTAGCAATTAATCAGAAACATGAGTCTGAGTTGTGTCCGGAATATTAATAAATGTGGGTTTATGTTTATAGCAGAGAAAGCGGTTGTTGGGAGACAGTCCAACTGAGCTCAAAGAAGCCGCCATTTCAATTGCTTTGTCGGCTACAATTAAGTGCGTCGACAACCAGCGTGTTAATTAATGTCTGTGTTCGCCGTTGAATTTAACTCAGTGTAGAAAAGCACGAACGAATCTCGGTTCAGCGTAGATTTTTCAGAAAGTAAGTATATATAATTGATTGTGCCTATGGTAAAATACTATATGTTAATCATGAATTACTAAGGGTTTATATAGTTCTTAAGAAATACTTCATACATGCGTTATTGTAGCTTTTTTATATATATTGTATCATGTATGTTCCGTAGATTATTAACTACTTAATAACCGAGAGTGAGGTCTTTACGATAAAATATTAAACCGAAGTCTTGCTGTAATACGCTCAAGACCGAGGTTTAATATTTTACCGTAAAGACCGAACGGTCGAGGTTATTAAGTAGTTTATTATATGGCACTTTTTATTTCAAAAACAATCTTGTATTTCTTGGTCTTCGCTTCCTTTAATTTCGTCAAAACACCGAACTAGCGTTATTTTCTGCTGTTTCTTTCTCGTGTGGATACTAGAATTTCCTTTTATAATGTTCATCGTCGTTTATTTCATTTATTTTCGTCGTTTTTTGGCAATAAAATTTTCTTATTAGGATTTTTTGTTTGTTTCCAACCGTATAGGGCATTAACAATTTTCATAATGCCCGTGGGCATTACGGAGAAATTTCGCCACGTCGGCAACCAATCACAGCGCGTGATTTTACCGGAAGTAATGCGTGCCATATAATAAATAATGTTTCGCACGTAGTATATCAGGAATCTTCGAAATAAAGCTTCGGGCAGTATCGAACTATATATTGTTAAACCCGCGACGTTTAACAAATTATATAAATTATATTTATATACGTTCATGTACAATGCTAATATAGGATATATGCATGTTTATTATTAAGACGGAGAGTTGTGAGCCGTTTTCTTGTTACTGTGTATAGCTGTGACTTTAATTGAGTTTTTTAGCTTTAAATCATGGTTAGTTAGCTTAACCCTTTATAGTCGATTGGCCACTTTAAGAATTTTATTCTGGCTCACGCCAGACGATTTTATTCAGCTTATGGGAAGGTCTTTGGGCTATGAAGGGTTAAGCAATAATCTGTAACTTGTAAAGAGGATTTTGCGAGCGAGTGAGATGTTTTATCCCGCCACGAGATAAACCGTAAACAATTGTATGCTTTGTTGCATGATTATGTATGTGAATAATCGTAATATATACACACGGATTCAGCGATAAACTCTAGGAACTCTCCATGTATACAAATACGATCGACAGTATAGACCAGCTGCTTGTTTTATATAATTTTATTATATGGCACGGATTACTTCCGGTAAAATCACGCGCTGTGATTGGTTGCTGACGGGGCGAGATTTCTCCGTAATGCCTACGGGCATTATGAAAATTGTTAATGCCCTATGATTGGAAACAAACAACAAATCCTAATAAGAAACTTTTATTGCCGAAAAACGGCGGAAATAGATGAAATAGACGACGATGAACATTATAAAAATAAATTCTAGTATCCAGACGAGAAAGATACAGAAGAAAATAACGCTAGTTCGGTGTTTTGACGAAGTTAAAGGAAGCGAAGACCAAGAAATACAAGATTGATTTTGAAATAAAAAATGCCATATAATAAACTACTTAATAACGTCGACCGTTCGGTCTTTACGGTAAAATATTAAACCTCGGTCTTGAGCGTATTAACCTCGCTATCGCTCGGTTTAATCTCACTCTCGGCTATTAAGTAGTTAATTATATATATCACAATCCAAATAACAAAACAAACGAGGCTACATTTATTAATATACTTGTCATGTCAAAAACGGTTTTTGCGGCCGCAAGAAAAAGCTGGAAATTTTTACGGAACTTTTGTGTGAAACACTCTTGTCTCTGTGGTGAAGGTTCGTTTTATAGAACACCGTGGTGACCGCCCTAAATTTAGCACTTTATTACCTTTAATGTGTTAAAATTGTTTCTGTTTTATGAGGTCTATATACAAATCAATTATTTATGAGCAGGCACGAAGGGCTTCGCTCGAAACGTCAGTATTTCGTTCTCGAAACTAATCTCGCCAGTTTACCACTTTTTCACTTTGCTCTATCCAAAACACTGCTACGCAGCACTCAACATTTTTCCACTTTAAAATAAGGTTTTTCGCGAGAAGACTGCGTATGAGTTTGTTGATATCTCAAGTCTCCTAGAAGGGCTAGCCTTTTCGATACAACCCCCCCCCCCCCCCCCCCTCCTGAGATGCATTATATAACCGGTGACTGGTCGGTATCAAGGTTTCAGTATCAATTATGCATATATATAATTTCTGTGTCTACTGCGTGCATGCGTTGTACAGTAAACACTATGTTATCAGTCAAAAATGTCAACGTGAGTAATTCTATACAGTTCAAATTCGTGCAATGGTAGTAGACACGTGCATGCCTATTTTAAAAATCTGCCAACACACACGACTCAAGTGCTATTGTTTTCTTATTTTTTGTTCACTACAGGCCAAGATTTATAAAAGCTTGCTTGAGCGGCAGTTAGGCTGCGTTATCACAGAGGACCCTATAGCAAGACTAAGGTGAATCGAAGGAGAAGGACTCAATATGAATAAACGTTGCTCGAAGAGCGAGAGACCACGGTCTGCAAGACTTCGAAGACGGCCGAGCCTTCCAATCGACGAGAAAAATGACAAAAACAAGGCCAACGAAGAACAGAAGAATTCGCAGTCTAAAGGACTAGGTATCCCTGGAAGTTTTAAACGTTTGGGTACCAGTTTCTTTGACCGACAGCCTCATGCATCGAATCAGACATTAAATATACCGCATGGTGGTGTTAATCGATTGGATACGAAAGGCAGTTTTGTTGAAATCCCGAAACGCGAGCATTCTAAAAGTCCTAGACTTTTGCCTAAATTAGATAAAAGTCAACGCAGGCTTAGTCAGTCTGACGAGGACAACTGCGATGAGTTGACGAGTTCGAACGAAAAATCAGTGAAGCCATTTTTGGATGAGAACAGAGTAAGCAAAGGTGCTTTGCAGTTTGGAAAACACTATTCTGTTCTTCCCAATATAGCGCCGATCAATAAAGACAAGGCGTAATATGTATTGTAGTATAGGTCTAGTCCTGTCCTAGTTCTTGTTAGGTTATTTTTAGATCTCACAAGGTAGTTATTTTCACGTGTGACTCGCAAGCGGTCGAGAATTGCATTCTAAATCAACCAACTAACTAACTAACTAACTAACTAACTAACTAACTAACTAACTAACTAACTAACTAACTAACTAACTAACTAACTAACTAAATAACTAACTAACTAACTAACTAACTAACTAACTAACTAACTAGCCAACCAACCAGTTACCAACCAACTAACCAGCAGCCAAGCAATCAATCAATCAATCAACCTGTAACCAACCAACCAACCACCTATTACCAACTAACTTACAACCAACCAACCGCCAACAATTGCAATCAATTAACCTGCAACCAAACACCAACCAACTCACCCACAACCCACCAACCAGCCACCAACAACTTGCAACCAACTAACCTGCAACCCACCAGCCAGCCACCAACCAACTAACCTGCAACTAACCACCAACCAACTAACCACCAACCAACTCGCCTGCAACCAGCCACCACACCAATCCGCCACTAACCTGCAACCCACCAACCAACCAATTAACCTCAACAAACCAACCACCAACTAACGAATCAACCAACGAACAGACAGACAGACAGACACGAACTAACATGCAACCACCAACCGACTAGCAACAGAGCCACACACCAACCTGCAATCAACCACCCAACCACCCACCCACCCAGTCGTCTTGTATCGTGCATAAAACAGCAAACAAACTTAGCCACATATGTATAATAAAATATTTTATTAATAAAGCCAACAGAATTAGACAAAACGTTGTATTGTACAAAATATAGAACTTTGGGTCTTATAAAAATTTAAAAAATAAACATGATTGGTAACTCAAGATAGATTTTTATGAATTGTGGATCCACCACGCACATCTATATATTTTCGTTTTTTGTTTCTCGTTTTCCTTCCAACTCTCATCTTTGAATTCACGTCGAGTTTTCAAACTTTAAAACAATAAATACTATTACTAAAAGCAGCATAAATTAAATAGTAAATTATACTAGACTCGTATCGAAGGTTTTCATGTGAATTTCTGAATTTTCACATGTGAATTGGAAAACTTATTTCACATCTTAAATTAATTTTTATATGTATGCATGTATAACGTATTTCAAATCTTTAATGTATATTTTCAAGTGTGAATTTTTACTAGCAAAAATTGAAAACTGGGTTTCGTGCTTTTACGATCTACAGAATCGTCGATGTTTACCGTACCTGGCATTTGTTCTGCTTGGATAAAATTACAAATTCTAAATATAAGTGAAACAGAATAATGTTGAATATATAGTTGCAAGATTGACGTCATAAAATCACAAAAGCCAATCAGAACAGCCCTTCGTGCTACTATCAGCCAATCATGGTACTCCATTTGTTACATCACCGATGACGTCATAGTAAAACATAAATTATATTTTGTTTTTGGAATATTTAACCCCACAATTTTCCTCTCTTCAAAAGCCCTGCAATTCAAGACTTGTTGATTAAAGGAAAATTTTAGTTTTTATCTGCACTGTAATAAATGTACATTTGTGCTCAATATTTTTAAATTCTGTATTCATTCTAGTTCGTTGTATAGCCCTAGCACAAATCGTGAACTGACTGCAAAACGTTTTATAGAAAATCTATTTTTTATAGTCTTCTTTCCCTATTGAGCAGAGCCACCTTTGTAAGATAAAGCAAAGTTTTGTTCTCGACGTTGCATTCTTTAATAACATTGTTTGAAATTATCCAAACAGTGAAATCAAAACCTGTTGAAACAGGTTGGACCTGTTGAAACAGGTTGGATATACTGCCGAAACATGGTACGTAAAAGTCTAACGTTTCGAGCGAAGGCCTTTCATCAGAGAGAAACGTTTCTCTATGACGAAGGCGTTCGCTCGAAACTCGTCTACCTTTCCACATGAAGTGAGTGGTAACGCGTTGAGAGATTTGATTGGCTCTCGCAAAACTTCGGACATCCAAAACTTCGGACAACTTTAGCCGACATTAGCCAATCAGATTTGTCAAAAAGAAAGATCACCTGATCCATTCACTTCATGCTGAAAGGTCTATTAGTTTGTCCTTTTTTCAGATGCGAAGTTAAAACAATGCGCAGCATTATTTCTCTTAATTAAGTTTTCAATAACAAACCTGTGAAGAACTTCTTGAACAATAAAACATAATGCCATAAATATGACGCACAGCGTGAAGATCATTTTTAACGAGAAGTCCTAATGGAGGGGAAAAGAATATTACAAAAACATAATTACAAATTCAATGTTTTTATTCCGAAATTGTAAAACTGTAGTGAGTCTCACTAAGGCCTGGCCAAACGCTTTCAACATTTCATTCAACATCGTTCAACATTGTTGAACGCGTGTTGAACGAAAATTTGAACATGTTCAAATTTCGTTCAACATCATTCAACACCATTCAACAACGTGGCCAAACGCTTTCAACATTTCATCCAACATTGTTGAACGATGTTGAATAATGTTGAAAGCACGAGTGGCCAAATGAATTCAACATCGTTCAACATTCATGAATGACAATTAATTGAACGCGGGCTACCACAAAAGCTGGAATCGAGAATATCCCGCATGGCGCATGTCTCTGTTCAACAAAGTTGAATGAAATGTGGCCAAATGCGTTCAACACCTTTCAACATTTTGAGAACAATAGAAATGTTGAACGCGTGTTGAACGAAAATTTGAACATGTTCAAATTTCGTTCAACATCATTCAACAGGGGTGGCCAAACGCTTTCAACATGTTGAATTCAATAATGTTGAATGAAATGTTGAAAGCGTTTGGCATGTGCAATTTCTCTTGCAACTTGCGTCGCAACAAAATTGCGAGACAAGTTGCACGAAAAATTGCATCTCCTATTAATTGCAATTCCTATTGGTTGAAATTTCGCGCGTTTTAGTGGCCATGAGTAAAACTGCAATTGTCATAAGTGGATTTAGCCCTGATGACGCGAGAATGAGATTAGTGGTTACCTGGCCCATATTTCTTTTGAAATTGGGCCAGGGTACCAGGCTAATTTGAGACCTACCTGAAGAAGGACCAGAATTACAATAAGATTCAAGGGAATTCTAAAGAAGTTCATGATTGTCGCACGAGCTGTGTTTAGAAAAACGGAAAAGAAAAACGAGGGATTAATTAAATGTTACATAATCATGGAAATTAAATCTTGCTGATATTATATAACAGCCTATATTTTGTTGTACCATTTTGCATTACTGTTTTCATCATTTGGTGAATGGTCGAACGGATTACCCCAACTGCATGGCGCGACAGAGGATTCGAGGTAGCTGCCTGGCGGAAGAGTTCGACAATGTAATTAAGCCCCGCACAGACGACCAAGTTTTTCTTGACAAGTTCCTTGGTAACTTTCCTTGCTCGTGTGTACGATGAACACGTTTTTTTTCAAACAATTTTCCTTGACAAGTTATAATTGTTCGTGTGTACGGTTGGACAATATTTCCTTGACAGTAACGATCACGTAATAAGCTTCGGAGATGAGTTGTCAAGTTTTCCTTGACGAACAAATTTCCTTGTTCAAAAGCTGGCATGACCAGCTTTTGAACAAGGCTCCTTGTCAAGGAAAAACTTGTCAATTTGTGTCGTGCACACGAACAAATAAAACTTGTCAAAGAAAAACTTGTCAAGGAAAACTTGGTCGTCTGTGCGGGGCTTTAGAGGCTGTTCATATGAGGCAGACTGGCTCGGTTATACCGGGCTGATTTTATGCCACGAAAATCTTTCTTTGACTACAAAAAGGAATTATAATACTCCGTGCGCTATACCTACAGAAAAACAAACCCAATTTTGCTTCGTTATGTGATTTTGCATTTCTCAAATAGTCGTAATAAGATTTTTGTGACATAAAATCAGCCCGGTAACCGGGCTACACACGCAAAAACGCACACTCTGTGTCAGACCTGATGCAGAATGATGTCAGATCTGTTCAGAAAAATATAGCGACCCCTGATACAGCCTGTTGTAGTATCAGCTATGATACACCTATGATGCCATATCTGTATCATACCTGTAGCTACCACAGACTGTTCAGAACAGATTCTGTCAAATTGTATCAGTCTGACACGGTCAGTGCTGTATCAGTTTGATATAACAGACTGAACAGGTATGTTGTCTACGGAGCTGTCGCAGTCTGTTAGAAATTCTAACTAAATGTTTATACATCAGCGCTGGTACATTCTGTAGCTGTCAGGCTGTATCAAGGGTCGCTACATTTCTCTGAACAGATCTGATATCAGAGCTGATCAGACTGTGCGTTTTTACGTGTGTAGTCCGCCTCATATGAACGGTCCTTCAAAAAGCTCATTAATAATTCATGAGGAAAATTCAAAAGAAATTAGTGTTTAATCAGTGTCTTTATGTGATAAAGATACCTCTTGATTTACATAAACTTTAGCTTTGATTTTCTCGGCTTAGACAAAGTTATTTTTCAAACTTACTATACGCCAATGAACTTACCAAGTGGTTCGTTTTTGAAGCCGTTCAATAAACTCGCAGTTCGTGTTTTATCAGATATAAAAACACTCCTGCTCGTTTATTAAACAGTACTTAAGATCGCGATTAAGCTAAAGTTGCAGTTTTGTGGAGGAAGGAGAACTGAGGAGAGAACAAAAAACTCTATTTCACATCAGTCAGAAACTGGGAAATGATTTAATCCGTGCTTTATATACTTGTCTTTCAAGAGGCGTATATGTACATATCATTTTTCTGGGTGAAAATCGTATAATACGGACGTGCTGAGTCTCGTGACATACTTATTAATAAAATAATATATCTTATAAATTATATTTTATTACATACATTTAACAATTATTCGCCGAAGGCGAGGTGAATATCGGTGTATAATAACCGTGACGAAGTCGAAGTTATTATTCACCGATATTCACTGAGCCTGAGGCGAATAATTGTTTTAGTATAAATACACATTTTCGTACTTTTAGGAACAACATTTTATTTAAAATTGTTAGTTTCCTCGTCTGTCGCATTGACAACTTGACTGGCGGCCATTTTGAATAAACGCTGTAGGTGATTATCGATAATTAATCCGAAGTAGCTCGACCAATGAGCGCGCGTGATTTTCTATAATCACCTGTGTATTTATACTAATAGTCAATATTGTCGGGATTTCCGAGAGGTCTCGACTTGACTTGACGAGTACAACTCGTCTTGCCTCTGTCGTCTAGCGTTATATAGACAGAGTAAAAAATTAAGTTGCCAAATGGTACTCTAGTTAAGAGATATGTAAATGAAACGCAACACAAACTCTGTTTCATAAATATGATAACCACCAATATAATTAAACTCGTTGTGTTACAGTAAATGTACATCAAAAACAAAATATCGGACTTAGCTTTAAGCTAAGTATATATGCAATAGCAGACTTCAGCATGCAGTCTAAAGACAGCGTTTACATGTATATGTCTCCCATATTATGCAACATTAGGTTACCACCCTATCAGTCTATATACGTTATCACGTTTTTGTTTACCCAATGTATAAATTTACTGATAAAGTAGTATCAACTATTAATCGTTTATAATATCTTTGTTGATGTTCGAACACTGGTTATCTTACACAATATGACATCATACAGCAACATTATCTACACACTATATACAATGTATATATTACGCCACGAGTTCGACGCTAATCTCAGCTTCGGCTCTGAACTCCGATTCTTTAAAGAAAGTCACAGCCGAGACGCGAAAGCTGTTCAGCTGACCCACACGTGCCTGTCCGATCGGTTCCAAACACCAGATCCACCAGAAAATGTCTTTATCCGCTTCACAGGTTATCCCACTCCAAAATGTCGCACTTTCGACCGAATCGTGAAGTTCCTTTAATAATTTCTCCATTTCTTCGTCAGCTATTTGTATAGTTCCTCGATACACTCTCCTCTCGTCCATTCGATTGCTTTCTGGGACTTTATGAGTGCCCATGTAAGTTCCAGAGAAGGTCTGACTGATGAGACCCGAGTAGGCTTCTGTCAGTTCTGCCTCGTCCACTTTTACTCTACGGACCGGTAGAGGTCGCAGTTCTGGTGGTATCCAAGGCATCTGTACGGTTCACAGCTATAACTATTGATTTAACGTACGTTTCTGTACCGAGAATAAGCTCGTCTTTATTCTAGTCTGTACACAACCACCGCCAGATGCGAGTAGAATATTGTTGATCTTGACGATGACAGTTAAATATTAATCATTTGATCTTTTTGTGAAGCGGGATCCAATTTCTTTGGAAAATCTCAACAGGGTGTCTTGGTTTCAACCCACGGGTCGTGATGATTAATAAATGCTTCCTCCCCGACAGAAACAAAAGGCTGTTTTGGCAATTGGATACAAAAAATATCCGTGTGGTAGTAGCAGTACAGGTTGTTGGGCAAAAAAGACGCAGTTTCAGGGCTTATACTGAATTGTGTAACTTTGGTGCATGAAATTTTTAGCCTGCGCCGCAGACATCAAAACCGGGTTTGGATGTCTGCGGCGCAGGCTAGAAATTTTTTGACTACGTAACTCAGTCTTCCTCGAATGTGAATTCCACGTTACCATGGTGAGTTGTGAGAAAGTTATTCGATTTAGAACATTGTTTTCCATATTGTTGAACAAGAACCATCTGGTTTTATCTCATTCTCGGCCAAAAACACTGCTCAGTTCATTTTACTCTGCATAACGCCAGACTATTTTAATGAATTTAATCTGTCTAACACAAGACTATTTCACTCTGTCTAACACCAGACTATTTTACTCTGTCTAACACCAGACTATTTCACTCTGTCTAACACCAGACTATTTTTACTCTGTCTAACACCACTCCAGACTATTTTATTCTGTCTAACAACAGACGATTTTACTCGTCAAAAGGAGAACCACTTTATACAAAGTCTTAGCCCGCAATGAGTTAAACTTGAGTATACGCGTCGCCATGTACGTATAGGCTTCATTATTAAAACACTTACTTTCTTCTGGTACATATTTTCCTCGCATAGTTGCCATTGCTGGCCAGAAGATACCTAAATATTTAAATGATAAGATTAAAAATGAATAAAATTAAGAATTAGAGAATAAATATAATTAAGAATTAAAATTGGAATTGGAATTAGAATTAGAATTAGAATTGGAATTGGAATAAAAATTGGAATTGGAATGACTGCCTACTTACCTACACAACATTCAAAGACTAAGAAACTGAAATAGATCAGATAATGCCCCTACATAAATTTAAAACATAGCTTTAATAAAAAGATTCTTACTCTATAACAAATAAATTTCTAGCACAGCCAGATTAGGGACCAAACAGCTTCACGGTACTACACTAGCTTGAAAACTCTTGAACGTTGTTTGTTGGCTAAGGGGAGTACGTTTATGAAAAACGCAAGAGAATTAGGATGGCAAAGAACGTTTAAGGTGAAGTAATACGAGCAACAAATTGCTGCAACCGATTGTTGCGTTGCAAGTTGAAAAGCGTTAATTGTTGCACGTATTACCACCCATCTCAAACAATGTCACTCAACAATGATTTTGTTGCAAGTTGAAACAGCATATTGCAGCAAGTAAAAATGGAGTCTACTTTTTTCAATAAATTTTGTTACCTCACCTTCACAAAAGAGAAAATTGCCTCGCCACCCTATAATTACCCATACTATTAATCAATGTACATTAGTTTCTACTTTCTATAGCAAGAGAGGTTAACTTACTTTTTCAAGAAAAACAGGAGCTGACAGAGAAATTGTAGACACAAGGAATACAAGCCTAGAATAAATAAACCTTTATAAAATTCTAAGAATTAACAAAGAAAAATGAATGAAGAAATTTTAGCCGAGTACATAGAAAAACGCCACTAGATATGTGAGTTCACCTCATAAATGATTCTACTTTGGCTTTGCTGCTTAATAATTTAAATAGGGCGGAACCAATCATGACCGCGACCTAGAAAATATATTTGAAGAATTCACAATTAGAGTAGCCTACACCTTTGAAACATACGTCCCAAGCAAATAATTATCTCGTTCACGCGAGTTGTTGTTATGACAAAACATCATTATTTCACTCTAGTTAACACCAGACGATTTCACTTGTCAGGAGAAGACGCTTTGGCAAGCCGTCCACGAAATGGGGTAAACGCAATTAGTTGGTAAAGCGTAGTGGTTCGTTATTAACGCATTTGCTAGTGTTGCCAGACTACTATTATAATTATTATATAAGTAAGTCAAAGTTGTTTAATTAACCTATTGTCGTACCATGAACCCTGAGAATATCACACCGTGTGGTATTGTTTCTTGCTTCGTTGAAACATCTGTGAAGACGAAATAGACAATATTTGACTTCCTCAACAGAATAGCATCGTACTGTACTGTACTGCACTGCACTGCACTGCACTGCACTGCACTGCACTGCACTGCACTGCACTGCACTGCACTGCACTGCACTGCACTGCACTGCACTGCACTGCACTGCACTGCACTGTACTGCGTTGCGTTGCGTTGCGTTGCGCTGCGCTGTACTGTACTGCGTTGTACTGTACTGCACTGCACTGCACTGTACTGTACTGTGCTGTGCTGTACTGTACTGCATTGTGCTGTATACTGTACTGTACTGTGCTGTGCTGTGCTGTACTGTACTGCATTGTGCTGTACTGCATTGTGCTGTACTGCGTTGTGCTGTACTGCGTTGTACTGTACTGTACTGTACTGCATTGTGCTGTACTGCATTGTGCTGTACTGCGTTGTGCTGTACTGCGTTGTACTGTACTGTACTGTACTGCATTGTGCTGTACTGCATTGTGCTGTACTGCGTTGTGCTGTACTGCGTTGTACTGTACTGTACTGTACTGTAATGTAATGTAATGTACTGTACTGTACTGTATTGTACTGTACTGTACTGTAATTTATTGTGATTCTTAATAATTCTTTACAGTACGTAGAAATACTAAGAACTGAACTAGAGTTAGATTTAGTTAGAAGCTGGCTATATAGATTTAGAGTACCAGAATTGAAACCTGTTTTTGAAATACATCATGTTTTAATGCAATGTTACGCTTGTCTATTCTAACCTGATGTAAGAGCAGGCGTCCATTCCAAGACGAAGGTATACATGGCGCCTTCAAATAGGGACTGGATTAAACCAAGGCATAAGACTTTACGATCTAGAGTTTACAAGAGATTAATATAACGGGCGGACCAGGGAAGGAAGGAGGGAGGGAGGAAGGAAGGAAGGAAGGAAGGAAGGAAGGAAGGAAGGAGGGAAGGAAGGAAGGAAGGGGGAGGGAGGGAGGGAGGGAGGGAGGGAGGGAGGGAGGGAGGGAGGGAGGGAGGGAGGGAGGGAGGGAGGGAGGGAGGGAGGGAGGGAGGGAGGGAGGGAGGGAGGGAGGGAGGGAGGGAGGGAGGGAGGGAGGGAGGGAGGGAGGGAGGGAGGGAGGGAGGGAGGAAGGAAGGAAGGAAGGAGGGAGGGTGGGAGGGAGGAAGGAGGGAAGGAAGGAAGGAAGGAAGGAAGGAAGGAAGGAAGGAAGGAAGGAAGGAAGGAAGGAAAGAAGGAAGGAAGGAAGAAAGGAAGGGAGTGAGGAAGGAAGGGAGGGAGTAAAAAGAGTATTAACTATATATACCTGTTCGAAGAACAGTTATGGCGTCTTTAAATGAAGTGGTTACATTTCCAGTTTTATCGCCGTAATTTTCTTGCCATGTTAGCATCATTACGACGGCCATAACGAAAAGCACGCTCAGTGACACGTCGAAAGGAGCTCTAGATTAGGTATTAAATTAAATTATCCAAAGCTTTGTAGTTGCAATCCTATAGTGTCGTGTCGTTTTTTGTCGTGTGTTGTGGTGTGCTGTTCTATGATGTGATGTGCCCTGTTGTTGCCTGTTGTGGTGTAATGTGGTGTGGTGTGGTGTGGTGTGGTGTAGTGTAGTACAGTGTAATAAGGTGTATGTCAGTGCTCGGTGCTGTACTATAGTGAAGTGTGCTGTGCTGTGCAGTTGTGGTGTGGTGTGGTGTGGTGTGGGGTGTGGTGTGGTGCGGTGTAGTGTAGTGTTCTATGTATGGTGTGCTGTGCTGTGACGAGGTGTTCTGTGCTGTGCTGTCACTGTACTGTGTTGGATAATTGTGTTGTGTTAATTGTGGTGAGGTGTGGTGTGCTGTGTTTTGCCGTGTTGTGTTGTGTTGTGTTGTTTTGTGTTGTGTTGTGTTGTGTTGTGTTGTGACCATGTGAGTAGAGTTTAGTTGATCTCTCCTGTGCTTCGAGGGTTTTTCGCCGGGTTCTCCGGTTTTCCTCCCTCCGTAAAATCAACACCTAGGTCTTAGTTGAGATCCGTGGTCTGAACTGTGTTGTTGGCGGCAGCATAAAGCGCCTTTGATATGCCTCAAGACGGCCACGGTGAAAATTTCTAAATTACCTGATAAGCCACCCATAACATTGTAATGCGCATCTGATCATATCCACATGTTAATTTGCGCAATAGAAATATTAAATCATCATCATCATTGTGTTGTGTTGTGTTGTGTTGTGTTGTGTTGTGTTGTGTTGTGTTGTGCTGTGCTGTGCTGTGCTGTGCTGTGTTGTGCTGTGCTGTGCTGTGCTGTGCTGTCATCTATGTGTAGTGTGAAACACCTTACTTTGTTCATCACCTTCACTATATACTTACACAAATCCAAACTTGTTCGCAGCCAACTGGGCTACAATGCCAGCCAAGACAGCCACAATGGAATTTCCAAGAACTGCATTTGCAAACAAAGTGCCCATCGAGTCTTGACTTAATTCTCTCTAAATGATCGAAAGAAACAAACCAGTCTAAATCAAAGGTTACAAATTGGATAAAAAAAACTCACGTAATTAATTGAAACATGTATATTTACATACATGCAAACATACATTAGAGTGCTCGCAGATAGCCCACGACTCAAAAGCACTGAATAGAATTGATGTTGCTGTCCCAGCCATTACTCTTCCTGCCATTAAAACTCTGTAGTCTGGGAAATGCTGTTTGGAGAAACCAAAACTAAAGTTAGTTATATATATATATATAAAACTCATTAATAATTCATGAGGAAAACACAAAGAAAATCCATGTTTAATGAGTGTCTGTATACGTGATACAGATTCCTCTTGATTTACATAAGTTTTAGCTTTGATTTTCTCGACTTAGACAACGTTTTTTTAGAAAAATTACTACGCCAATGAACTAACCAAATCGGATCGTTTTAGAAGTCATTTACAGAATTCGTGTCCGTTCTGTATCGGGATACAGGCACTCGGCTTCGCCTCGTGTCTGTATACCCCGATACAGAACGGCCACTCATTCTGTAAATAGTACATATATATATATATATATATATATATATATATATATATATATATATATATATATATATACTTACTCAAAATGTCAGAACTCTGACCTGGAATGAATTATTTTAATCTATAGAGTTACGGTATTCTAGAAAATTTTATCCCAGAGTACGTATATAGTTTCTCTGTTTTTAGTTTGTTTTTTTCTCTGCAATTCTGCAACATATGATGCTTGATGTAGAGTACGTGTTGCGTTGCGGTGTGCTGTGATGTGATGTGTTGTTGTTGTTGTTGTTGTTGTGTTGTGTTGTGTTGTATTGTGGTGTGGTGTGGTGTGTTGTGTTGTGTTGTGTTGTGTTGTGTTGTGTTTGTGTTGTGTTGTGTTGTGGTGTGGTGTGTTGTGGTGTATTGTGTTGTGTTGTGTTGTGTTGTGCTGTGATGTGTTGTTGTTGTGTTGTTGTTGTGTTGTTGTTGTGTTGTGTTGTGTTGTGTTGTGTTGTGGTGTGGTGTGTTGTGTTGTGTTGTGTTGTGTTGTGTTGTGTTGTGGTGTATTGTGTTGTGTTGCGGTGCGGTGCGGTGTGGTGTGGTGTGGTGTGGTGTTGTTGTGTTGTGTTGTGTTGTGTTGTATATTGTGTTGTAATGTGATGCGAAGTATATTATGTTGTGTGTTTAGAAGAAACCGAAGTATCCGGAGAAAATCTGCAGTGTTTGGAACTCTATACTCACATGCGCGGCTAACACTGAAAATTTAGTGTGATAACTACACGAAGCAATAATCGAACTTTGGTCGCATAGCATACGTGAAAAGAACATGCCCAAACTATTGTGCCATCATAACCCACAAATCATCATTCTCTCTAGCTCACCTTTGTAATACAAGCGACTCCATAGAAAACTGCGTATATGAAGCAATTCAATCTTCGCCCACTATAGCAAACAAAATTTGTTTGAAGTTCAATTTATAACCGCGTAAGGCACAATGTCAAATTATCACTGAAGAGGACTTAAAAGTAAAATGTAACGTAAATGATTTAATTTTTATTAATTATTTCTCATTAACCTCAAAAGCTATTATGAAAGAATACGTGACTGCCGGTATCCAAGCAATGCCGAAACTGTAATTGGTGCTCGCTTAGTATAATAATAGACCCTATGCTGTATATATGACATCTTACTATTTGTCCGCTAATGATCCAATGAAGGTGCCAAAGATCATGGAGGAACCAAATCCTCCAACGAATAGTTGTCCAATCTCTTTTGTAGATAGTCCATAGCTTTGGTACAATGCATAGACATGCGGACCTTGAAGCCAGTCGGCAGCTGCAGCAAAAATTCAAACACGGTTTTACCAAAGAATATGCAAGCACCCTTATTTCTATCGTCATCACAAATCAACTCTTTCAGTGATGTAATAAGTTAGGGGCGATACGGGGAGTTTTGGAGTTATATTCAACTTGCAATGTATTCAACTTTTATACACGTTAAAACCTCAGTTTGTCAACAAGATCTGTTTGCTATAGGCTTCTATATAACAACTGGAGTAGCCAGTGAACATGTTGTAACAATGGCGTTATTTATTGAACCTGCTAATATATACAAATGTACTCTTGTCAACTTTGTAGCAACTTGTTACAAGCAATGCCACATGCAGTAACTAAGTTGTTATAGAACAACTTGTGACGGGTTTGATGATCACACTGACAACTTAATTGTTACCAACAATGCTACAGCAACTGCAAGTTGTTGGAACAACCTGCATGTGACAGGCTTGTTGATTACAACTGAATTTGTTACAAACAATGCTACAGCAAGTTGTTGGAACAACCTGTGTGTGACAGGCTTGTTGATGACAACGTGTTATAAACAATGCTGCAATAAGTTGTTGGAATAAGTGGAAGCACTGGTGGCGTGTGCTGTTATAGGGCGCTGCCTGTCACCGCTGTAGTTAAGCCCAGTTGGACGGGGTTAGTACTTGGATGGGTGACCGTCTGGGAATAACCCCGTTCTCGAACTTGAATTTCATGTGAGTAGAGTTTAGTTGGTCTCTCCTGTGCTTCGAAGGTTTTTCGCAGGGTTCTGCGGTTTTCCTCCCTCCGTAAAATCAACACTTAGGTCTTAGCTTATGCCGTGCACTTTAATCATGAGCCTCTGGCTCGGATGATTGGGCAACCTACCACATCCTGTGTTTAACGACGTTAAATAAATCATTACTCATTACCTATATATAGTGCAACACGGCTTGTTGACTGATCACAAGCTTGTTGATTACAACACAGCTTGTTACAAACAATATGCCACAGCAATAAGTTGTTGAAACAATCTGCGACATGCATGCAAGCCAGTTATCACAACAAATACATACTCGCAAAAACATTTTGACCCCTACGAAGTTAACGAGCGATTTTTTACAGGTTTTCTTAGGCAATGTCAGTCGCTTTTTTTACTAATTTTCCGTTTTATTCCCACGATGTTTTATTCAAACATCCACCCACCCACACTCATTACACACTCGACTGGTGTTTAACTCTATATCGGCCAGTGGCCACCCCATTGACGAGTAAAATCGTCTGGCGTTAGCCAGAGTAAAATATACTAAAGACATCGCTGGGCGATCAAAGGGTTATATTAAGGTTCACGTGACTCTCCCTTGCTCTTTGCGTGGCTACTGTCCGACAGTTTCAAATTAGCAAATGACTCGTGTTTGCGATTCCTCTTGTTTGTTTATTTATTTCGTGTATTTGTTATATAATAAGTGTTTTGTTAGATATTAACGTTAAACGAGAAACAAAAATATTGAACAGAAAACATCAAACGGTGTTTTAAATGAGAGCAAAGTGGATCTAACTATCTACTTCCAATTTTCATATTTCCCCTTAGGGCAAAATAGAAGGTTGCTTGCCGCCATGGGTTACGCGGTAAAAACACAAAGTATACATTCCGTAATTCAAGGTTAACGTTTTCAGTAAGCCATTTGTACGATGACGTAAAATAGTGTTGGGTGAACTACAACTACTAGAATGCTTTCCCCAGTATCCTCCATTTATCAGCACTAGTATGCTAGCAAAGCATTCTGGTAGTTGTAGTCACCCAACGCTATTTTACGTCATCGTGCAAATGGCTTATTCAACGTTTCGACTGTCTTGCCGTTATTATCAATGCAAGATCATTGAACTCGTTGAATTAAGAATGCTAATCCTTTTAGAGTATATTTTATTAATTTACTCAGTGGTAACTGTTACGTCTGAGTGAGGAATATAATAACATGGTATTGACATGAAAATATGTAATATTACAAACTTAGGCCTAGTGTAGGTGTTCATTAAATTGCTATGCACGAATGACCTGGTGAGTGTTAGAATATTATAACCCATGTACTTATCACTGATATCAATGGTTACTGTATATACCCACCTGTTCCAAGTAAATAAACCATCAAGTACGTCGTTTGAAACCTTTTGAATTCAGAAGACAACTCCCCTTTGGTCGTTGATCCTGTGAGCCAGTGGATTCCAAAACAAAATACGACAAGGGCACCCAAAGTCCCGAGAAACAACGACATATTCGGCTTTATTGCACAATTAGCATCACTTTAGTTGCCACGAAATTTTACCGTTAAATTTTCATAAGTCTCCACAGTATTATAGTTGTTCCAATGGAAACACGACATCAAGTTGGTTTCAACTGGGAGCTGTTCGCTCGCTCATGTGTTTCGCGTTTGACACGTATCTCATCGATACAATAGCCAAAATTCTTTGCACCACTTTCTTATGCAGATATTTCAGCCGAACAAAGAACACAGTGGGATACTTATTCTTTGAAGGTCATGCACGAAGAGAAATTAAATGAGCACTTTAGTTAGTTTGTAATCAATTCTATTGCTTAGGATAACTCGGTTTCAAACGAAATATTATGACCGGTACAACAGGTATAGAGAAAAACAATTTATGAATTAGACAAAGAAGCAGGAACAAGAACTACTCGGGCGACGAAAATGGCGTGAGCAGATAGGAAAGCGTGTTCGTGGCGAAGACATAATTGTTTTGGTTTTTTTTGGGTTTTTTTTAACAACTTTAATGGATTTATAATAATATACTAATATCCACATGGGAAGAGCGCGAACGAGACTCGAGGGCCCATGCGAGGCGCTGCCCCGTAGAAATAAAAAATACATAAATATATGAATCAACTAGACTTATACCAACTACATAAACACCAAAACGCACCACCATACGCGAACATAACCTCATAGAATAACGTAGCTAAGAACAATATAACTGATTAGAATTCAAAAAAGGAACCAAGGCGGTTGGCCCGCAAGGTGACGTATCATGGAGTTAGTAGTTAATTGGGGCATTAAAAAACTGCCATTAGTGACAGGAACAGTTACGATGTAGTGACCATGTACAGGTCGAGTGAATGTCAGAGTGCGAGTAGTGCTGTAACAGAAAGCAGCCCTTATTTTTTGTGACTAGGTACAGTTACATCAGCAGAAATGTAACTAGTTAATTACCAGTAAAAGTTACGATAAATAAAACTAGTTGCAGTACGAAGTTAATTACTAGCTTTAAAGTGCTTATGAAACGAAAATTAAGTTTGCCTTATTTGAAAGTACTTTTGAAATGACAAAGTAAGATCTTTTGCTGTTTTTCGTTTCCTTGCTTCGTTTATGAGATATTTCAGTTTGTTTGATATGTGAAACTAACCAGTGACATCACAACGCGCATAATGACTTACTGGGAAAGGTTATCATATCTTTGCTATTACTAAACGGAATCAGTTGAAAATGTATATTTCTGTTGTTGTAAGGGAAAAACGCACACATAATTGCTTTGAAGTGATTCCGTTTGATAATAGCAAAGATATATAACCTTTCCCAGTAAGTCATTATGCACGTTGTGATGTCACTGGTTAGTTTCACATATCAAACAAACTGAAATATCTCAAAAACGAAGCAAGGAAACAAAAAACAGCAAAAGATGTTACTTTGTCATTTCAAAAGTACTTTCAAATAAGACAAACTTAATTTTCGTTTCATAAGCACTTTAAATAAGCTTGTAACTACTCACAAAGTTACACTCAATCAGTGAGTTTGGCTATCGTAAAGTTCCGGGGGTAGCGGCCCTCGTTACAGGCTTTCGGAATTACCAACCTTTAGGGATCGCTACTTTCGCGGGGGGTCGTTACTTTATAGGGGTGCTAAAATCGCAAATTGACTGCCAACAATTGTTGCTAAAACAGGATTTATCTGTGTGTATTACTACTTTCGGGGGGGGGGGGAGGGGTCACTATTATCGTGATTTATTAAGAACCGTCCAATTTTACTGTTACTTTCAGGGGGGTCGTTACTTTCGGAACTTTACGGTATTAAAATTGAGAAGGCAAACATCTTGATACGTTGCCGTGTATCGAGACCCGTCGGCTAATAAATTAGGAATGCACGTGGTCGACACGCATAGGGAAGCGGCAATCAAAATCTTCATATTGACCACAGTGCATTCTGATATTAACCCCAATGCATTGCTTTGTTCTATTTGAGACCATACGCGAAGTATACGCCACACCCTCGGGTCTCTAGTATTTTCATTTTTTGTATAGAATTATAAAATTACCCAGGCATATGCTCCTGAACTGATGCACTGGTCATGCCGCGCAACAAGGTCCAGTAATTAATTTGCGCCGTTTGCGTAAGTTTGCGTGGGCCGCCTCTGGGGACGAAATAGGTTTGCGCTAAAAACGTTATACGTGTGAAATTACATGAAGTATTGAGTTCAGTGTACTGAGCAAGATGGCCGATAAGTCGACTGGTGTTTCCGAGTGTAAACGTTTTGTTTTGAAGTACATGAAGCGATGAAAAGGAAGCGATGAAAACTTACAATATTGAATGAGGTATTACTATGTTTGTTTGTAAACATTAATTTCGTGCATGCACTAAGAAAAATATATCATTTGGCTTTGAAGTTTGAAGATTTACATGTTGATATAATGATATTAAATTAAATTGTTTAAATTCCAAGATAAGTTTGTAGATACACAACGTTTATTATTTATTTGCTAAGCTTTCGGACGGTTTACTCGGGCCTTTGTCAGATACATTGCCCTGGTGAAGGCCTGAGTCAATAGGTCGAAAGGTGTTAGCAAATAAATAATAAACACAAATCTATTGTATTTACAAATCTACCTTGAATTGCAAATATAAAATATCCACCAAAAGGTATATTCGTAGCAATTTTTAGTCATTTTAATAGCTGTCAGGGATTGCCTCCCTGATCGCCCAACACTTAATAATAATAATAATAATAATAATGGTTTAATGGTAACACATCCACAGAGTGGCTCTTCATCTACCATACAAACAAAAGAAAAAAATTAATCAAAAATCTAGTATAAATATATTTACAATTATATATATAGAGAATAATACATGGATGTACGGAAATATGGTCAACACTCGAAATAAATTTCATATTTCCAAGCATCCATGTATTGTTCTGTTTATTATATAAAAAAATTGTCCTATTGCCTTGCAGAAATTGCATTAAACTATAATGCTGATTCAGCGATAATCATCACATGTGCGATTATCATAAATAATCGGACATGTGAGATTATCACTTTTATCAGTGGCAGAAAAATCAATAAAACACTCTATTTTATATAATAAATGGAGTTAATACAATTCACAAAATCACAATCACTTTTGTAGCTTCTTGGTTTATTTTCTCCTCTCTCTTGACATTCACACTACACACAAAATTATCTCATGCCAAAGCACTTATCTCTCATGACCTGACTGGCTACTGCCTTAACCTAAAAGGATTATAAATACCTTACACTTAAATTGTTGGGAATGTTGGTACTTAATCTAATACCTAAACCTAACTTAACACTTTGAGGCCTGGACCTCTCCCTGTGCTGAATAAAATCATCTGGCATTAGTCAGAATAAAGACTAAAGACTCGTCCTCAGGCTTCAAAGTGTTAAAGAGATAGGTAATTTTAACACTTTGAGGCCTGGACCTCTTCCTGTGCTGAATAAAATCATCTTGCATTAGCCAAAATAAAGACTAAAGACTTATCCTCAGGCTTCAAAGTGTTAACCTAATTTTTAATCTCTCACACTCGTAACTCACATGCTGACATAAATTACCCAGTTTCCGACATAAGGGTAGGGGAAGTTGTTTGGTCTAAAAAAAAACGTTTAGCCACAGGGTTCGAAATAACATTCAGAAAATATGCCTAATTTTGTAGGCTGTTTTTTATAGGTCAAAATTTTTGCCGGCTGTTTCCCAAGCAGCAAAGTGACATTCTGGACATAGGCCCAAAATAATTACTGGCAAGGTCCTAAAACTGCTGGCTATCACCAGCAGCCAGCTGCTATTCTGAACCCTGAGCCATGTTCTGATGTAATTTGAATTTTGCCTAAGCTTTAGTGTCACCACCAAATTTTTATTTTTTTGGGGGGTGGGGGGTGGGGGAGGGGGGGGGAGTGATATGTTGGTTATAATTTACACCACCCCTCCAAACAGTTTTTCAAGGGATTTCAAATAAACAAAGAGTGGTTTTGGAAATGATTAGGGGTGGTAGACTACCCCCTCCCTCCCATCCCTCCCTCCTGGTACAGCAGCATAGCATGTCCTGTTGTTATACTTATAAATGACTTCACCCAGACTCATGTAGACTTATTTATACATTTTATTAACATTCAAAAATTACATGTTTCAGACATTTCATAAATCACATCACAAATAATGCTTGTCAAGTCATTAACTTTCGTCATTTCACAAGGCAAGGTGGTTTGTCTGAATTTCATTTATGCTATTGGCATACCAGGTCTGTTTCAAAATATAAGTTGTACAAATCCATTAGTTTCAAATCAGTGACAGACAGACAGACAGACAGACACACACACACACACAGACAGACCAACAGATAGACCAACAGACAGACCAACAGACAGACCAACAGACAGACAGACAGACAGACAGACAGACCGACCAACACACAGACAGACAGACAGACAGACAGACAGACCGACCAACACACAGATAGAGAGACAAACAAACAAACAAACAAACAAACAAACAAACAGGCAGGCAGACCAGCAGACAGACAAACAAACAAACAAACAAACAAACAAACAAACAGACAAACAAACAAACAAACAAACAAACAGACAGACAGACAGACGGACAGACAGACCGACCAACAGACAGAGACAGACAAACAAACAAACAAACAGACAAACAGTCAGACAGACAGACAGAGACAAACAGACAGACTGACGAAGAGACAGACAGACAAACAAACAGACAGACAGACAGACAGATGTGAAAACATAAGCTCCTGGTATTAATAGTTACTCACTCAATAACTATGCAGTTAGGCCACGGCATTTTCATGGTTTCTGGCTTGACATGCCATTGCCCTTCTGGTCCACAAAGATACTGTTCTGCTTGAAGATAAGCTACGTCATAACCGTCCTTGCAAACCACGTAACAGTTCGTCCCAACAGGCCTAGTGTGCTCGCAAATAAGGTCGCCATTCACGGGGGGCGGGTACTGCATGCATTTCACGTCTATGTGCAAAAGAGAGAGGGGGGAAATCATTTTAAACATCAAAAGTTCCCTACTCTGGGGCAGGGCCGCAGGGGTGGCCAAAAACGACCCCTTTATTGTTTTACTTTGTCTAACACCAGACGATTTTACTCGTCAAAGGAAGCACCCTCAGACATCCTAGGCTTGCCTTGCGAGGACCCTTCTTTTTAAAGCTTAGCGGGCACGTAGCTGAGGTCATGGAGGGTTCATTGTAGACACAACTGTACCAGATGTTTTTGGGTTGTCTACATCAACAACTTGATTAATCGTTTCTGTGACATTCAGTAATTATAAGGCCCTGTTTGTTACATGGAGGTAGGGTAACCCTTCTAGAAAGGTTACCCTAGGCATAAGGTCCTTCGCCAGAAACGTTAGAAATCTACGTTCGGCAGTACTCAAACCTTACTATATTTCGATCTGTATTTCAACACTGCTTATGGATTATTTCCAGCTTAGACTGGACCCTCAGGAAATTCAGGAAATTCTGGAAATTCTTCGCGCGCTATTCACAGTTTAGGATGACGACCTTGTTTTTTGATAGACCCTTTGTTAAGGTCATATTTACGTATGGTAGAAAATTGGCCCATATTCTTATATACGCCACCGCACAATACAATGTTACCTGTATATAATTCACGACGAGGTTCAACGAGACGCAGATAGCAAATATATATACACGACATTCCTTTTATCTTTTACTCACAATCTTTATCCAATTTGCGTGATTGCACACATTTTTCCCGCTGGGCGTGCTAAGAAACACAAGTTCAGAAGTTCTCAAATATACGCATAATTCCTTTTATCTTACTCATAATCTAGATCTACTTGTACATATTTTCTCGCGGCCGTGCCATCTCACGTTAGCTTATTATCTAAGTACAGATTCATGGAGATATATAGTATATATATACAGCAGAGCCATCTGTGGCGACGTGGCGTCACACGAAAAGACATGATGAGGGAGGTTGACATAAGAGCAGTCGTCGGTGTGGCTAGGTTGAGGGACAAGGTATATGAAAGTTAGGCTAAGGTGGTATGGCTACGTGAAAAGAAAAGACGAGAACGAAGTAATAAGGTGTGCAGCAGAAAGGAAAGAACCCGGAAAAACGACCGATAGGAAGACCGTGTAAAAGATGGAATGATTGTATAATATATGAAAGAGATGGGATAGACCTTCAGCTCACGAGCGATAGAGCAGTATGGAGAGCGGCAACACGACGGCCTGACTCCTCTTGAGGGGATATGATGATGATAAGAGTATACAGTATATTCCTACCTGTGTAGTTCATGGCGAAGCTTGACGAAACACAGATAGCAAGAAGTAGTAGACCCACGGTTGCTTTCATCTTGAACTGATGTCGTTCTTTTCACAAAAAAACTTGTCGTAATTTTAAAGTAATATTTATTTTTTGGGGGGCAAAACCTGAGGTGTTTACTCAGTTGTCCTTACGTCTCAAATATTTCCAATTGGACCGGTTGAGGAAGTTTTTATTTGATATTCACTCAGTCTGAGAGGAAATCACGTGTCCTTTTATTAATTATCGTATTTCCGGCACTTGACATTTTTAGTTCTGCAGCGCTCGTGCAAGGTCGGCCAGATCTTGAAGTCCTGCAGATTGTTCCATTACCGCTTTCACTCGTTCTAACCATCTTTTCCTTGGTCTCCCTGTCTTTCTTTCTTAATCATTGGACCTTTCTTCTCATATGTCTATACGACCTTCACCTTCAATCCAATTGCCTCTACTCCCAGGCTGCTTCGAATATGGTCCTCCTCAACATCCGCATTTCTGTTTTTCCTAAAGCCCAGATCAAACGAGAACGCAAGCACTGACAAGTTGGCAGTCACGAATTTCTGTGGCGGTCGTTCGAACTCCCCAAATTAACAAAATAAAGGTTTCACGAGTGTTTTAAACAAGTTTTAACTTTGTCACGGTACATGATATTTTCGGGAAATTATTCAGAGCGGCTGGCTGAGATAGCGTGACTGCCAACTTGCGATGACTTGCGTTCTCGTTTGATTAGGGCTTACAGCTTAAAGTGCCTATGTCATCCTCAGGTACTTTACATATTTATACTAATTGGAACATTCTGAGAAGATTTGTAATATATCTTCTCAGGCGAAAATTTCATCTTCGTGGACTTTTTTGCCGTTAAAGTTGACGGAAGTGACGTCGAAAGAGGAATGTGTCTATATGAAAACCACTTTACAGATTCCTCTTTTGACGTCACTTCCGTCAACTTTAACTGCAAAAAAGTCCATGAAGATGAAATTTTCGCCTGAGAAGATATATTACAAATCTTCTCAGAATGTTCCAAATATTCCTAAATATGTAAAATCCCCACGTCTTTCTTACAGTCCAACACTCATGAACACCGTACCACTGTCTGATACATCTTCACTTCTAGTTTCCTCGGCATCCTTCTATCGTTAAAAACCCCTCAAACATTTCCCATTTTTCCCATGCTGCCGACACCCTTGCTTTCACTGCCGCTTCCGACCCGCCTTTTACACTTAAAGTTGCTCCAAGATATTAAAAAAAATAAAGTACGAAAGAAAATATCTTCCTTCTTTAATGGGGGTCGGCGAACCGACTTCTTCCTCAGAATTTTTTGCCTCTTGCATCCTTAATTTTCAGTCCCTTTTCCTCCACGCTCTTTCTCATCATATCCTTCCATTCTTTTCCGCTAGAAAGTACCGTATTGGCATTCTGAGTGATGTTTTTTTTTGGCTTTTCTCTGGTCATACCAAGCATTCTGATTGGCTTACCTTTTTCCCGCCAAAACATTGCCTTCGGCAAACTCCTTGGCAAATGGCGAATTCAACGTTTGTTAGCTGTGAATGAAAGCTCTCAAAACACTGGATAAGGAGCACAGAATGAACAAACTTCATGTTAAATAATCCCAGGAAAATAATGAATGGTAGGGGACAATTTTATGTAGAAAACGGTGTATATTTTCATTGACAGACTCACAAATAAATGGTATTTTGACTCAGATTAAAGCCGTAAGACTAAACTATAAATTTGTTGTTGTGGAAACTAAGGGGCTGTATACATGGGAGGCGGGACGAGACGTTTTTCATCCCGGGTTTATATGAGATCAACGTGGCCGTGTCGAGGCATATCAAAGGCGCTCCAAGCAGCCGCCAACGACACAGTTCAGACCACGGATCACAGCTAAGATGTTAGGTGTTGATTTTATGGAGGGAGGAAAACCGGAGAACCCGGCGAAAAACCCTCGAAGCACAGGAGAGATCAACTACAACTCTACTCACATGAGTCCAAGCTCGACAACGGGGTCATTCCCAAGCGGTCACCCATCCAAGTACTAACCCCGTCTAACCGGGCTTAACTTTTTGGTGAGAGGCAGCGCGCTAACAGCACACGCCACCCGTGCTCCCCTAATTGCGACCGGGACGTTTCACAACACAGCTAGAAAGCTGTAAAAACCACAGAATAATTTGTAATATCACACAGCTTACTTTGGGAATGTATTTGAAGAAAGCCATTGTGACAAATAAAGGACACTGCAGGTTGCCAAATTATGTACACAAATGATCATTATCAAGTTCTACTAGAGGAAATTGTAAATATGCTATGCGCAGAAGAAAATAGGAACATATTATTCTCTTCCCCGCGTCTATCTATAACACCTTGCTCATCCTTTATGGCCAGCAGTAAACATTTTGAAGATTGGTACTCCAAATTCGTCATATACGGTGACTTCATTTTTGGAGCCGGATGAGCAATCCAGTTATATAGAGATCAGCGACTTCACGAGTTATGAGAAATGCGAAAGCACGAGTGGCCAAATGAATTCAACATCGTTCAACATTCATGAATGACAATTAATTGAACGCGGGCTACCACAAAAGCTGGAATCGACAATATCCCGCATGGCGCATGTCTCTGTTCAACAAAGTTGAATGAAATGTGGCCAAATGCGTTCAACACCTTTCAACATTTTGAGAACAATAGAAATGTTGAACGCGTGTTGAACACCATTCAACAACGTTCAACATCATTCAACAGGGGTGGCCAAACGCTTTCAACATGTTGAATTCAACAATGTTGAGCGATGTTGAAATCGTTTGGCCAGGCCTTAAGGAATGGACGGTTCATTGTGCCCGAATGACTTTAAGAATGACTACGTCATAACCAATGGCTGCCATATTAATTGTACTGAAATGCCTGAAGTGTCTCACCATAGTTAATAGAAAATATACATGGTTTGGAAACCCGGCAAACTTCAAAGCGGTTAACAATCAAGCTACGATTCATGTTGATCAAGCTACGATCAAGGTACATGCATGAAGGTGCCAAATCCTTTGTTTTAGGTTTATTAATATTTAAACAGTATGGTTGAGTGATTGAACTCAAACGTTGCTATTGGATGATTGCTTCATTATACAGAAAACACAATATGTTCAGTAACCGTGAAAGTGCAAAAATTTCCATAAACCTGAACAAAAACAATGACTTTCGTTGAGCTTCCAAACCATGTATATTTAACAATTATTCGCCGAAGGCGAGGTGAATATCGGTGTATAATAACCGAGACGATAGTATAAATACACATTTTCGTACTTTTAGGAACATTTTCTTTAAAATTGTTAATTTCCTCGTCTGTCGCATTGACAACTTGGCTGGCGGCCATTTTGAATAAACGCGTGATTATCGAGAATTAATCCGAAGTAGCTCGACCAATCAGCGCGCGTGATTTTCTATAATCACCTGTGTATTTATACTAATTTCTATTAACTATGGTCTCACGTATGTTGAAGTGTTGTGCTGCTGTAAACGGTCGTTAATCTCCCTTAATCTCCCCACATCCACATCTGTTGTACGAAATTTGATTAACAGCATTCGAGTCTTTTACCGATGTGCCAAATTAACTAGAAATTGGCCTATTTTCACTCTACGTCGCTGCTGAAACCAATGGAAAGGCTGCTCCTCCGCAAATGGTCCTCCGCAGAGGCTAAACCAATACTCCTAACCCCTATTTTGGCCATATATATATATAGTATAGTAGAATAAAGACTATTTCAAGAGTGCTCAATATCTTGGGAGATAGAGGAAGATATGGCATAAATTAAGCAAACTTTCATCTTGATTTTCTCTTACTACTAGTTTCACGTCCGTACGATCTTCAGACACTGAAGGAGTGTTTATATATATATATATATATATTATATATATATATATATATATATATATATATATATATATATATATATATATATATATATATATATATATATATTCAAACAAACAAAGTGTTATTCACGAAATGTCGAAAAGTGCTCAATACCGTAAAGATAGAGCGAATATACTATAAGTGGGCTTACCTCAAATGTTGATGGTCGCTACTGTCAGTTTCACGTTGGGCGATCCCAGCGTGAAACTGACAGTAGCGACGAACGATCAACATTTGAGGTAAGCCCACTTATAATATATATAATATATATATATATATATATATATATATATATATATATATATATATATATATATATATACATATATATATATATACATATATATATATATATATATATATATATATATACATATATATATACAAAGTATATAAGTATAGTTTTTACCTTAAAGTCTTCGCTACCAGAGGTTTCACCCCTAAACGGGATCATTAGGGTCGTTATGAGTCGCCTAATGATCCCGTTTAGGGTGAAATCTCTGGTAGCGAAGACTTTAAGGTAAAACTATACTTTATACTTTGTATTTTGCTCTATCTATATGGTATTGAGCACTCTCTAACATTTCGTGAACCATAACTCACTTATATATATATATATATATATAATAGTTCAAGTAGTCGACAGAGTGCTCGGTACTTTTGAAGGTAGAGAAAAATAGATTTTCTTTAAAAAAAATGAACGTTGCTATACTCCGTTGGGGTGGCGAAACAATACGAAATGTTTGAATATGAATGGAGTTAAATTCCCATAGGATACAGATTGTGCACCAATATGGCCGCCATTTCATTGTTTCTGTTCACCAATATGGCCACCGTGACGTCAGATGAAAACCAAGAATTGAAAAGCTCAAGAAGCTTCTGTCGAGGAGGGAGTGATCTGCCTGCAGTCTCCCCAGGGCCATTTGTGGGGGCAGACCAAGATGGCGGCCAAGAACAAATGGCCCTGGGGACGAGGTTGGTTGAGTGATCTGCCTGCAATCTCCCCATTGCCTGAGCCTCCGATTATTTTGGCCAGTAATCATTGATTGGGCTGCTGTTCTTTATTTCTCTAGCCATGAAAAATAGCCAGACCAATCGAATTTAATAAATTTGATCACAGATGCAACAACAGAAAACAAGATTTGATTAATACGTATTTAAATACACAAGACTACACCATATATAGGATCTAAACATGTGTCAGTTATTGTTTCAAAATTTCAATATCTTATTAAAAAAACGTGAAAAATATGCACAAAAAAGTACGACTACGCTATGGAAATATATCTTCGATTTTATTTAGCCAATGTCAACATGCCTGGCCTACCTAATATAAAGATTTCTTCCCCTTACTAAACAGCAACTCGACGCCCTGTCGCGATTATTTAATTTATAGGCTAGGGGAACAAAAGTCGAATTTTTCTTTTTATTTTGATTACTTTCAATTTTCTTTCAAATTCGTAACAGAGCGCTCAGGTTAAGTTTAGTGGAAAGAAATTAAGAAAGTTTTGTTTTGTTTGTCCCTAGCTAAAGCAAAGTGGCCCTGCTTCGAAGCCATATTCACCCTTAGTGTTCCAGTCACGAGGAGCAAAGTCTACGATCGGAAGTTGGCTAAGTTTTTCGGTTTCGATCTCAAAGACTGTCTTCTCTTCTTCATTACCACTCATCTGCGAAGAAAAAGAAAGAGAAAAAAGCTTAAAGAGTCTTCGCCCTTGGGATTATATAGAGAATAATACATGGATGTGCGGAAATATGAAATTTATTTTGAGTGTTGACCAGGATATCTCACGAGTGAGCGAAGCGAACGAGTGACATATCCTGTTCAACACGAGAAATAAATTTCATATTTCCAAGCATCCATGTATTGTTCTGTTTATTATATAAAAAAATTGTCCTATTGCCTTGCAAAAATTGCATTGAACTATAATGCTGATTCAGCGATAATCGTCACATGTGCGATTATCATAAATAATCATAAATAATCGCACATGTGAGATTATCACTTTTATTAGTGGCGGGAAAATCAATAAAACACTCTATTTTATATAATAAATATCGCTAATAAACTTCGGGTTAGGTGATTACCGTATTTATTCCAATAGACGCCCTGGGCGTTTATTGAAAAATTGAGGTCTAAAGGGGGCGTTTACTAGAGCGAGGCGTTTACTAGAGCGAGGCGTTTATTTCAAAATTTAATATTTCAATTATTTAAAAAAAAACGTCACACAAATGTTCACACAATCTCATCATCAATATACAATAATAACTAAAGTTCATCATATGCGTCGTTAACATCCGAATAAGCAATTAGAAACAAAAAAATGTTCGCGCAATTTACATGTAACTATAAAAAAACTTCATCTTCTTAAAAGTTATTGTTAAAAAATAAAGCGCTGGCATTGTATTTTTGTTTTACGTTTTGTGTTGAGAGGTATATATTTGGAAGTAGCATTTATTATGAGGGGGGTTATTGGAGAGGGTCGTTTATTGGAGGGGGTGTTAATTAAATATATTTATTGGTAAAGGGGGCGTCTATTGGAGAGGGGCGTTTATTTGATAGTGGGCGTCTACCTCGTACCCAGGGCTATTTGTAGGGTACTGGGCCAAGATGGCGAATAAAAACACAAAATGGCGGGAAGAAATGGCTCTGGTGGAGACTAGCTCAAAATGCGCAGTATATTGCGCATTTTTATAATTATAACTCAGTCCTTTAAACAGTAATTATACCTAATTATTGCATGGTTTAAAATATAATTTCCCGCACCGTGTGCAAGACCAACCTGACAAGGCCAAAATACAATTTAAAAAAAAACCCCAACAAAATCAAACCATTTAATTTATGCCTCCACCAGGGCTATTTGTTCCCCGCCATTTTGTTTTTATTCGCCATCTTGGCCCAGTTCCCTACAAATGGCCCTGGGTACGAGGTTGAGTGGGCGTCTAAACTGAAGCGCTTTCAAAACGACGTTGTGGCAAGGAACAGCAAAAGCTGTTAGTTTACAATATAGGCGTTAATCTATCATACGTCGTGTTGTCGAAGCTATGGCTGCCTTTTAAAGATCTTACAAAATACATAAAGCATACAATATATACGATGTCCTGATCCATGGTTTCTTTTAAATGTAGTAACTTATTTGCCGTCGTCGTCCTAGTTTGCATAGCACTTTGAGGCCTGGACCTCTCCCTGTGCTGAATCAAATCGTCTGGCGTTAGCCAGAATAAAATACTAAAGCCTCGTCGTCAGGCTTCAAAAGTGTTAAAGAGATAGGTTTTAACACTTTGAGGCCTGGACCTCTCCCTGTGCTGAATCAAATCGTCTGGCGTTAGCCAGAATAAAATACTAAAGACTCGTCGTCAGGCTTCAAAGTGTTAAGGTCCCTACTGTATACAAACACACTAACCTTACATCCATCATGAACGATTGTAAGTTTGTTGGAACCCAGTGAGAATTCCTGTTCGTTGTCTCCTTGTAAAATAATGGATTTGTCATGATGATTGTTCTTTTTATCAAACCAAGCGATAAAGTTCTTGCATGTCACGGTGAAGTTCTGTTTTCCGGATTCACTCAACAGTCGAAGGAATGTTAGCTGAACTTTTCCGACATTGTTGTAGGAAATCTGAAATACATGAAAAAAATGAAAAGTCGTATTGAGTTAAGATGGTTTTGATGATTTTCAGGGGGTATACCACGCAAGGCCGTATACACGATTTTGCTAAGACCAGGGCCCAGGGGACGGCCAACGGTAGCCTCAAAAAGGAATCGTACAGACGAATGCGAAGTTGTGGCCATGCTGGGAGACCGTGCGGAGTGTTTGTTCCTGGGAAGTTTTGAAAATCTAAAGTTTGTGGTTGTCTGAAAAAACATTCCCTGCATTTCGAGACCGCTTTAAAGCAATTAAAAAAGGTCTTAATGACAGACAGACAGACAGACAGACAGACAGACAGACAGACAGACAGACAGACAGACAGACAGACAGACTGACTGACCGACTGACTGACCGACCGACCGACTGACCGACAGACAGACAGACAGACAGACAGACAGACAGACAGACAGACAGACAGACAGACAGACAGACAGACAGACAGACAGACAGACTGACTGACTGACTAACTAATTGACAACAAACAAACAAACAAACAAACAAACAAACAAACAAACAAACAAAAAGATTCTACAATTCTCGGACACTACTTGAATATGATTAATTTATCATTATAATATATCATGGTATAAGGAATATTAGTGATAAAAAGGTCTTCGACTTGCCACGGTTCTGAACGGACTAGGTAAAGTCAATTAAATTATTTGGCAACTCACCATCTTGCCGCCTTCCAAATCACTGAAGTAAACATCTTCATCAGAACTTCTCTTCCACTTTCGTTTCTCGACCTGCAAAAGAAGAAAATACAGAAAACTGATAAAGAAAGAAAACGTCTCGCTTTCGAAACTAATCTTGTACGTGCGTATCTCCCATTACAATGTTTCGAGACTTTGCGTGATTTCGTTTGATAATTACAAAGATATATAACCTTTTCAATGTGACGTGAGTGAGATATATGCATGGAAGAGTTACAAACACCGCGATCTTTATGATCGCAAGAATTTTTTTCCCAAATAAATAATAAAGTAACCTTATTCATTGAGGGTAACATAACGAGAGTATTTAGATACTGAAAACCCAATAGCCCTCACCCCTTGTTGGAACTAGTTCGTAGAATTAACAGGTGAAATGGCTTATTGCATTTAAAAACCGTACACCCCCTGTTGAGGACCTTGGAATTCAGAAATTATTGACCCTCCCCTGGATTTCCACATGCCACTGAAATACCCCTTAGAAATGCTAAAAATACTGTTATTTTGTGGGGGGCCCCCCTGGAATTCCAGGTCATTTTTGGAAAGACACCCCCTGGAATTTGATTTTTTGACACCCCCCACCATTGGGTTTTTTTAGCATTCCACGTGCTAAAACTTGTACCCCCTCCTGGTATTTCCAAGGTCCTCAACAGGGGGTGTACGGTCAGTTTAAAATGCAATAAGCCAGTATAGTGTTGATTTTGCGGGGGGAGGGAAACTGGAGAACCCGGTGAAAAACTTCAAGGCACAGGAAAGAACTAACAAACTCTATACTCAGTGTGAAATTTTTTCATGATTTCTCACAACTCGAGCGGGATTTTTTTCAATGTTATTAGTGTTTTCAGCTTCGTAAGTTGGTAAAGTTTTTTCGTTTGTTTTTGCTGTACAAGCTGCCGTATGTTGTGGGTTCGAGTCCCTTCTGGAGCACAGCGTTTTTCTCCGAGCTTAACTTACGATACCCTGCGAGTCAGAGCCCCTTTCCGACCTATGCAGGCTTCGGGGGAAAGTGGGCTCTGGCAACAAACTCGGTATTTCTTTTTGAGCATGCGTGAACGGTTGCCAAGATACGCTAACGCGTCACTTCCTATTTTCCATGCTTACGCGTGCCCGTCAGTAAACTAGAACTTGTTTGACCAGTTTAAAACCTGACTGACTCGCCCCAAACTTGGGGCGAAGATCGAGTTTGTTGGCAGAGCCCACTTTCCCCCGAAGCTTGCGTAGATCGGAAAGGGGCTCTGACTCGCAGGGTAAACTTACGACAGCTGGTACAGCAAAAACAAATGAAAAAACTTTGAACTCATGGAGCTAAGTCGTTCATCCATCCGGGTACTAACCCCATTCGACAGGCCTTAACTTCAACGGTGAGAAGTAGCCAATATATTGTGACAGAACTTGGAGAACGTAAATTTAAGGTGTTGCTATCGATAGTCAAACCCAATGAATTTCGTTCTCCACACAGATCTGGAACTCCAATCCCGGAACAATAAGTGAAGTCAGTCTCTATTCTGTCGCTTTCAGTTCCCTACAAACTGTTCCTTACAGAATATCGAAGAGGCTTTACCCTTTTCGAAATCTCGTTTTCTAAGAACGAAAACAACTATACCTTGCCACTGTCTTTATCGGGATATACACACGTCTGTCCTTCGGCGGTGAAGTTACAGAACACCATGATGGCGTCATCGGAACAACCTTGGTTAGGATCGATCCAATAGAAACCTATAAGAAGAGGGCAATAAAGAGTTACACCATGGATTGTAACGGGCGTTCTATCGTATTGTGGCCTTGTTGTATTTATATGCAGTTCAATTATTTTAAGCTGTTATTATTGCGAAACTTTGCAGATAGTAGGCGGATTTTTAAACTTGTCAATTTCAACCAGGTTGTCATGTTCACGCCATCAAGTTTCCTATATAGTCTTCATGGTTACACTAACTATACCGGATTGCTTGCATATCGGTTATATAAGGCATAATATAATGAGCGCAATCAAGCATTTTTTTGGTGTGAAATTTTCATCCAATTTTCAACCAACTTAAACTAAAATGTAGTGGCTTGGTCAGTTGGTCTATGATTAATCTTTTCACAAACTTTCATGAAAATCTTTTTTTTTGCGGTACTTTGTGAGATATCCTAGCGACAGACAGACAGACAGTCAGTCAGTCAGTCAGTCAGTCAGTCCGTCCGTCCGTCCGTCCGTCCGTCCGTCCGTCCGTCCGTCCGTCCGTCCGTCCGTCCGTCCGTCAGTCAGGTGAAAACATACGAAAGCACCTAATTTCGAATCTTGTATAGTTTTCTGGCACTCCCCCTCCCTAGATAGGATTAAATGTACACGAGGAAAAAAAACCTAAAAAATACTCACCGTCTGTTTTGCCTTTGTTGCACAAATATAGATCTTTGCAGCTTCTGGCTGGGTTGGCTTTAGTTCCGCTTGGTCGTCTGATTTCTTCGATCTCCTTCTTAATGGACTCAATGGAGGCGGACATTTCTTCTGCCCCGGCGAAGAACGCGTCGTTCGCATCGTCGTCTGGGATGGATCGTCTTGTTCTGCCTTTGTATGCGCCGCTATCTGCGTATCCTACGCCAGAAATTGGGGAAGAAACCTGCAATGAACGGGTAAAATCGAGTCATTTAACCCAATAATGAGCTGGTTACATCAGGCGAGTTGGCCAAGTTAGCCAGGACAGCCAGGGTCCATGGAAATATCTCCTAACAGCTATTATAATATAGATGTAATACAACGGCGTTTCTGATTGGCTACTGTGCGTGCATGCTCCATTTAACAAATAGATTCCATTTTGCCGTTGTCTGTTCAGTTATAGATGCACAGATGACGTCACAACGTGGTAAGAACAAAAAAGTGGCCCACGAGACGCAGTCGAGTGGTCACTGATGTTCTTACCACCTTGTGACGTCTTCTGTGCATCTATAACTGAACAAACAAAAAAAAATGGAATCTATTTGTTTTATACAATACAAATTTTAAAGGTTTTTATCGGAACGCTTGCCGAATTTTGGGGCATGAAGAAGGGAAAAAGCAAGTCAGCTGACGTGATGTGTCAATGTGTCTGTCCTCGAATAGATCATGTGCAACAACCAATGAAAACACGCATAGCAACCAGGGTATTGTATTAAACTCGATGGAGCACGGTAATTTCAAACGTAATGAGAAACTCATTTTTAATCGGCGAAATAAATATTTTCCCGTTGTTTTCGGTCTGATTCTCTGTTATAAAAGAAATGGTTCATGGTTTGGCGTGCTCCATTGAGTTATGGATGCACTTGGGAAGTTGGAGAGCACTAAAAAATCTTAAGGCCTGGCCAAACGCTTTCAACATGTTGAACGAAAATTTGAACATGTTCAAATTTCGTTCAACACCATTCAACAACGTTCAACATCATTCAACAGGGTGGCCAAACGCTTTCAACATGTTGAATCACGGTTGAATTCAACAATGTTGAACGATGTTGAATGAAATGTTGAAAACGTTTGGCCAGGCCTTCACGCTTTTTTCGTGCTCTCCGAACTTCCCGCGTGCATCCATAACTCGATGGAGCACGCCAAACTATGAACCATTTCTTCAATTGCACATATAGGTTATTAAGAAATTCAAGGGGCTATGTCGCGCTACTTTTGTCGAAAACTGTCTCCATTTAAATTCTGAGCTGCAAATTTCAAAATTAAAGCTGTCGTACATTGATTTAATTATTAAATACGAGTCACCTACAACTATGCACGGAGGATTTCTGAACAATCAAGACTATACGTTTTCACAGAGATTGACATGAACTGAGTCTCCCTGAGCCTGTACTGTATATCTAATAAAAAATTCATGTTACTTACAGTTCCTGGTGGTCCCGGAGGTCCTGGTGGTCCCTAGTAACATGGAGTGAAAATAAACACGGGGTAAGTTTACATTGAAGTTGGTTTTTTATCGTATTATAATTCAATTATCTGACATGCGTTTAGTTTATAAACAGTCCTGGTTTTCTACACTTCAACACTCGGTACCTATTTAGTAAATCTAAGTCAGTAAAATAAAATTATTAGTTGAACAACGTACCGCTGGTCCGAGGGCGCCCTGGTGAAAAAGAAAAAGAAATTTGAGTGATTCTGCTTTCGCTAATGTTATGGGTACTGTGGAGTTTCCTTTCTTCCTTTTTCCTTCCTTCCTTTTTTTTACTTCCTCTTTTTCCTTCCTTCCTTCCTTCCTCCCTCCCTCCCTCCCTCCCTCCCTCCCTCCCCTCCCTCCCTCCCTCCCTCCCTCCCTCCCTCCCTCCCTCCCTCCCTCCCTCCCTCCCTCCCTCCCTCCCTCCCTCCCTCCCTCCCTCCCTCCCTCCCTTCTCTCCGTCCGTTCATCTCTCCGTCCGTTCAACTTCCCTCCCTCCCGCCCCTTTTTCTTCACCTCATTAAGAAAAAGTTACCCAATACTTACAGCTGGTCCCATTGGTCCCTGTCAAAAGAAAATAAACAAAAAAACAAAAGTTAATGATCGGTAAAATAATTTAAAAATTCAAATATTGAAAACAAAACTCGATTTGAAAAAAAAAACCACCCAAAAAAACATTATACTAAGAAAAATAGTACTTACAATTTCACCTTTGCTTCCCTAAAAACGAATAAAATATAAATTAGTTGATATAAATCACGAAACTAGTTTCGTTACTCTAGGCTGCTGTCAACGTCCGTAACGGACATGTCTATGGCGCTACACAACTACAGACCCTGGTTTTAAAAACGTTAAACCAGTGGTTCCCAGCCAGCTAACTTCAATCACCTACTCGAAGCAGTATTGAGTCTGGAGCGAAAGTTCGTGGGTTTCTTTCTTTATTCTCCTAAATTATTTCTCCCAGGGTATTTACCCCCGTATTGGAAAGCCCACAGAAATAAATTCTACCAGCCTATAATAACTATATATCCAGTCTAACCTTATATGTATACAGAACTCGCGATCAAGCTCTCGGCAACGCCCTCCGTGGCTCAGTGGTCAGAGCATTGCACTAGAATCGCAAGGTTGTGGGTTCAATTCCTGCCAGAAGGCCTGTGTAGTTGCAACTGGTCCCGGTTTGGTCTTAAAATGTATATATTCTACACTCGAATTTTCCTTCAGCAAAAATCCCTAGAACATGCTATGTAATCGAGTGAAATGCCCAATATTACAGTCTAACCTTAGCCTGTTTTGGGTTTTGAAATCGGGCAGAGGCTACACGCAGGCTAGTATAACCTAAAGTAAAGCGCTAACGACTTCACGACCTCGCGCACCGACCCCACCCACTCCACCGATACAAAAGTCCAACATATGGGTGGCAGACACCACTGATCTCAAAAGAAAACTGGATAGTGCAACCTATTGTCCACTGGTTCATAAAATGAAGCCAGCTAAACAAAAGAAATCCGTCATTACTAAGGGACCAAACATGCTGAAAAATGTCTTTATGTCTTCTTAAAACGTCTTCTGTACCAAAAAAGACTATTGAACTATATTTTCTTTCAAAGATTCAGCATCTCATTCAACAAAATGTTTATATCGGTGCCAGAATACGCTAGAAAGACCATCACTTGGTCCCTTAGTAATGGGTGACTTCCGGCTTCATTTTGTAAACAATAGATACTTAATCCAGTTTTATTTCGAGATCAGTGGGCAGACCCCACTTCGGAAACCGCTGCCCAAGAAAGTGACGGAATATCTTATTTTGGCTACTTACTGATGGTCCAGAAGATCCCTGAAAAACGAGAGAGAAAAAAGTCAGTATTAGACAGTTCCTACCTAAGAAAATAACAATATGATAAGATAAAAACACAAAAACAAAAGGACACAATTCACGTACTGGTGACCCAGGTGGTCCCGGAGGTCCAGAAGGTCCCCGATTTCCAGAAGGTCCCTAAAACCAAAAATATAAAGATGTTAGCCATGGAACCAAAATACAAAACAAAAATATTCAGACAAAGTCGTCATAAGTAATTTTAAGAGAGTTCTGTGTTTCGTGTGCTTACCCGATCTCCCTTTGGTCCGAACGGTCCTGGAGGTCCTCGCTCTCCTTCATCACCCTAAACAGTCAATAAGTAAGACTTGAATTAAGAAAAAACAAACCACAAAGCTAGCTGTATACACAATCTTACTTAAGCAAACAAACAAACAAACAAACAAACAAACAAACAAACAAACAAACAAACAAACAAACAAACAAACAAACAAAACCAACTAACTAGTTAACTAACTGGCTAGCTCAGCAACAACACAACAAGAACAACCACAACACAAAAGAACAACAACACAAAAACAAAGCAACAACAACACAACAACAACAACAAAGCAATACAACAAAAATAACAACAACAACAGAACACACCACCACAGAACAACAACAACATAACAACACATTACAACACAACAACACAAAATAACAACAACGACAACAACAACACAACAACAACAAAGCAATACAACAAAAACAACAACAGCAACAGAACACAGCACCACAGAACAACAACAACATAACAACAGAACACAACAACAACAACACAAAAGAACAACAACGACAACAACAACAACGACAACAACAACAACAAAGCAATACAACAAAAACAACAACAACAGAACACAACACCACAGAACAACAACAACGTAACAACAACAACGTAACAACAACAACAACAACAACAACAACAACAAGACCGCAACAACACCTTGGTAACCAACGACCAACCAACCAACTAATGTTCATTATTCGTAGATCTAAGTTCCAACTCCCCTTCCTCACATCGCTGACAGTAGATATGTAACATAACACCAACCTTCTCTCCTGATGGTCCCTTAGGTCCCGGAGGTCCAAAGAACCCAGCATCACCCTAAAAGACAATGCAAAACAAACTGTAGGTTATTTTAAAGCTCGATTACAACCTGGAGTTGGCGTAGCTTTATATACTATACTCAAGCTGATTCTAAACTTTCCATTTTTTAAACATTTTGGGTATTGGAGTTAGATATTCTTAGTAAAAGATATCAGCTCCGCAGTGCTCCATCCTTGGGAGTGAAGACACTGCAAAAAGGCTTGCAGCTCACGCTTTGGCCTGATCAGCCATAAGCGCATTCATCTGTGTTCAACTTCACCCTCGAGCAAGCAGCCTTTCTTGCCTCTCAAATGGGGCTTTTTGCTTTTTGGTCGGACAACTGTACAGTATATATCTTTTTAAAACGACTTACCTTAGACCCATCACGTCCGGCGGCACCAGTCCCACCAACTTCACCAGGAGCGCCCTAAAAACAGCAAAGTACTACTTTGTTAATCCTTCCTTGATATCTCATACAGTGTATATGATAATTATAAGTAATAACATGACTTGAGGGAAATTAGCGATTACATTTCCCGCAGCCGAGGGAAGGTTTTTGAAGGTTTTTACAAATCTTCCCGAGGCAAAGGGGAAATTTAATCGCTAATTTCCCAAAAAGTCATGGTATTAGTTTGTAATATTATGATCGCCGAGGAAAACTTTGAGAATCTTACCGACAGGAAATTTACACGGTTGATCAGAGAAGTTGCATCTAATTTTCCCGTGCATGTTGATGAGGGAAAATATATGCAAGCGGGAAATTTAGAAGAAGACAAAATATTTCTTTGTCTTCTAATTTTCCCTCATCAACATGCACGGGAAAATTAGAAGAAGACAAAGGATTTATTTGTTTTCTAATTTTCCCTCGTCAACATGCATGGGAAAATTAGAAGACAAAGGATAAATTTCCCTCTTGCATGAGCAATGGGGGAAATACGAGGTTTACATTCCCTTGGAGAACAAAAGAATCCGAGGCGATCATGGTATTACTCTTCATATCTCATATATGTAAAATGTTATACATTTAGTATGTTATATATAAGACAAGAAAGTGGCAGTACAAAGCCAACTTATACAAAATTACAAACTTACCACAAGACCTCGTTTCCCCATAGCACCTGGTTGTCCAGGTTTACCAGCAGGACCCTAAAAGGAAAATTGTGTAATTCTTGTTTTGTATCATACAGAGCACTTAATTAATAAGACATTGTAATTTGTTATATATCAAGTGTCAAAGTCCGTTTTTCAGGCTTTCTGATTGGGCGAACGGTCCTCGCGTGGCGGTCCGAAAACCACTCGTTGTTGCCCTCGGATTCGCTTCGGGAAACAGCGGCGGTCTCGGTGCCACAGAACACACTGTTTCCCTCGGTACCAGTACATAAGTGTTTACTGTGTTTGCACTGTGCTTGCACTGTACTGTACTGTACTGCACTGCACTGCACTGCACTGCACTGCACTGCACTGCACTGTACATACTGTAATGTACTGTATTACGTGTTGCATCTTGTCGTATTGTATTACGTCGTGGTGGTGTTATGCATGTTCCGTCGTGTTGTGTCACGTGCCATCTCCAACTACTGCGTATACATACCGTTCCTCCTCGTTTACCACGTTCGCCTTGGGCTCCCTGTGCTCCAGGTGGTCCCTATACAAGAAAATTCCAAAACCAATCTAAATGTTGCTAAAAGCTTGCACCTGTCTGTCGCTACGGTCTGAACAATCCTGTCAAGAATCTCGCAAATTTAAAGTCATCAGTCTTATTCAAGTTTCCAAAACTTGTGTAATAAGAATCTCTCTTCACGCATGCGTCACGTTAAATGGCGTCTAGGAATTTTGATGCATCTTTGAACTTACCGCTGGCCCAATACGTCCAATATCCCCAATAGATCCTTGTCGTCCTTGATCACCCTAGAACGAAAATAAATCCCGGTTCTGATTAAAACTGAGCAGGGATGCTTACAAAAACCAAATTCTATTGAAATTAACCGATCAAAGGCCAGCTTAAGCGAGCCTGGGACCAAACCTGATCGATTGCTAAAAACCAAATTCAGGGAGTTGACAAATATTTTGAAAGCCTAAAATGATTATTTGTAAAAGTACAACTAAATTTGAACATATTCACGGCTTTCTTTTTAAAGGATAATTCTGAATGTTGTATTTGTGTGTTTCTTGACCTTCGTGGTGTTCGGGAAGACGTTTTAATTGTCAGATTTATAGACTGGCCATTGTATCACTTTGCCACGGAACATTGGCTGAGTATTGTAGAGCAATGGCTGCTCATTGTTTCAAGACAAAATGGCTAGTCCAAGCCTGAGTTTTGTACTTGCTTTATTCGAGAAAAGACACACAGTAAAGAAAAAAAGCTGGAACGTTTTTCACGAAACCTTTGTGTTAGACCAAAACTGATTTAAATGTATTTCAACATCCTTGAAGTTTATACTTTAATATTCTCCTCACCTTCGCTCCCGATGGCCCTTGCTCTCCTGCACTTCCCTTGAGTCCTTGTCTTCCCTACAATAATTCATGGAATTAACATGAGAGTTTGTTGCACAAGTACTTACGGTACCTTCATGACCTTCTCGATTAGACACCCCCTAATTGATATCCGGAACGATTCCGTTCTCCATTCACATTGGAGCTGAAACGGTGTATATAAAAAGCTTTCTGATACTTGCAGTGAAATAAAAGTAGTGTGCTGCGTAGGCAGTGTTGAAATACAAATCGAAATATAGTACTGCCGAAAATATTGAGCTAGTTTTCTAACGTTTCGAGTGAAGGCCCTTCGTCAGAGAGAAACGTGACGAAGGGCCTTCGCTCGAAACGTTAGAAAACGTTCAATAATTTCGGCAGTACTCAAACCTTACTATATTTCTGATATTTAGATAGACAGATAGATCGATCTTTATTTTAGCAGGGTAGCCCATGGCTGGTATCCACAGGGGCCCTCCATATAATAAAATTAGTTACAGTGTGTACCAAAACTACACGTAAAAACGCGCAAGCTGTTACAGACCTGCAAGCAAGTTTTTACAAGGCTGTTCAACAGGCTGTCACCGTGATGTGTTCGAACTGGCTGTCCCAGTCTGTTAACATGTCTGTATTTAACAGGTTGTTGACAACTTGTAACAAGGCTGATGACAAGTTGTTCCAACAACCTGTTACCGCTCTGCACTTAACAAGTTGTTAACAGGTTGATGCTAACAAGGTTGTAGCAGCTTCTTGAATGAACAGCATTGTTACAACCTGTTAACAGCCTTGCTACAAGCCTGTTGCGAACACATCCTGTTGACAAGCTGTGAGATTTTTACGTGTGTAGATCTCTTTCCAGATCGGAGTGGAGCAACGGGACATAAATTGTGCCGGAACACACGTTGGGTGACCAGAATGCCTATCCGGTATAGTTTTCATTAGTAGATGTTTGAAAAAGAGTGAAGTCTTGAGAATGACTATTAGCGGTGGTGGGATTGACGGCACAAGAGCTATCCCGTGTAGTGCGAACGCCCGGGGCCTTAAAACCGCCTCACTCGTTCAGAACGACTCTCTTAGACTACGTTTGGCTACGTTTACACGGTACCGGACGAATTCGTGACCGGTCTCGAATTCGTCCTATTTCACTGTGTAAACAGGCGGAACCGTACTAATTCGAGAACGATTTCGAATTTGTCTTCCGTGTAAACAGGCGGAACCGTACTAATTCGAGAACGATTTCGAATTTGTCTTCCGTGTAAACAGGCGGAACCGTACTAATTCGAGAACGCATCCGAATTTGTCTTCCGTGTAAACAGGCGAAACCGTACTAATTCGAGAACGCATCCGAATTTGTCTTCCGTGTAAACAGGCGAAACCGTACTAATTCGAGAACGCATCCGAATTTGTCTTCCGTGTAAACAGGCGAAACCGTACTAATTCGAGAACGCATCCGAATTTGTCTTCCGTGTAAACAGGCGAAACCGTACTAATTCGAGAACGCATCCGAATTTGTCTTCCGTGTAAACAGGCGGAACCGTACTAATTCGAGAACGCATCCGAATTTGTCTTCCGTGTAAACAGGCGGAACCGTACTAATTCGAGAACGCATCCGAATTTGTCTTCCGTGTAAACAGGCGAAACCGTACTAATTCGAGAACGCATCCGAATTTGTCTTCCGTGTAAACAGGCGGAACCGTACTAATTCGAGAACGCATCCGAATTTGTCTTCCGTGTAAACAGGCGAAACCGTACTAATTCGAGAACGCATCCGAATTTGTCTTCCGTGTAAACAGGCGAAACCGTACTAATTCGAGAACGCATCCGAATTTGTCTTCCGTGTAAACAGGCGGAACCGTACTAATTCGAGAACGCATCCGAATTTGTCTTCCGTGTAAACAGGCGGAACCGTACTAATTCGAGAACGGTTCAGAATTCGTCCGGTACCGTGTAAACAGGTTCAATGTTGAGCCATCTTGGACGAGTTTGAAATTGATTCTGTGAATGTGAAATTAGTTTGCACAAAGAGTGTTGTGTCTTGTTGTGACGCCCAAAATTCGTCACAATTTTTAAAATCTATACTTACTGGATTTCCACGTGCTCCAGGGGGACCATCATCACCAGGCGCGCCACTTGGACCCTAAAAAAACAACACACCATAGTTAGCCAATCACAATCGGTAGCACCACGACATCACAACATAGTCAGCCAATCACAAATTAACTGGTCATTTTTTTCTTCTTAGTGTTTGTAATAACGTACCTGAGATCCTTGTGCTCCCTTCGCGCCATCATTTCCATCACTTCCAGGAACGCCCTACCAAAAGTAAGTCAAAAACGTCATTTTCAATATAAACGTGAGTAGGTGATTGATTGAGTGCGTGCGTGATTGATTGAGTGTGTGAGTAACTGCGTGCGTGCGTCACAGAGTGCGTGAATGAGTAACTGCATGCGTGAGTGAGTGAGTGCGTGAGTGAGTGGGTGGGTGGGTGAGTGAGTGAGTGAGTGAGTGAGTGAGTGAGTGGGTGGGTGAGTGAGTGAGTGAGTGAGTGAGTGGGTGAGTGAGTGGGTGAGTGAGTGAGTGAGTGAGTGAGTGAGTGAGTGAGTGAGTGAGTGAGTGAGTGAGTGAGTGAGTGAGTGAGTGAGTGAGTGAGTGAGTGAGTGAGTGAGTGAGTGAGTGAGTGAGTGAGTGAGTGAGTGAGTGAGTGAGTGAGTGAGTGAGAGAGAGAGTGAGTGAGAGAGAGAGAGTGAGAGAGAGAGAGAGAGAGAGAGAGAGAGAGAGAGAGAGAGAGAGAGAGAGAGAGAGAGAGAGAGAGAGAGAGAGAGAGAGAGAGAGAGAGAGAGAGAGAGAGAGAGAGAGAGAGAGAGAGAGAGAGAGAGAGAGAGAGAGAGAGAGAGTGCGTGAGTGAGTGCGTGAGTGAGTGCGTGAGTGAGTGCGAGAGTGAATGAGTGCGTGCGTGCGTTGAGCGAGTGGAAAAAATTAATGGATTTAAGCACCTTAGGTCCCGCGGGTCCTTGTGGCCCCAGTGGTCCTGTTGGTCCAGTCGGTCCCTAGAGCGAGAAATAATCAGTTTAGCACAGGTTTTCTACTACAAATCATAGACCTTTCTAATCGGTATATAAAACAACAAAGACATTAAATTCTTACTTACCCGTTCTCCTTTTTGTCCGGGTGATCCCGGAGATCCAGAAACACCCGCTGATCCCTGTAGAAAAACATAAACTAATTGAGGAGCGCAATATCGCAAGAACGATGTGAGACATGAGAGAGTTGTCAACGCAAAACTTTATTAATTTAAAGTGCATAGAATAGAGATTAAGTTTAAGATTAAGTCTTAGGTATTTACCTGCACGCCAGATATACCAGATTCCCCCTTCTTTCCTGATCCACCTGGAAGACCCTGCGCGAGAACAGATAAACAAGTTATTCACTGTAATAAAACTGGTTGTTCATGGTAGTTGGACTGTATAATTTAACTTACTCTGCCACCTGGTACTCCAATAGGTCCTTGATCACCCTTGTCTCCTCCATCACCCTGAAGTACAAAGTAAGAAAAAATGATGTATCTCTATTTCTCATCATCACAACGGCAGAACCAATGAACAACGCATTAGAAGACGACGTAACATTTCCCAGTACTACACCTTTTGTCCACTTCGTCCAGCTGGGCCAAGGGGTCCCTGTGCTCCTTGTTCGCCCTACAAAATCACAAAATAGACTTCAGAAACGCGAAGTTTAATACTTTACGACAAACGAGGAAGATGCTTGGACGTATTATTGTTACAACCAATGAAATTCAAGCTAGCAATCAGAATTGACCAATCACGGTTCAGATAAGCCATAGATATGTGGGAGACGATTTTAAAATAAAATTTTGGTCTGTTATATTATATCTACGCCATACAACATTTTGTACTATACCTTATCACCAGCATTTCCCGGGGCACCTCGTGCACCAATTCCACCAGCTGGTCCCTAAAAGATTGTTGAACCAAAGTTAGATTTAAAAACCCGGTATTAGCACTTCTAAATGGGGAGCACGGTTGGCGTGTGCTGTTAGCGCCTGCCTCTAGTTCTTGGATGGGTGACCCGCTTGGGAATGACCCCGTTGTCGAGCTTGGTACTCATGTGAGTAGAGTTGTAGTTCATCTCTCCTGTGCTTCGAGGGGTTTTTCGCCGGGTTCTCCGGTTTTTCTCCCTCCATAAAATCAACACCTAACATCTTAGCTGTGATCCGTGGTCTGAACTGTGTCGTTGGCGGCTGCCTGGAGCGCCTTTGATATGCCTCGACACGGCCACGTTGATCTGCGTCCTTCGCAATTCAGCCGCTGGCTGCAAGTAAGGATGATCAGCCACCGCTGGCTGCAAGTAAGGATGATCAGCCACCCTATCCTTTATCCTAAATACCATAGTTCGAAAGAGCATGTCAAACTTAGTTATCAACGAAAATTTTGAAGTCTAAGCTGAAACTTTGAACTGGTGGATGTTTGAAATCTAGATCATCACTGAAATTTAAAAGGACGTTAATAGTCCAAACGCAGATAATACTTCTTATAATCTTAACACCTACAACTCCGGCTATCATTAGTTATCACTTACTTGTCTTCCTGTGTCACCTCTGTCACCTTTTGCTCCGGTTGCACCTGTGGCTCCCTAGGATTAAAGACAAACCAGTTTTAACTAAACACAAACATTGACTGGGCGCGAGTCGACTAGACTTATAGATGACTCGACGTATGACTTCGCCCACGAGTGAATAGACTCTGCTCCACTCCACTTAACGCTACTCTACTGCACTCTACTCTACTGCACTCTACTCTACTGCACTCTACTCTACTGCACTCCACTCCACTGCACTCCACTCCACTCCACTCCACTCCACTCCACTCCACTCCACTCCACTCCACTCCACTCCACTCCACTCCACTCCACTCCACTCCACTCCACTCTACTCTACTCTACTCTACTCTACTCCACTCCACTCCACTCCACTCCACTCCACTCCATACTGGCCGATAAAAACTATTTCCCTATACGATTTTTCCCTTTTCAGACTAATACTCAGACAATGTTATTCTAACAATGCAAAAGATTTGGTCTCAGAAAACGTAAGTAATTCATAACTAGTTGTTCAGTAGTTCGCCATCTCTTCATAATATCTTCTTACCGGCAAGCCCACGTTCCCTAGAGGTCCCTGCGCTCCCCGTGGTCCATCTGATCCCTTCTCTCCCCGATGCCCTTGTGATCCCTGTGGTCCTCGTTCTCCATTTGGTCCCTATATAAAACAGTTCCACATGTTTAAAACAAAACAACATAGCACAACACAGTACAGTACAGCGCAGCACAACACAACACAACACAACACAACACAACACAACACAACACAACACAACACAACACAACACAACACAACACAACACAACACAACACAACACAACACAACACAACGCAACGCAACGCGTAGTAAACCACAATTCATTTCAAAAGAATAAAACTTACAGGTGGTCCCATTTGTCCCTGAGGTCCTGATGGTCCCGGTGGTCCTTGAGATCCCTACAATAAACGAACGAGTAAGTATTCAAAAGTGACAAAAGAAGTAAAGCCTCGCCATCGAACTTACCGGTGCTCCAGGATCGCCCGATTTCCCTGAATCTCCTGGGTTACCTTGATTTCCCTAACCAAAAACGGAAAAAAGTTAATAATGTAGACTTTTTATACATAGTTTTTGTACACTAAAAGCCGTGTGTCCATAACTCGATAGAAGCATACAAAAGTTTACGCCATTTTGCGCCATCACTCCACAGGCGGTTGCCTACAAATATTTTGTAGTTCGCTAGAATTGAAGCTAGTTTAACCCACTGCTGCCTAGGATGTCTGAGGGTTCTCTCTTTGACGAATAAAATCGTTTGGCGTTACACAGAGTAAAACAAGGGGCCGTTTTTGGCCGTCTTGGGCAGGAATGGGTTAAAAAAATGTGGTCAGCTACAATTACCGCTCATTGTGAACAGATGTAGTAACCGCAACAGACCAAATTTTCTTGAGAGAGCGCTACATGCATTTTGGGGGTAGGGGATGGAGATGAACTATAGGGGTGTACTATACAAATGAAGACAACCTACCTTCTCTCCATCTTGTCCGGGTGATCCCGATGGTCCCGCAGGTCCTTGTTCACCCTAAAATAAAACATGACCCAGAAACATCAACCGGGTAGCAGAACTACAAAGCATGTTGATAGGTTGGTCTTATATGACGTCACATTTCAGATGACATCACACTTCATATGAAATATGACGTCACATTTTAGATGTCGCATTTTAGATGACGTCACATTTTAGATGACGTCACATTTTAGATGACGTCACATTTCATATGACGTCAATAGTCTGCCAGAATAAGTTATACTTACAGGTGCACCAGGCTTCCCGTCAGATCCTGAGTCTCCCTGAGCCCCCTCTGATCCCTTTAAATTAAGAAAAGAAGAGCTAGTTACCATGTGGTGAATATTATATCACTGGACCCGAAGAAAATGGCCGAAGTTTCGGACTTACGGTGTCTCCTTTCTCTCCACCCGGTCCTTGTGCTCCTTGAGGTCCAGGTCGTCCCTAGGAAGAAGAGATTATCAATGTTTTCAAGATATGTATTGAAAAAACATGCGCTTTTAAATTTTAACCCCCCCCCCCCCCGACTTATAATATTGGATCACTCATATCGCGGCTTTTGCCTAGTTTCATTAGAATTAATTATTTGACAGCAAATATGTCGTCAAACTTCAGTGAGTCTCATTATTTTCGCGACTTTCTGCGTCACCAAACTAAAAAAAAAACCAAACACCTGTCAGAAATCGCCTAGCTTATCAAAAAGGGATCTCGCGTCATTCAGGGCTAAATCCACTTGTACGTCTGCGCATGCCTTTAATGCGCGAAAGTTTCAACCAATAGGAAAGCAGGAATCTTTAGTGGTTACCTGGCCCATATTCTTTGATTGGGCCAGGCTACCAGGCTAGATTGTAACACGCAAATCAAAAGCCCACGGGTACGAGGCTATCGAGACTCGAGGGATACTTACAGGTTGACCAGCAGATCCCGTTTGTCCCGCAGCGCCAGCAGTACCAGGTAGTCCCTACAAATACAAAGAGAATCTTGCTTAATCCGGACTCAAAATGATCAAAATATCAAACTTTTCTATTCTTACTGGTTGTCCAGTTACGCCAGCCGATCCCTCGTTTCCTTTTGGTCCAGGAGCACCCTAAAGTTGATTTGAAGAAAAAAAGAAAACATTAGGAGACGCTTGTGATGTTGTGTCGCCAGCATTTACAAAAAAAAATAGACGTTATGCGGCCCACACGTGAACGGCGTTTTCGAAAATATTCGTTTAGTAACTTTACGATGATTGTTTAAGTGTGGACGGAAGGCGTGATGGTCTAGGACAGTTGTTCGTGTGAACATCCCAAACTCATCAATAATTCATGAGATAATCAGCCAATTACAATAGTTCATTCAATCACCTGATTGAAGTTGGATACTCCAGTAAAACCCAAGATATTAGATGAAAACTGGTGTTCATCTAATTCTTAAGAACTCAATTATCTATGCAAAATAAACAAGTTGCTGTATGAATATATTTCACACACTCAACTCGTTTATCGTGTTTCATCAGGGGAATCCAAACACTCGAAAACAATAATTTCATCATGTTTTCTCGTGTTTGGATCCCCTGATGAAACACTCAAACTCGTTGTTGATATATTACTTAAAGAACGAGTGCAAAAGCGAGAGCAGGTTGATGTCAGTGGCGGATTACCTATGGGGCAAAGGGGGCATTTGCCCCCGGCCCCAGATTCTGACCGGCCCCAAAAAAAGGAGTGAATAAAAAAATTATGCAGTTTCTCTTTGAAAGTCCGAACTAGCCTGAGAAAATCACACGCTATCTCAGCCACGGGCCCCCTTCTGTTTGAAAGCGGGAGGGGAGTCGCACCTGAGGCAGCCTAAGTACGAACCTCCGATGATCCGATCAACCTACGCTTTCAGTTCACCGTACTCCGGGGATGGCTCTCAGTTTGTGACCGGCCGTAAAATATTTTTGCCCCCGGCCCTGGGAAGGTGAATCCGGCACTGGTTGCCATGGTTCCGTGTATGACGATTATTAAATAAATACCCACCAGTGGGCCTCGTGATCCCTTAGCTCCTGTGCGACCAGGTTGTCCCTTAAAAGTAGAGAATGAAGGTATCATTAGAAAGGTCTCAATTGACAGAACTCTTCTTTTGAGCTTTGTACTTACAGCGTCACCCGATGCTCCTATTTCTCCAGAAGGTCCTCGATCTCCCTAAAACAAATTAACAAACAAGAAAATTAACTTCATAATTTTCGAAACGACCTTACCGTAAAGTTCCGAAAAGGGCGGCTATTTTTCGTGGTGAAAATTGCGTCGAAAATTATAGAAGATTTATTTGACGACTTTTTTGGTGTAGGTTGGCGCGTTAATGTAACTAGTGTATCAAATAATGTATCTAATGTATCAAATAACGTATCCAATGTATAAATGTATTAAATAATGTATCTAATGTATCTAATGTATCATTAACTGCTAGATATTCGTTGACATTGGAGGTAGGTGCCGTATGTAGCAAACGCTGGTAAGCAAGCTAGCCATGCATAGCAATCGAGCTAAGCAATGAGCAAACAATTGAGCAATCCTGGGCAAAGGTTGGTAAGCAAGCTAGCCATAGCAATCGAGCTAAGCAATGAGCAAGCAATTGAGCAATCCAGCCAATCCTGGGTTCTGGATAAGATTGGAAGCAGTAAGAGGTCACCATGACAACTCTGCCAAGGCAGACCAAAGCTGTATAGCAATAACATTTAAGCAATGCTAGTAAATAGCAAGCAAGAGCGACCAACGAGCAGCAATGTGCCAATGATGTAGCGACGTGCCTGCAAGCGTAGGTGACACTCGTGCGAGCCCTTCGACGTCTTAAGAACTTGGGACTCCCCAAGAACTATGAAGGAGAAGACCGCTGGCTAACTACATCTGCAGTTAACTTTGCCTAAATAATTTTAACCACATAATAATGTATCTAATGTATCAAACAATCTAAGTAATGTATATCAATGAATGTTGAAAATTCCACCCAAACTGCTTCAGGTTCATACCTTGGCTCCTTGGTTTCCTTTTTCTCCAGCCAAGCCTGCTTGACCAGGTGAACCCTTAAAAAAGATAAATTCATATCTCTCATAGCCAAATTCTATAGCCAAAAATACTAACAAGTACTTACAGCTCTTCTTTGTTCTCTAGATTCACCTTGTAGTCCATTCTCTCCCAGAGATCCCTATATACCCCTCCTACTATTGATGCCTAAAGTACTTACAGTTCTTCCTGCTTGTCCATCATCACCTTGCGGTCCCTTCTCTCCCAGAGATCCCTATATACCCCTCCTACTATTGATGCCTAAACTCTAAAGTACTTACAGTTCTTCCTGCTTGTCCATCATCACCTTGTGGTCCCTTCTCTCCAGGAGATCCCTATATGTGCGGAGAAGTATAAATATAAAACAAAGAGCCAAAATTCACATCGCGATAACACGTAGGTTGAACACCCACTGATAGTATAAAATATCATAGTATATTAAACGCTTTTTCGAAAAATATGATATTGTATCGTTATGTGTGATTTATTATGATAAAATGCGATATAGTAAGGTGTGTTGTATGGTATGGTATGGTATGGTATTGTATTGTATTGTATTGTATTGTATTGTATTGTATGGTATGGTATTGTATGATATGGTATGGTATTGTATATGGTATGGTATAGTATGGTGTGGTATGGTTTAGTATGGTATGGTATGGTGTAGTATAGTTTGGTATGGTATGGTATGGTATGGTGCGGTATGGTATGGTGCGGTATGGTATGGTGCGGTATGGTATGGTGCGGTATGTAATGGTATGGTGTAGTATGGTTTGGTGTAGTCTGGTTTGGTATGTTATGGTGTATTATCGTTTGGTATGGTGTGGTGTGATGTGATGTGATATGGTATGGTGTGGTATGGTTTAGTATGGTGTGGGATGGTGTGGCGTGGTATGGTATAATGTCTAGTAAAGTAGTAATGTTCTAGTTTACTCACCCTTGATCCGGGTAATCCACTTGGTCCTTGGCTACCAGGATTACCAGGGTTTCCCTACACGGTAAGAACCAAAAAAATACGTTACTTCACACAAGTATCATATATCTACCCGTAATCCCACCGTAAAGAATGTTTATTCCTCTACTACTTCGGCTAAGGTGAAGAAACTTACAGGTTCACCGCGAGGTCCAGCTAGTCCAGCAGGTCCATCTTTACCACGCTCACCCTAGACAACGAAAAAGTTTCATTTAAAACATTCCTCAGATATCTTATTACACCTAATAGAGTAAGTATCACATTTAGTATCTACAATAATTTAATACAACTTTATAAATGCACAATCTCTCCGAAAATATTTCAGTTTTTCATTTCAAAATGTTTTTCGCGGCGTAGTTGACAAAAAGAATTTTCCAAAGAATTTCACAATCAGTTATCTAAATAAATCATAGAAAATGTTTAATTAATACTGTACGCACCTGGCCTCCAGTAGGTCCGGGAGCACCACGCGGTCCTTGTAGACCAGGTGACCCCTGAAAACATAACACGATATAAGAGATAATAGTCGTTAAACAGAGTAAGAAGACGTACAATGGATGGTCAAACTTGAATTCAAACAGCCAGGGGCCAGTTGTATAAAAGGCAGTTAACTGTAGTTAGAGCTTAATTCTGGCCAATCAGGACCAGAGTTTGAGCAGTTAACTACGATTTAACTATACATGAAGCTTTCTATACGGCGAGCTGTTTTGGCTATACCCCGGGCCCTGTACTTACAGCTTGTCCACGTTCTCCTGGAGCGCCAGTCTGTCCAGCTGATCCCTGTGGATATAAAAATGTTTTATCAATCAATCAATCAAATCAATCAATCAATCAATCAACGATCAATTAATCATTCAATCAATCAATCCTTTATAAGTGATACATTTTATTGAAAATTAAATATCTTTAAAATGTAGTTAGTATCTACCTTTGCCCCAGATGAGCCAGGTGATCCTGCTTGTCCTCGGTCTCCTGGGCGACCCTAAATCGGGAAAAAATGTCGTAATGTTAGATTAATGTAGACCTTCGTGTCGTGAAAATTGCGAATTTTGTTGTAGCTTTAACTCAGCGGTTACCACTATGAGAGAAAGGTACTTACTCTCGGTCCTCTAGCTCCAGAGGCTCCAGTTGAGCCGGTGTCTCCCTGAACAATAAAAAAAATAATTTAGTATTACAATTCATCATTCTATCTCCGTACACTGACGTATTTTGTTAGTTCTGGTTGAATAATTAGTACCACGTGACATCCTGTTATGTGATGGCAACGCTCAGTCATGCTTTAATAACCGTGCGTTAATTTCATTAAAGCACAGTTGCGGACTTCTTAAAATCCTGAAGCCATATCGAGAAAATATATATATATCTTACCTAGCCTAGTTTCTAGGCCTTTCGTTTCCGTCATGTGCTTGGCCGCGTAGTCGGTTTGGGTTCTTGGGAAGACTGGGGAGAGGCTGGAAACGAGAAGGCCTAGCAACATTCGTAAAAAGGTCCTGCCCAGAATCGTTCTGGCCCTTCGAGTGTTCCTGGGATCTAGCGTACAAGCAACACTTGAGCGACAATATAAAAGCACAAGGATGTCTGTGAAGATTTTACCAAAGATCTTGGCGATCGAAAAAAGGGAATTATGGAATATATTCCAATTGGAGCTCGGAATGAAAATGTAATTGTTTAACTTTCAACTTTTGGCGGTTGCAGAAGGAAAGCTAGTGATAAGAAAGCTAGGCTAGTGAAACTTCGTCGATCCGAGGTGAGCAAGCTTGTATTATTTTATGCAGATGGAATATTAAATGTTGAAAAACACTTAGGACGTCATAACATCACAATTCTTCCTCAATAAACAACCAAGCTGTAAAGTGAAAGTGTTTACGAATTTTGCTAGGCCTTCCCCAGCGGGTCCGTTCGGATCACTTCCGAAACGTGTTAACCGAGGAAGGCCTAGAAACTAGGTTATATCTTACCCTTGATCCTTTCTCTCCGCGTCTTCCTTGCAAACCTTGAGACCCAACTGCACCCTGAAATGAAAGTAGAAAAAAATATATAGAATGAATTATAAGAAAAGCAACTAACTAACTATAATAGTAATACTAACTAACAGTTTTCTTGGGTTTGACTATACCTTAGCTCCAGGTGGACCTGGGAAACCAGCCTGTCCTGTCCCACCACGATCACCCTATTAAAATAACAGTAGTTGTTTAACATGAACATAAGAGTAGTTGAGAAACGATGCGAAACCTTGGAAGTACGAAGAGCTGAGCAAACTGAGCAAATTAAGAACCAGCGCGGCGCCTTCGCACCAATCCTGATCACGCATTTACGTAGAAAATCCTTTGTCTGGATAAATCGATTTTCAAAAGGAGGATCTTTCAAGGACTTATTTTAAAACGCAAGAACCCGTCTTTTGAACAAACAAATTAAGTGTTATATTGCACAACTGTTTCCTTTGGAAATAACTTAGCACCATATAAAAACTGAATGTCGCTTCAGACAGTTCTCCTTTGCCTAATGATGACTATTATATAGTCGAAAACGTTTGGCCATTTCGGTTTTTTTTTAATAAACGTTTTTAGCCTTGTATATATGTATATTTGATCTGTCTCTAGAGATTCATAGCGAGAGAAGAGACTTAAATGTTTTTATCTCTGTACATATCTAAAGATCCGCGGGTTCCCCACCTTATAACATTCTAAATATATTACAAGCAACACAAAACAACAATTACCTTTTGACCAGCTGGTCCACTTTGTCCAGGAGGTCCTGGAAGACCTTGTTGTCCCTAAATATCCCGCGTATAAATATCATGTTAGTGATGTCAGTAACGAAGAATGTAGTGGCCGTCAAAATAGATAGACTTTTTATCTGAAGACTTACCTTAGGTCCTTCGCTTCCTTCTGCACCTGGAAGACCTGATTCACCCGACGATCCCTAAATTAAATCAAAATTGTATTTCTCTAACTCTCTCGTTAATGCTGGCTGTGATTTTCTTTTTTAGTTTTGTATTCCACATTTCGACAAAAGCGGGAAGCTACAATTTACCTGGTCTCCCTTAGCCCCTCGATCTCCCTTAGCTCCTGCTTCTCCGGCTAATCCCTAAAAAAGATGATGATGTACATTATTTTTGACACAAAAAGCCATGTGAACTTTAGAGCTTATGATCGAGAGTAGCTTAAAAAATGTTTGCCCAAGTGTTCAAGGCAGGCAGGCAGGCAGACAGACAGACAGTGTGACAGACAAGTAAACAGGTACAGACAGACAGACAGACAGACAGACAGAGACAGACAGACAGACAGACAGACAGACAGACAGACAGACAGACAGACAGACAGACAGACAGACAGACAGACAGACAGACAGAGGTGAAAACCAGATCTAGTGAGCCCGTAAAACACTGAATATTTATACCGGTTCTCCTTTAGGTCCCACTATACCACGAGTTCCAGAAGATCCCTAAAACAAAACAAAACATAACTTTCTAAAACAACTTCTAGATATATAAAACGTAACAGCTCTGCAATGATTAAATAATACTAAAAAAACTGATTTACGGTCTATTAATTCGAATCTAAATAATATATCGAAATATTTTAATGACTAATTTCGCGTATGAAAATCGAGAAATAACTCCTGCTAAATACGAAAAATAACTCCCTGCTAAATACTATATGTTCTTAAACTCATTGATAACGCAATTAAAGGCCTTACCTTTACTCCTCGTGGGCCTGGGTAACCTGATGGACCTGCTTGACCTGGTGGACCCTAGGTCGAAAAAGCAACAGACAAACGATTAGTGCGTGATAACAGTGATGAGTGATACCAAATTCCATTCCGTTCTATCCCATACTATTTCATTTCATTCTATTCCATTTTATTCTGTTCTATTCTATTCCGTTCTAATCTGTTGTTTTCCACTCCATCCCATTCCATCCCATCATATCGTATTCCATCCCTTCTCTCTCCATTCTATTCCATTCTCCGTTCCGTTCTATTCCATTCCATTCTATTCCATTCTAAACACAAAACTCGTGAAGAAATGATTTATTTTACTCACACTATCTCCTTTTGAACCAGCGGGACCTTCTACGCCAGGAAGACCCTAAAAGATGTGCATAATATAAATTAATATTTAATATTTAATTAATTAATTAATTAATTAATTAAATAAATAAATATAAGAAGATGCTGAGCCGTTACTAATTGATCACACAGACTTTGAACCAAATATAATCTGAGTCCGCTAGTGTGAACGCAACCAGCGAGATTCGTACCATACCAGTCTGAGTCCGCTAGTGTGAAAACGCACCTACAAATTGAAAGGGCCTCGACTATTGATAAGTTCTAAAAAGTTTCCGTAAATTCTACTTACAGGTGCACCATCTGATCCAGAATAACCTGGCAAGCCTTGCTTTCCTACGTCACCCTAGAAGAAATATTTAAAAACAGGTCAGATTATTATGGTTCGTACAAATGTTTTCACGACTATGTTTAATACACGTTGATTCTTGCTGCAAACTATCCTTAACATCTTGATAACTGAGAGCGTTCCCCTTGACTAGTAAAATAGTCTGGTGTTAGACAGAGTAAAATAGTCTGGTGTTAGACAGAGTAAAATAGTTTGGTGTTAGACAGAGTAAAATAGTCTGGTGTTAGACAGAGTAAAATAGTCTGGTGTTAGATAGAGTAAAATAGTCTGGTGTTAGACAGAGTAAAATAGTCTGGCGTTAGACACAGTAAAATAGTCTGGTGTTAGACAGAGTAAAATAGTCTGGCGTTAGACAGAGTAAAATAGTCTGGTGTTAGACAGAGTAAAATAGTCTGGTGTTAGACAGAGTAAAAAAGTCTGGTGTTAGATAGAGTAAAATAGTCTGCTTACCTTTTCGCCATTTGACCCAGGTGCGCCTTGGGCTCCAGGAGGTCCCTAACAAATTATGAAAACGATTTAGCTTTTTGTTAATTTTCCCAATTAATCCACTAAATTTACATAAAAATGTCGTAAAATTTTATTGCAAATAATTGTAAGAAAAGTAAAAACCAGATAATCATTTATTGAAAAATTATAATAGAATGGAATTTCGATCATTCTTAACGAAAAAGCAGTTTCTCCTTGAGTCTTATTACAACTTTTAGACACTCTTCAAAAGCTCGAGTCGTTTCAGCTGTAACGCCAATGTTCAACTTACAGATGGTCCTCGGATGCCTGGGTTACCAGGATTGCCATTTGCACCAGGATCTCCCTAAGTAAAAAATATATATATATATTTATAAGACAAGTCTATAAAATAGATAGCTGTGTATGGTATACCGTATGCTTATATATACTTTTTTATACTTGTTTGTATCATGTGACCAGTGAACTGCGTCTGACACGTTTTCTATTGGTGAATAAAATCGCCCGACGGGAATATAGTTCGTCACATGACCACAGCATAACATATAGTGACATAATATGACATTAATTGACATCACATCACATGATATCACATGACGTCACATGAGATGACATCACATCACATGATATCACTAATATCACATAGCATCATGACATTACATGACATCTCCTCACATCACATGACGTCACATCACATCACATCAGATGACATGACATGACATCACATGATATCACTGATACCACATAGCATCATATGACATCACCTCACCTCACATCACGTGACATCACATGTTATCACATGACATGACATCACGTGACATCACATCACATCACACGACATCGCGTGACATCACATCACATCACATAAGTGACATCACATAACATCACAGACATGACATATGACATCACGTGATATGATATGACATCACGTGACATCACAGCACGTAACGTTACGCAACACAAGACAAGCTGAGCAAACCATGTGTAGATACATACTTGTGAGCCTCTGGGACCTTGCATTCCTCTATCACCGGGTGGTCCCTTGTAAAAAAAAGAAGGGAAAAAAACGTATACGTAAAAAGCGCAAGAAGAGTGGAGAAGGAGAAGAGATTAGAAAAATTGAGAGAAGAAAAGATCTTTCATTGAATATTAAAACAGAAAAAAATATTCTTCAATCTACTGTAGTAGAAGTTACAGTAACAAAATGAGCAGATGCCATATCCAGTTCTGAAATCCCGTTCTGTAACTTACGTTCGCTCCACGTTGGCCAGGATTTCCTCGTGTCCCTGTTTCTCCAGGTTGCCCCTAAACATAACAATCAAATTAATTTTTATGTAAGGAAAAGTAGACGACTGCGTAGGCAGTGTTTTAAATAGAGCAAAGTTAAAATCCGTTCGGCATTTGAACTTTAAACTAACGCGTGTCAAGCAAGCAAAATTCAGACGCGTGGAGATTTGAATTCAGACGGTTTGCGTGTGAAATTGTATTATTCTACATTTTTTCGAATCCTTGATTATAATTGGTCAGAAACTTGGTAAGAATTCTTGATATCTCCACTTTTAGTTATATTTGCCGCTGTAATTGTTTGATTCTGAGCCCACAAGGCTATTATCTGTAGTTTCTGGAGGTATTATCTGTAGGAAAAAGGACTTATCATACATGTGCTGACGTGACGCCACTGACAAGCTGACAAACCGAAAGACTTAAGCGCGGGGGGAAAAAGTGTCTTTGAACTGCTTTTTTTTGTTTGTGAGGGAGTGATTCTTTTTACATTTTCAACTGAAATGTATAATAAAACAATTATTGACTTCGACTTTTTGGATATCAAGAATTATCAAGGTCTCAGACCACATTATCAGCCTCAGCCTTCAGCTTTGGCAGATAACACAGACTTCGACCTTGATAATTCTTGATATCAAAAAAGTCTCATCCAATAATTGTTTATTATTGTGTTGCATGCGAAGCTTTTGTAGTTCTGTCCACTTACTCGTTCACCTGACGATCCTCGTGGTCCAGTTTCTCCGATATCTCCCTTTAATTAAAAAAACAAACACTTTTTCATTAATAATTAAACAATGATGTTTAGAAAGGTGTTACTCCGAGTGATAAACCTTTTTTTGCGTAATTAGCTGCCTTAAGCCAAATGCTGAAAGGTTTTGAAAAGATTATTTCATTTAAAGCAAAATTCATTAAGATATTTAGCGATGAAAATTGCAAGCAGCTCTGTTTTCCTGCGAAATTTAAATGTTCCAAGGCTTGTTTCTTCAGCTTTAAATTTCAGCTAAACTGCCGTATTCAAAGACTTTTGTTGAACACGGGTTTTGGCCGATTTTTTTCAAATTTTCACAATGTATCGGAGACAATAAGAGCTTCAAAAGTGTGTGCGGTAGCTATACGATTTATGGTATGCACGCAACTTAACTGAGGTTGCAAAAGAATGCCTTATATCTCAAAAATAACAAAAAAAAACCATAGCTACCGCACACACTTTTGTAGAACAGCTAGTTGAGTTTCAATTAAAACTATTTTTACATGATTTGATTGAAACTGCTTTTCAACAAAAGTCGCGGCGCAAAACGAATGCGTTTTCAGAATTTTGTCAAAACAAAACAAGTTTAAATACTTTTCAAAATTGTAAATCAACTGTCCAACTACAATCATTTTGCTATAAACTGTAAAAAATTTTTAATTTGATTGCTTTTAAACTCAACGCCAGTTGCATTTTTCGTAAAGCACTACTCCAAGGTGTTACGTAACCTTAATCGTCCGACGCTCTACCAACTGAGCTTACATGGTCAAGTTGGGAGCAGGTCGTTGGAATGATGGTACTTATATTTCATATTTTGAAACTGAAATCTAGTTTCTTCAGTATCGAGAGACTTAACTCTTCATCTTGTGTTGTGATTCTCCACCTGAAGTTGCTGTCCCACAATAATTAATGCATTGATAAACAATATTTAAAATTGCTTCCCCCAGCCCTTTTTGGTAAGTGAAAAATACCAAGTGAAGAATAGGTGATGGAATCTTGTTCGCCTATGATCTATGATGTTGCTCGCATGCTCCTCGGCTACTAGTGATGGCAAGACAGTCTCGCCTATGATCTATGATGTAGTCTTCGGATTACTAGTGATGGCAATAGGTTCGGCTTTAGGGAGCCCGAGATGGCACTAACAGCGTATGCAGTCCTAACAGACGGGCTGTCGGAGGGACGCACTGCTCCCGTATGGCGCCAATGCACATCCCTATGGCGTTCTAGCTGCCCGACGGGTAGACTGGCGACTGGGTAAAGGCTCGGCGGAAGAGCTGATCCCACTAACGCGGCTCCCTTATGGGGGTGCGGGGCAACAGATCTTGACCCTTCAAAACAAGAATAGGTTGCTTTCAAATACTTTGGGATTCGCTACAACTGTTACATTCCACGGAAGAAAAAAATAATATTTGATTTCACTTACCCTTTCGCCTTGTTCTCCCTTGACGCCAGCTGCTCCGGTAGCTCCCTGTGCTCCCTGTGAGAAATACAAAATAATACAAGTGCTGAGAGAGAAGATTTGAGAGAGCCGACTAAGATGGTTTGGCCACGTAAAGAGAATGGGAGAGAGAGGATGAATTTGTCAGATGGGCATCTGAGCGCAACGGAAACACGAAGACGGAAACGAGGGAGGACACAAAGAAATGGATGGACTGCGTTAGAGATGACGGAAAAGTGGTTGATCTGAAGATGGTTGATAACAGACAGTTGTGGAGAGCAGTAACGAGACGCCCCGAAAAAACGGGTTGATGATGACAGAAACTCGTAGCGGGGGAACGTATTATATGGGATTTACGCGATGTGTTAATTTCGCAAGTTTCCAAAGACCATAATTCACGACACTTGAAGGTGAATTACAGTCCTTCTGAGCGTGTACGGCATTAATTTCTTTGTTTGTAAGACTCACGAAACAATGCTTAGATTACAATTGATGATGTATCTGGTACATGAGGTCCGAAAGCAGCCGGATCGGCTACAAGATTAGATACTGAAATAAAGTTGATGAATATGACGATGATCAAGATGATGGTGATAACGACAACGACGAACAATGATGATGATTATGATGATATGATGATGATCAAGATGATGATGGTGATGATGATGATGATGATGATGATCAAGATGATGATCAAGATGATGGTGATGATGATGATGATGATGATGATGATGATCAAGATGATGATCAAGATGATGATCAAGATGATGATGATGATGATGATGATGACGAAGAACAATGATGATTATGGTTATGATTATATGATGATGATTATAGCATGTTCTTACCGCATCGCCTTTCATTCCTTGGAATCCTGGTGAACCATTCAAACCACGAGCACCCTAAGAAAATACGATTAAAATAATAGGTATCACGTGTAACACGTTGTTGGTTCATCGTTGTTGAACAATATTGTTTTGACAAGAATCACCAACAACAACAGCAACAGCAACAACACTAGCATCACCAACAACAACAACACTAGCATCACCAACAACAACAAACAAACAAACAATCATATGTACCGGTGGTCCAGATGGTCCTTGCGAGCCAGGAGGGCCATCATTACCACGCTTACCCTAAGAATGAAACAGGAAATAATACGAGAAGAATTAGTGAAAAATAGCACTTGTGTTTAGCAAATTATTAACTACTTAATAACCGAGAGTGAGGTCTTTACGGTAAAATATTAAACCGAGGTCTTGCTGTACTGACCGAGCGATAGCGAGGTTGATACGCTCAAGACCGAGGTTTAATATTTTACCGTAAAAACCGAACGGTCGAGGTTATTAAGTAGTTTATTATATGGCACTTTTTATTTCAAAATCAAATCTTGGATTTCTTGGTCTTCGCTTCCTTTAACTTCGTCAAAACACCGAACTAGCGTTATTTTCTTCTGTTTCTTTCTCGTCTGGATACTAGAATTTACTTTTATAATGTTCATCGTCGTTTATTTCATTTATTTTCGGATTTTTTGTTTGTTTCCAATCGTAGGGCATTAACAATTTTCATAATGCCCGTGGGCATTACAGAGAAATCTCGCCCCGTCAGCAACCAATCACAGCGCGTGATTTTACCGGAAGTAATCCGTACCATATAATAATCATCTATAAAGTGTCCTCCTTGCATTGTAAACCTAATTATCCATAAAAAGTAGCGTGCTGTGTTGGGACTGTATGGAAATATAAATAACAAATAAGTTTCCCGCTCTTTTTTGCTCGGGAGCTCGCGCAGACGCAAAATGTTTGACAGCGGTTGTTATATAGCCTTGGTCGTATTGCGTTACTTACAGGTTTTCCAGGGCGGCCAGATTGACCACGTGGTCCTGAGGTACCAGGTGGACCCTATAACAAACAAGAACGAAAATCATAGTCAAACCTTTATTAACCAACACCTTTCTTAAGTGGACACCTCTCTTAAGTAGATGCTTAAACGAAGTAGACACAAAAACGTACGTACATAGACTGCAGTTCCTTACCTGTTCACCATTAGTCCCTGGTGGTCCCGGAGGTCCAGGTGGTCCGTTATATCCCTAATAATTCGAGAGGGACAAATGTATTATCAAACAATGTCTAAGCTGATACTCAATAATTACAACCAGGAAATTGTAGTGATAATGGTGATCGTCATGGTCGTGGTAATAGACTAGTTGTAATGGTGGTGGTGATGATGGTAGTAGTGATGGTTATGGTGATGATGGTAGTGATGGTAATAGTGGTGATGATAATGGTTAAGGATAGTAGTGATGTTGGTGATAGACAGTGGTGATGATGGTAGTGGTAATGGTTAAGGTTATGATGGTAGTGATGGTGGTGTTAGCGATCGTGATGATGGTAATAGTGATGATGATGGTTATTGTGATGGCGGGGATGATAGTAGTGATGGTGATAGTGGTGACGATGGTGATGATGGTTGTGGTGATGATATAGCTAATAGTATATACTCCTTCAAACTTCATCCAAGCGCTACTTACTTGTGGACCCTGTTTTCCTGGTCTTCCTGGAGGTCCTCTTGGCCCAGGTCCCTAAAGAAAGAAACCACAAAATCAAAATCATCTTATCTCCACTCATCTGCACTCATCTCCATTCATCTCATCTCCATTCATCTCCATTCATCTCATCTCATCTCCATTCATCTCATCTCATCTCCATTCATCTCATCTCATCTCATCTTATCTCCACTCATCTCATCTTATCTTATCTCCACTCATTTTATCTCATCTCATCTCATCTCCACTCATCTCATCTCATCTTATCTCCACTCATCTCCACTCATCTCATCTCATCTCATCTCATCTCTCATCTCATCTCATCTCTCATCTCATCTCCACATCTCATCCCTGCATCTAAAATCTTTATTCTTTCAGGAAAAAATATCTCCAGACAAAATCGAAGCACTTAGCCACTTACAGATGGCAAATTGTTGAAAATGCTCCTAATATCTTGTACCGAAGGTCCTTTACCACCTGACTGAGCTCCCGCAGCTTGTAATCTCCCCATATCCTTGAAAAAAACAACGAGACAAAAATAATAAGATCTAAAAAACCCGACTGACTATTGCTTGCATGTTTGCCTTGACCGTTTAACGCAAGGTTCTCCGAGACTTCTCCCTTTGACGAGTAAAATAGTCTGGTGTTAGACAGACTAAAAAGATAAAGTTGTTCCACAACAACAATGCACATGGAATCGAAGGGTTAAAGTAAAATCGAGTTTTACTCGGCTATATCATGCTAAATTAATGAAGCTGTGCATTAATTTTACACAAATTGGCCTTAACTTGACTGTTACGGGACACGTTTCGTGGATAATTGCATTGTAACAGCGCTTTAAAGAACAGAAAAGATTCATCACTTACGATGTCAATGCTTGGACCTGGAGCGCCAGATGGACCAGACTCACCGGGAGGACCATCTCTTCCAGGATTACCCTGTCGTATAAATATAGAGATTATTGTTAGACAGACTGACAAACAGATAAACAAACGCAGACACTCGGTCGGTCAGACAGACAAACAAACAAACAAAAAAAAACCCAAACAAACAAACAAACAAACAAACAAACAAAAAAACAACAAAACAAACAAACAAACAAACATGCACAGAAAGACAGATAAACAAACACACAGACAAACAGACAAACAAACAAACAAACAAACACAGACAGACAGTCTGACAAACAAACAAACAAACAAACAGACAGGCAGATAAACAAATGCACAGACACAGACAGACAGACAAACAAACAAACAAACAAACAAACAAACGTAGAACCAGACAAACATAAAGACAGACAGACAGAACGAAAGACAGACAGACAGACAGACAGAAACACAGACAGACAGATAGACTGATAAGCAAACACAAACAAACAAACAAACAAACAAACAAACAAACAAACACACACACACACACACACACACAGACAGAGACAGACAGACAGAAACACAGACAGATAGACTGATAGGCAAACATACACAAACAAACAAACAAACAAACAAACAAACAAACACACACACACACACACACACACAGAGACAAACAGACAGAGAGACAGACAGAAACAAACAAACAGACAGACAGACAGACAGTCTGTCTGTCAAATAAGACTGGACCTACCCGTTGACCTTGGCGTCCTGGAGGTCCTACACCACCACTTTCTCCTGGTTGTCCTGGAGAACCCTGTTCAATATGGGTAAATGATAGATTATTTAGAGACTGGTGTCGAGAGTAAACCATTGCTACACAGGTTTGCTAAGGGTCGGTCTTCAGTTGACGGCTAAAATCGTCTGGCGTTATAGATAATAAAATAATCAAAGGTCCGTTTTTGGCTGGCAGGGGTTTTAATCAGTTGTACTTACACGTGATCCTGGCCTTCCTACTGGTCCCTTATCTCCTTTAATCTGTGAAAACAATCGAGAATGGTGTAAAACACAATTTGATAAAGATACAAATAGACAAACAAAACAGCGGAGGAAGGGAGGGAGGGAGGGAGGGAGGGAGGGAGGGAGGAAGGGAGGGAGGGAGGGAGCAAGAAAGAAAGAAAGAAAGAAAGAAAGAAAGAAAGAAAGAAAGAAAGAAAGAAAGAAAGAAAGAAAGAAAGAAAGAAAGAAAGAAAGAAAGAAAGAAAGAAAGAAAGAAAGAAAGAAAGAAAGAACGAAAGAACGAACACTTACGTAATACGTGCTGCCGTCAACCACTACAAACTCGTCAGGAATCGGGGTTACCGCGGCAAGAACATTTTCGTAACTAGGTTTAGTTTCAACATCAACATCAACTGGCTCTTGCATACGGACTTTTTTAGTAACTAAGTTCTGACATTCTGGTCTTTCCGTGCAATATTCAGTACCAAACTTATAATTTCCTGGAACAATACTTAACTCTTGAATTGTACCCTGGAAAAAGAAATTTGAAAAATGAATTACCTTATTGCGTGCCTGCATGCATCCATCCACCCATCTATTCATCCACCAATCCATCCATCCAATCCATCATCCATCAACCAATTAATCAATCAGTCAATCAATCAACTAATTAATTAATCAATCAGCCCTTCTATCAATCAACAAACCAATTAATCAAGCAATCAACCAACCAATCAATCAACCAATTAATCAACCAATCAATCCCTCAACCAACCAATTAATCAATCAACCAATCAATCAATCCACCAATCAACCAATCAATCAACCAACCAATCCACCAATCAATCAATCAACGAATCAATCCATCAGTCAATCAATCAACTAATTAATTAATCAATCATTCATTCAACCAATTAATCAATCAACCCATCTATCAATCAACCAACCAATTAATCAAGCAACCAACCAATCAACCAATTAATCAACCAATCAATCCCTCAACCAACCAATTAATCAATCAACCAATCAATCCACCAATCAAACAACCAACCAATCAATCAACCAACCAATCAATCCACCAATCAACCAACCAACCAACCAACCAACCAACGAATCAACCAACGAATCAACCAACGAATCAACCAACGAATCAACCAATCAATCAAACAATTAATCAATCAACCCATCAATCAATCAATCAACCAATTAATCAACCAATCAATCCCTCAACCAACCAATTCATCAATGAACCCATCAGTCAATCAATAACCAATTAATCAACGAATTAATCAACAAAGTAATCCATTAATCAAACAATCAATCAACCCATCAATCAATCAACCAATTAATCAATCAATCAATCAATCAATCAATCAATCAATTAATCAATCAATCAACCAACCAATTAATCAATCAACCAATTAATTAATCAATCAATCAATCAACCAATTAATCAATCAATCAACCAATTAATCAATCAATCAATCAATCAATCCAAACATAATCACACATAGTACAATTTACCTTGAATCTTTCGTTTTGAGCTCGAAGACTACCTAGTACAGTGAGTCCACTTGGAAGTTTGTCGATCTTAAGTTTCTCCGGTCTTCTCAAATTGTTCGCACTTCGACAATCTATTAACAACTCGACGTTGTTTTCTCCGATTGCTATCGACACAACATGCCAGTTGCCATCGGCAATATCAACACCGAGATCAAGCTGCCCACCATCAAACTCAAGTATCAAAGGTTCGTCTGTCGAAGGGTCCATCCTCAATGCCAAAACAGGCTTTTCAGGATTAATCATAAACAAGTAACCCTTGTTTCCCTTTTCCAACTTCACTGTGGTTACAATCGAGAATAACGTGGTGTTGATACCCTTTGGGAACAGCCTGCTGGTTTGTACTCTTGGTACTTCACTACCATCTAGTTCATAGGCATTTGGATGACAAAGACCTGACACTGGTTTAGAACCCTTCTTCAGATCTTTAAGGCCCATTTGCTTTACAAAGTCAGCTGAACCTGCATGTGTGAATACAAAAAAGAACAACATTGAAAGGCTATTGGAAATAAAAATTTGGTATAAGAAGACCTTTTACAATTTTTCCGTATCTGTTTTGGTTTGGGAAATATTTGGACCAAAGACAGCCTGCTGTCTGCCATCTTGGAATTATTTTTGATATGCATGTGACATAACCAGGGTAAAGTGAAATTTTTATCTTGCCAACCTTATGACATTATGAGCTAGAAACTCGATTTTGTTGCGCTATTTCCATTTTAAATTGACCCACAACATTTAAAAAGCCTTCGAAATATTTCCAAAACCAAAACAGATACGGAAAAATTGTAAAAGGTCTTCTTATACCATTTGACGAGTTCTTTCAAATGAGACAAACTTAATTTTTATTGCCAATACCCTTGAACAGTAGTTCAAATTTGACTGTTACGACGTCAAGTTGGCAGGGCTTTGAAGAGAGGAGAATTGTGGAGTAAAAATGCTCATTAGTATGCGATAACTAGTGTGCCAATTTAAACAGCAAATGGCTTTCATTCGCAATGAACATTCACTGAAAGTCTGAAACAAAGCATTTTATCGTTTATCAGAAATTGTTTTAACCTTGCTTTCAATCAGATATTTTCTTCTCATGTAATTTTGGGTGTGTCATGGGATAAGATGGTTTCTACGGCCCCTCGTGGCTGTTAAGCTTCACTCACGATGTTAAATCCCATATCACACTCGTGACCATTAATTAACCTATACAGTATACTTAACTAATTTAGTTGAAATTTCACACAGTATATACTTCCCTGCATGAGCTTTATACAGATAAAGACGGTGCATTTATAATGACAATTCAATTCAGTTTGTATGGGGGAGAAAGACTTATGAATAACAAAGAAAACCGCGTATTAACCATTGCTGCCTAGGATGTCTGAGGGTTCTGTTCGGTTGATTTAAACCGAAAGAAATTTATTCTAACTAACTAACTAACTAACTAACTAACTAACTAACTAACTAACTAACTAACTAACTAACTAACTAACTAACTAACTAACTAACCAACTAACCAACTAACCAACTAACTAACCAACTAACCAACTAACCAACTAACCAACTAACCAACTAACCAACTAACCAACTAACTAACTAACTAACTAACTAACCAACCAACCAACCAACCAACCAACCAACCAACCAACCAACCAACCAACCAACCAACCAACCAACCAACCAACCAACCAACCAACCAACCAACCAACCAACCAACCAACCAACTAACCAACTAACCAACTAACCAACTAACCAACTAACCAACTAACCAACTAACCAACTAACCAACTAACCAACTAACTAACTAACTAACTAACTAACTAACTAACTAACTAACTAACTAACTAATTAATTAATTAGTTATCTAACTAACTAACTAACTAACTAACTAACTAACTAACTAACTAACTAACTAACTAACTAACTAACTAACTAACTAACTAACTAACTAACTAACTAATTAGTTATCTAACTAAATTTGGTGTTTGTTTTGCTCTGCAATCCCGACGATTATGTACACTGTGCGCTTTAGTACGTAACTTACTAATTCCTCTACAAACGCTTAAAATTTGCGCTAATTAGCGCGTTTCCAAGTGTTGCGCATCATTTTAGCGGGCTCCACTTAAAGCCAACAATGGTGGACAAACGAAAAAAGATCGACAAAATAACACTATACAAGTAAACATCCCGAAATTAAACAAGAACTACAATAAATCAAGATAGAACCTTGATCCACGGTAAGCGTAAAGCACTGTAATATCGTTTTAAAACTCGCGGCATAGCGGACAAATAATAAATATCACGCCTTAGCACAAAACAAGAACAAAAACCACCGAACGCAAAGATAAAAGAAATATGCAAAAACATCTTGAATTCTTCAGATATATTACCATAACAGGTTTACAATATGTGTAATGACATCCGTGTAGTGTTGAATAGCATGTTTCAAACCTTGTCCCATCAATAGCGAAGCGCAAAGTTACTATTTATAGACCAAAACTCAGACAAACAAACCAAAATATAATCCCGAGGGATTTCTAACCATTTTCGTTTGTCGGAAATGCAAGAATAAATTATAAACTCAGACAAACATGAATTCGACTTCTTCTGCACTGGAATCCTTCTCCTCCATTGAGCTCTATCTGTCTTAATCCCCGAATTTCTCAGGTCTTTCTCCATGCACGATACATATCGCGCCATCTCTTGTTCCGTCTGATCTTCCTCGCGGTCTTTGTCCTTAAGGCTACGGGCGGCTTTCATGCCATCTTCAACGGGTGGTCATCTTCCCTCATTATTACGTGCGTGGCTATACCAGCGTAAGCGCGCCTCTCGTGTCTTCTCTGCTAATGACATAACCCTTGCTATCTTCCAGACACTCCCAACAGCCATCGCAACATTCTGCTCTACTGAGCAAATCTCCACTTCCTTCTTTCGCACCACCCCCCCCCCCCTCCCCTCTCAGCTCCATATAACAATACCGGCCTGACTACCGACATCGGCAGTCCCCATCGTTTAAGAATCACCCTAAACATTACCCATAGTTCTGGCAACTGCCAGAGTAAGGGGCTGTTTACATGAGCCCGGCTAGCCGGGCTGGCCCGTTTGACCGAGGCGCCTGGTTATATAGTTATTACCTTTGCGAAAAGGATTCAGTTTACATGGAAAGCCGGGCCAGCCCGGTTAGCCGGGATCTCACTTGAGCAAACCGGGGCGCCCGGTTAACCGGGATGAAATTTTCCCATATAAACTGTTCAAGCCGGGCTAGCCCGGTTAACCGGGCTGAAAAATCAAAACGAAAAAAAACACATGATATGCCATGTGATGATGATTTAACACAATAACTAATAAAAGAACTGTCTACTTCTGTAAGCAAAACCGTAAAACAAACAATATTATAACTGTATGAATCAAAATAAGTCTATTTATTTTGTTTTCAGTTTTCCCGCCAAAAACTTTTGTTTATGCAAATTCGAATAGAATTTCAGCCCGGCTTGCCGGGCTGGATACTTAGCTCATGTAAACAGCCCCTAAGATACACAAAATTTGAAAAGTTTATGCCGCGTCGAATTGGCTCGAAAGAGGCAAAGTTAATAGACCACTTTCATCAAATATTCTTAATGAAGTAATATTCCAATTTATCGCCATTATGAAAGTGGTGTATTTAAGAATTAGCGTGATATGTGAAGGTCAAAACTTTTAGGAATTATTCAATGAAAGATAAAAAAATATGAATATAGGAATTCTGCGTATGAAAACGCGCATAACATACTAAAGAAGTGTTGTTTGAAGCTTTGCATGGCGAAAATGTATTTTATATAAAAACGTTTGTAGTCTTACACCATGTTATGAACTTTTTTATTAATTTCTGAGCTTTCGAACCATGTGCTCGGACCGTCTTCAGAGAGAATTTAAAGAAGTGTTCTTCTAAATTGTTGTGCCTTTGTTTTCTGGCTTTTCCCATTCCAAGAGTTAAATAGTTAATAATGCGAGCCTTTTCTAGTAATATATAGCTATGTAATATATCATACACGAGGAGGAGTGTTTCATCAGGATATCCAAATATTTTTTCTTGAGAAAATCAAGATGAAAGTTTGCTTAAGTTATGTAATTTCTTCCTCCGATATCCAAACCACCGACACGGTACTGATTTCCTTTGTGTTTTCTTCATGAATTATTAATGAGTTTGAGATATATGTTGCAAGACTCGTCTCTTTGTTGTGATTTCATCATTGGTTTTATATAGGCAAAGTCAGCTGGTTTGTAGATTACTCTCAAGTTAATTGAAAACTTCATTCATGGCTATCGAGTAATTTTCGTACATTAAAAATGTCTCAAAAAGAGAATGTGCTGCCCTAATTCCTTGACAGTCGGCGTGATGAGAAATTGTATTTTTCTCCCATAAACGTTTTGTAGTTCAGGTCCGAGTTTCATTCTAGTTCATTGCATAGCTCTACTGGTGGTCTTGATTACTGAAAAGTTTTATACTTGAACCGTTTATATATCTAGAGTTGAGAAATTGTGTTTATCAGTAAGCGGCAGACTTAAGCCTGGTTTCCATATATAGCCGCAAGAGCCGGCGGCATGGCTGCGGCAAGGGGCAATGTAAAATATTGCGCGCTCGACTTTTTTCTTTATTCTTGTGAGTTTCCATGTGGAACGAAGTAGAAAACTATTCAATTTGTACAATAGAAAAGTCGAGCGCGCGATATTTTACGCCTAGTGAAAATTCAGCTTTTTCGTTCCACATGGAAACTCACAAGACAAAAGAAAAATGTCGAGCGCGCGACATTTTACGCCTGGCGGAAATCCAGCTTTAGGGATGTCTGGATTTCAGCGATGGAGGTGCCAGGCGGAAAACGTAGTCGGGTGATATTAAAATATTATTACTCATTAGCGTTGTTTTGAACTCCTGACACCTATCATCTTTCCTTTCTCTCCTCCTTTCTATTTTTGTTATTGCCTAGGTTATTTAAGCCGAGAATTTATGTAAATCTTGATCACTCTGATGTTACTCGTGAAGTGACGAAACGTTAGTTTTTATTAAAGTATTTTAACCTTCTCAATGTATTCGTGTTCGATATGGTCTTTTTAAGAGCTACAATCCTGGTCAAAATCACTCGGACACCTTGCCTTAAATCACATCTGATATCAAATTTCCTTCTAAAAATCATTCCCCCCGCTCCCCCCATTCAATGTTGATAACAATTTGCGCTGAACATACTTTGCATTTCATTTTCAAACCAACATTGAACGGGGGTAGTGGGGGGCGATGTTATTTGAACATAATCTTAGGAATTGATGCGCTTAAGTTCGTTTTACGCGACTGTCCGAGTTAATTTTGGCCAGGATTGTACCCAGCAATAATATTTATTTACTCGAAACACGATTTCTCTACTCTTTGAGGGTATAAATCTTTTCAATAATCAAGACCACTAGAGCTATGCAATGAACTAGAATGAAGCTCAGATCATTACTATAAAGCTTTTTAAATATTCGAGGGAAAGCAATTTCTCATGATTTAAGGTCGATCCACCCTAAAAAGTGCGTGCAGTGGAGAGCATATCTATTCTAGTCACGGGTATCCTGTTGTGGTATGCGTGCGTTGTGTGCAATGTCGGACAAGTGAACAGCATGACACACACACATGTATGTGTCAACCGCTGTTGCTTTGTCAAAATAAAGTTTAATGTTTCACTTTAAACTTTATTTAAAGTTTCCATTGCCTTCAAAACTACCTTACTCCAGTACTACTTTACAGCCCTCGCAACATTGTACGATCCCGACGATCCTCGTTCATGGAAGACAATGTGTTTAAGTTGCAACACTTCTCGCATGCAGCCTCACCGGAAACATAACATGTTGCTTCTAATGTTTTGCGGTTTTTGTTTTTGTGTAATCTGTGTATGTATATGCGTAAGTTAATGTGTGTGTATGTATCCGTAGTCAATCGAGATATGGTCTGGAAACTCAGCTAAAGTCTTTGGTCTATCTTTTTGTTTGCCTTTATGCATTTTTGTGCACGGTCACTGAACACATTGTATTTTAGTATAATAAAATAGTTAAATAGTATAATCCAATAGCAACGTTTCAGTTCAATCTCTCAGCCGTGCTATTTAAATATTGATAAACCTAAAACAAAGGATGTGCATGGTGTAAGGTACGGTTCAACATAAAATCACAGCTCATTATAGGCGTCATTGTATATCGTTTCCCTGTCATTATTAAATGTAATTATATATCGTATTTCCTAAATCAATGGCAAAGTTAATAAATTAACTTTCAGTGCGCGTATTAAAAATGACATGCAGAGGTACTAACCATATGAATATCAATAGTGAAAAGAGAAGTTTTGTACTATTGTTTAAAAATTATAATTTCCTGTACATTGAACCTACAGCATAAGGTTGTGTACAGGTATAGTAAGGTTGGACAAATGGCCTTCGCTCTAAACGTTAGACTTCTACGTTCCATGTTTCGGCAGTTTATCCAACCTTATAACTATATTTCGATTTGTGTACAGGTATTGTGGATGATTCGCGAGTTTACTTAATCAGAAACAAAGTTCGATTGCGCGCAATACTAATCCCTCTATCGACACACTTTAATATATATATATATATAGTTATAAACAAGACGGGCGCCCTAACAAAAAATCGGTAAGCCGTACGTCGCAGACAGTCGCAAGGTCATGGTAGTGTGAACACCGTCAGTCTGCCACTGATCGGCAATCGGACGAGAAACTCGAATTTCGTTTAAATCTTCTGCGTTCGTGTTCAAAATACCGCCCTTGTTTTTGCGTCGCCAATGTCTGCGAGTCCTTTAATAATACCGCGGTTTCCTGTTCTAAAGCCTCTTATCCAAGTCATCGCTGCATCTCATTTTAAAAAGAACTCAGTGAAAAAATAAGCACTGTGAGTGATAAATGACTGGGTGGCTAATCATCCTTACTTGCAGCTGAATTGCGAAGGACGCAGATCAACGTGTCCGTGTCGAGGCATATCAAAGGCGCTCCAAGCAGCCGCCAACGACACAGTTCAGACCACGGATCACAGCTAAGATGTTAGGTGTCGATTTTATAGAGGGAGGAAAACCGAAGAACCCGGCGAAAAACCCTCGATGAGTCCAAGCCCGACAACGGGGTCATTCCCAAGCCGTCTAACCGGGCTTAACTTTTTGGTGAGAGGCAGCGCGCTAACAGCACACGCCACCCGTGCTCGACTGCGAGTTCTTTTAAATTAGATGGAACGGTACTCGCTATACGAGGCAGTTCACTTCCTGCCATGACTGGAAAAGGGGTTAATACAAGAAAGGTTTCCAAACGGACGACAAGAACGTAAACAAAATCCTTTTTTCCGAAAACTCCGAATCGTGTATCAAAATAAACCAATGTCCGCGTTGGGGCGTTATGACAACAAGGGGAGGGAACCGATTAGCACGACATGCATGCTATCTACAACATGTTGCATAAACTAGTGTAATAGATAAACTAAGTGTCCATGTATACTATTTCTGCTGCTGTTAAGAGAAGCGATATGAAAATTCAGCGTAAATGTTCTTCTAAATCAGCTATTTTGCTCAGAAAAACTTCTGAGTTCCCAAGAAGCGCGACTTGAACCCAGAACGTTCTGATTGCTGGTGAGCAGACGCTCTCTCTAGGTGAACTGCCGAGATTTTAGACAACAAATACGCACCAAAACACTTCATCATTTCAGCGTAACTCGTGAGTCTTGGGTGATTGCTTGCATGCAGTATTTGGGTCAAATTAAGTTGCGTGTATACAAAGTAACATAAAATCATAGTTTTATAGTTGTAAGTTGAGCAAAATCTTGTGCCTGTTTCTCACAAGGGATCAATTCAGCACGTAAAGACACTGATATAATAAAAGATACGCTTTCAGTTTGATATTTTTCAAAGTGAAAGAAACGGAAATTATTAAATAATAATAATAATAATAATAATAATAACTTCATTTAAACTGCAAGATCCTTTCAGCTGTAAAAAGCTGGTATTAACAGGATGAACAGTATTTACAATTATATAAAAATCAATATATCTACTTAATAAAAACATGTTAATTAATATATTATATACAATCAAGAACTACAGACATGACAATCAAAGTCAGTTTCTAATACATAAATTAAAAATATATACAACCTTATTTATGTGCATTAAATTAGCCTTTCGAACCTCGTTCTTGTGTTTATACATAGTTAATAGAAAATAGAGATGGTTTGGAAACCCGGAAAACTTCAAAGCGGTTAACAATCAAGCTACGATTCATGTTGAAAGGTACATGAAGGTGCCAAATCCTTTGTTTTAGGTTTATTAATATTTAAACAGTGCGGTTGAGTGATCGAACCCAAACGTTGCTATTGGATGATTGCTTCATTATACAGAAAACACAATATGTTCAGTAACCGTGAAAGTGCAAAAATTTCCATAAACCTGAACAAAAACGTAAAACAATGACTTTTGTGAGCTTCCAAACCATGTCTATTTTCTATTAACTATGGTTTATACTTGAAAGAACGTTTATACAAAAACGGAGACTGGAAAGTGTGACTTAAATGTTATAAAACTAAAGAATATAAATTTACGGCCATCTTTTTGAATACGGTGTAAAGGATTTGTTCCTCAACTCTCAGAAACACTCCATATAGCTAAACGAGAAACGGAGTTGCGAGCTCACGACACGTTATTCGAAAAACGTTGCGTCAAGCGCACGTTTTCAACTCCCCACAGAATGCTTTAATCTTTTATTGGATGTATCAACGATATCTATCAATGATCTGGTTTCGTGTTACGTTAATAAATAGCATATATTATTCTTTGCTTAATATGTCTCCGAAAGTTCTCCCCATACTGCCACGAGTCGATCTACAGCATTTTGTTTAACTTTAAAAGTTACCGGGTGGGAAAGAAAATATGTCCAAATATTTTTTCTAAATATTGTTAAACCTATATAGGCATGTAACAATATATTTTGGGTCAAGCATCAAGGATCACAAGTACATTGTCGATTATTATTTGGGCACGGGCGTCTTCATATTACGTGAAACTTTATGGGGGTTGTTTGCGAATCGTCTAAACACATCTCGAAGAATCGAGTTATCAATTGATCAGACCATCAACAGTCATACAGAGATTATATTTGCATTCACCGCAACCGGGCCCCTCGCAGGCAAGAATATTAATTAGTATGCGCATAATGCGCTCGAGATATACAAATTGTATATTCGGTTTCGAATGCACGCGATACATACCAACAACTAATAACTAATAAATTACGATTTAAAAAAGTGTCTAAAGCGGGTTGATATTGACGTATATCTTTGCGCGCAAGGGGCGGACATTTAACATTTTATATTTCGAAACAGAGTAATGTTATACTTATTCAACCAATCAACCATAAATAAGGTTGACATTTTGCAAGAAACGACGCTCGTCTATCCCCCTCTATGTGAATTACTTTTTGTGTGTTAGTGGTCAATACAAAGGGACGAATGCGTAAGATTTTCAATTACCTTTGCTCCGCAAACTGCGCGAAATACACGCGCACTCGTAGGCGAAGGCTTATGAATCACTCGCTAGAAGCCTGAACAACAGGCCTATTGTGCGCCAATGAAACGAACCGGGTGTTACAAAAATCTAGTCAGTAAAAAGCTCGCAAATCACGCCAACACTCTAACCATAATATAGTTCAATAAAAGGTTTAGCAATCAGACAAGGGAATATATAATGTTTAGTTATTCTTACCGTCCGGTAAATTCTGACTGGAAGAGCTCGCGATAACGAATACCGATAATAATAAGACTTGAAGCAACATGATTGCCCTAAAACGAAACATGTGGGTCTTAGCTTGGTTACTAACACCACGGTAATATCCCAACCAAAGACGCTATATAGACTAACCTGATTGATTGAGTTGCTTCGCTCTTCACTATCAAACGCGTAGGACCAAGAAAAACGCCTCGGTGTATGACAAAGCTCCACCGCTGGTCTGCTCTATTGGAGTGTCCTAATGATAAAACTCTAAAGTATTTGTAATCCGATACAAGAGAATTACACTATGTGAGGGATATGGAGTTCAATTGGGTCGTCTCGACAAGACCCTTTTGTTATGCTTGTCTGGCGCGCGCACAAACGGCCATTTATTATACAGCGCGCAAACGCACTAGACTGTTTGGGCACGCTTTTTCCAACTAAAAGCTTAGATGATCGTATTCGTCGTGTCAATTTAGCTAAACACCTTGTATGTATGTATGTATGTATGTTCCGTGACTTGCGTTTATTTTATAGTGTACAGAACTTTGCGCAAATTGTCCGGATGTCAAAGTCTGTTGTTTGATATTGAAAAGGCGATCACGGCATCTGAATATGTGTACATTGCGGTTATCATGACGTGGACGCAATGTAGCTTGGAGTGAGTTGTTGAGTTTCTGGCGTTGAGTTTAGCCTAAAAGTGATCTATTTTCTGCGGTTCAACCCTTGGCGCTTTTTTTTCGAGGGATTAATCAGGAGAAGCGAACCTTGTTTGACTGCATGGAAACTATGACGTATTTAACTTCGCTCAAGACAGGTCGATCAGCGCATGTCAGCGCATTGTGAAACATCTGTTCAACCGCATCTGAATATCTCAACTCAACGCCTCTCAACAGACGCATGGCTTATAAAAAATCAAAAACAGTTAAACAGTACAGAAGATAAAAGTTACGTTTTCATGTTACGCTGCCCTTTTGAAGTCTGTCTGAATGACTAATTATCTGACAAAGTAGACAAACTCTATCATTTCGAGCAGCAATCGAATTTTTAGCAATTCTCAAAATTCTCGCAAAGTAGTTGTCTGTCAGCACGTTCAGATTATCCTCTATGGGCTGTTTGTACCACGGACGGGAGAAGGGGAACAATGTTTCTTAGTTTTTCAACCGGGAAAGCGTATGTGGTTGGACATATTATTGAAATGATGTTTGCCTTCATGGAGAACCTGCACGGGTGATTTATGGCGGTTTAATAGACTGAGACTGGATCAGTCGGATAAAAAATTAAATATAATTTACATTAATATCTAAATCTGTGTCTGATACAATACCGGTGAGTAAAAATAGAACATGTGCAAAGCATTCTGGGATGTGAATAAGAGCGACCTGCCCAGTGGCGAACAGAAGGAGAACGGGTGACTTAAAGGCCTGGCCAAACGCTTTCAACATCGCATTCAACATCATTCAACATTGTTGAACGATGTTGAATAATGTTGAAAGCACGAGTGGGCAAATTAATTCAACATCGTTCAACATTCATGAATGACAATTAATTGAACGCGGGCTACCACAAAAGCTGGAATCGACAATATCCCGCATGGCGCATGTCTGTGTTCAACAAAATTGAATGAAATGTGGCCAAATGCGTTCAACACCTTTCAACATTTTGAGAACAATAGAAATGTTGAACGCGTGTTGAACGAAAATTTGAACATGTTCAAATTTCGTTCAACATCATCAGTCGACACCATTAAACAATGTTCAACATCATTCAACAGGGGTGGCCAAACGCTTTCAACATGTTGAATTCAACAATGTTGAACGATGTTGAATTAAATGTTGAAAGCGTTTGGCCAGGCCTTTAGAGCTTTAAGAATCAAAATTTCATATTTTTTAACTGGACCTTCACAACTGACAAATATTCATTTGGCCCAAGTAATGCCCCAGCAATAAGCTCCGACTAAAAAACAGCTGACGAAATATATATTTTACTGAGCCATTTTGTTATATAAAAATGATATTTTTTTTCATTATAATCTTGTACCCCATTTTTTGGCGGGTCCCTCACATCAGTTCAGGGGCTTTTAGTTCTCGACCTATTAAATGCTACCCAATGGGTAAGTTGCCGGTTGCCAGTCCCCGCGCGGTTTCGCAATGCTTTATGGGATCGCTAGGGGGCAAACAAACTCTGAAACTCGAAGGCGAATATACATAATTCATCGTTGCGAAGCATTTTGTAGTCAAATCTCATCAATATTTACGACATGTCCGTGATTCCTATTGGCAGAAGAGAACTCAATGTTCGTGGTGACGGTAACTGCTTTTATAGAGCTATGGCCCTTGCAATCAACGAGAAGACAGATAGAGATCACTGCAAAGTCAGAGCGTCGTGTAACACATGTTGGATCATGGAGCACAGCTAAGATCTATATAGATGTTGATTTTACAGAGGGAGGAAAACTGCAGAACCCAGTGAAAAATCCTAGAAGCCCAGGAGAGATCAACTACAACTCACAGTCTCTACTCATACAAGTTCTTAGCTTGACAATGTGGTCATTCCCAGGCAGTCACCCATCCAAGTACTGGTGCTCCCACCATGCATTGAAAACATTCTCGTGGGTGACCAGCTATAACCTATATTAACCAAATGGAAAGTGATACTGGGGCACAGATGATTGAATAGAGAAAACTATGGGGTCAGAGAGTTGTAAGGTCCCACTCATTTCTTTGGAATTTTTTTTCATGAATTAATTGTACAGTACATGTATAATATTAATTATGTTATTCAGGGTGGAAAAAATAATTAGCATGTGAGAGCCCCTCACAGGAAATGTTCAACTTCAGTTTTGAATGATTTTTGAATCATCAATATGGGCACCACAACTCGATGTATGCTCTGCAAGCAATTTTGTATCTTGTAGCTGTAATTGCATTGCAGAAAGAACATTATTTTTTCCACCTCTGACTTGTTATCTAAATGTCAACACTGCATAAATAATGTCCAAACAATGTATACAACTGTGATATATAGTACAGTACAGTAAAAATTGTATGTACACAATTTCTATTAATTTTCACATACTTCGGTTTCCTTTGTTCTTTTCGGGGAATATATTCAATAACCCTGGCAAAACAATAGATTAATATCCCCCTCTAATATTCCCCTCAATATTTCTTTCCTATTGTGACTCCTGTCAACCTTGTCCATGTGAAAATTAAGTACATTATTATTTTTGAGGCCCCTCGGGGATATGTGTTTATTCACATATCCCCTCATGGCCTCAAAATAACCATTACTTAATGTGACCCTTTGACTACCACCATGTCAGGAGGTCTTCCCTTGATGAGTAAAATTGTCTGGTGTTAGGGTAAAAAAAATAAAAGTGCCAAATGGCACTGCCAGATGAAAATGAAAGGGTTAACCTGTAAATAACCATAGAATCGAACTCCTATTTCCATAGAATTGAACTCTTATCTCTATCTTTATTACTGTAACAGTTATAAATTATTGTATACAGTATGTTATAAATTATGACAGGGCATTGTATTACAAATATTGTACTCAATTTTTGCAAAATATTGAGATTTATTAGTCACAGATCAATTATTTGTGACAAAGATTATTTGCATTAAATAATATCATAAAAGTCAAGTGCCAGATATTTACAAATGTTACTACAAATACAAATAATATATACATCTCAACTAGAGCACATGAACACTGACTTAATTTCACTATTTACCTTACAGACAAGATACATGTTGCAGGTACAGTAGGTAGTAGGACTTCCCAAGTTGCTTTCTGAAAGAGTCAATTCTTGATCTGTATTGTTTGAACCACACTCTTATCACTTGCTAGGCCTAGATGCACTGCATGAGTTTAGGTTCTTGTGCAAGTACAATGTTTTTTAAAGTGTTGTAAATTTTTGATAAATTATACAACCACATTCTTATGCTTTGAATGTTGAGAAAAATAACAATATAGTATTAGAACAGTTTAGCAAAACAGTTTAGTACTTGGATGGATGACCACTTGGGAATGACCCCATTGTTGAGCTTGTAACTCACATGAGTAGAGTTGTAGTTGATCTCTCCTGTGCTTGGAGGGTTTTTCACCAGTGGGTTTTCCATTTTTCCTCTCCATAAAATCAACACCTACCTACTGTACATCTTAGCTGTGATCCGTGGTCTGAACTGTGTTGCATGGCGGCTGCCTGGAAAACCTTTGATATGCCTTGACATGGCCATGTTGATCTGCTTCCTTCGTAATTCAGCCACTGCGAGTAAAAATGATTAGCCCCCAGTCCTTTATTATAAACCAAACATGGATAGTCAGTACCTCTATGCAAAGTGTACAACTTGTGTATACATGTAGATGGCAAAGTTGATAGAAAAATGTGTCTTACTTTATCAACCGTTTACCAAGGTTTGACAAGGCAGCACAAACAAACACAATACGATCCAACATTGGTTTTAAAAGCAGTGGAATAACCCCTGACAAAAGGCGGAAGTGCTTCAACTTTAGTATAGACCTTTCAACATGGGATCTCAAAGCAGCTACACGTCGAGTATGTGTCACTGCTTTTGAAGATAGTCTTGGTCCTCGGCAATATGCTGGAGAAATAAGTTGGATCTTCTTAAAAGCAAGTAAGTCTCGGACCAGAAAACCTTTGTCAGCCATAACTGCATCCCCCTCTTCCAAATAGTTTACCAATCCAGAATTTCTGACCATTTCCTTGTCTGAAGTGCTGCCAGTCCACAGTGGAGGTATAAAAGAAATCACACCAGTTGGTGTGATGCCTACCAATAATTTAGCAGTGTTATAGTGTTTATAGTTGCTCCAGGTATTTTTTTGGCTTTCAGGAATCAAAGGTTTTTGGATATAAAATTCACAACAGTCAATAATTACTCTAATGTTCTTAAATTTCTTAAACCGCTTTGGAAGCACCTTTTGGATCTCTGCTCGACTTGGCCAAGGAACAAGAAAAGATAACTCAGAGGAAAGAAAGGTAATCCAGGTGTTGTAAATACGCGAGACCTGACCACCACTTATTCCAAAAGTATCAGCTAAAAAGTGCACATCAAAGCCCTTTCTTGTCCTGACTAATGTCAGTATTAGTTCCTCCCAAGTTGATAAAAGCCTGGGTTGTGCTCCCCTTTTTTCTCTTCTTGATGGTGGTGTATCCACAGAACCTTTCCAGTAACGCAAACTTTTTGCCTTTTCTTTGATCAAATCAAAGACTAAATCAAGTTTTGGTCTAGTAATGCCAGTATACCGGAAGCAGTTTTTTTGGCAAGTCGCCTGGACAATGAATAGGTTTCTGCGTTGAGTTTTTTCATCATCACCAGACGAAGGTCTCAGACTGTTGCTGGTCTCTTCAAGACTCTCCTTGGGTTCTTCTTTGATGTGACAGTCATCATCATTATCATCATCATCTTCTGACATAGGTTGGCCAGACTGGGAAGCTTGAGGAACTTCGTTCTTTCGTCGCCGTTTCTTTGGCCTGGGAAGCAATACCTCTCTTTTCTTTGGGGAAGGCCTTCGTTTCACAGATTCATCTGTACTGTACCCCTTCAGATATAGAGTTGGGTTGGGACATTCCTTTGAACGATATCCAGCTTTAAAATGGTTCGAACATACCTTCGTACTTAGCGTAACTTTGAAACCGCGACGGTTAAGCAATCTCTCCCATTTACCAACATTTTTCTGGATTTTTGGTGAGTAGAATCGAAGAATTCCAACATGAGGAAGAACAACTTGCTTTTCTGGATATCTCCGATCGTTTGAACAACCATAAACTGCACAATGATCACCACGAGCCATTTCTATATACTTCGAAACTATTTGTTTATAAATATTGATGAGATTTGACTACAAAATGCTTCGCAACGATGAATCTTACGAATTATTTATATTCGCCTTCGAGTTTCAGAGTTTGTTTGCCCCCTAGCGATCCCATAAAGCATTGCGAAACCGCGCGGGGACTGGCAACCGGCAACTTACCCATTGACCCATAGATTTTGACCGTACCGAAAAAGATGGCGACTTGTTCATTTAACCACAATCCTTTGCGTGCAGTAAATATTGTTTCTTGCAGAATTACTGGAAGATATGGTTTTAAAACGATCAACTTTGGTAGGAATGAAGTTCTTGCTTACTTAATACATCTTAGCATGATAAACAACGTTTAGTTGTTTTTTTAACTGATTTGACCTCCGCCATCTTTTTCGGTTCCGTCAATTAGCGTTACGTCACTGGATCCGCAGTTTCAGTAATTTTATTGTTGAGAAATGATAATATTTTAATATAAATATCTAGTTGTGCTCGTAATGAACCCAGAAGTTTTAGTCGCTAAAACTGTCTGGCGTCAAATTAGCTCCTCGGCTTTCAAAAGTATTTTCGACAACAGACGACAAATTAACCAATTATATTAGATAATTATCTCTTACTGATAGAGTGAAAACACAACCCCGGGGACAATGCAGAAAATCAAATCCCGGGGGTGGGGATTTTTCACATTTTTCCGGAGGGTTGTGGTTAGGTTTAGGTTTACCGGGGGTTTTGGTTAGGTTTAGGGTTTCCGGGGGGGTTAGGGTTAGGTTGGGGGTGGTGGGTTGGGAATTAGTTTTTTAAAATTAACGATTATTGGTAATTTTAGGGATTTCACACTTACTGATTATTGGTAATTCTAGGTAGGAGGATATGCTGGGAGGGCGGGGATGCAAGGAGGCGTGGGAGTCTGGTAACTAAAGTATTCCGTATTCAAAATGGCGATGAATTCATTGAAAGCTAGATTTCTCAGGTTGCTGAAAATTGACGAAAATCGACGCAGGGGTGCTGAAAAAGCAAAAAAAACTATAGCTCAAAGGAAGCAGCAACAGAAATGAGCCACTGTTTAAGTTAATTTACATTTGATGTTAAAATGTGTTTAATTATACATTTGTTTGACGTTAAAACTCGTGTGTTTTTGTATTAGTTTTCCAGCCCTGCCCTGGGGTGGGGAATTGTCAAATTTCAAAGTCCCGGGGGTGGGGAATTTGCCATGAGCTTAATAAAAAATTACAAATCCCCGGGGGGATGGTTACAGGAAGAATTGATCCATGCATAAGTTGAAGAACAGCCTGAAAAGACAGCAGTCTCTTCTTGCTCGCTCTAGCAAAAAGAGGCAGCTGTTCTTTTAGCTAAGCCAGTTGAACAAATTCCAAAATAAAATTTGAGCACCGGTAACAACCGTACGTAAATACAAATTTTAGAGAGAAAATGAAAATTTTTCTTAGCATATTGCCTAACATTCAGAAAACAAAAACAAAAGCTAAATATGAAGTAAAATAAATTAAATAGTCTGATTTTATTAAAATTATTCTTTTAGACCACAGCGCTGCGTAGCAAATAATATAAAGGGGTTCGCGCGCTCATATTGCGCTGTCCTTTTCTCAAAAAAATATGGAGGACACAGACCCTTGTACAAAACACTACAGTGTGGCGGTACGGTAGGAATGCTACGCGGAGTTGGATTTTTCATCTGGTATATAACCATGTATGTAATATATCGCTATTTGTAAATTAATAATATACATGAAAAAATATCTCGACTGTGATTGGCTGATTCCAGTGCAGTTAATCCCAAACAACAGTGCAGAATTGTGTTATCACAGTGCAAAAATCTGTAATCACAGTGCAAAAATCTGTTATCACTAAGAACCAATCAAATTGATTGTACAGCGGATTTTTCTCGACACAAAACAAACAAAGATGGCGGCCAAGATTCGGCGGTTTGGGGGATAATTTGTTCAAATTTGAAGCTAGTTATGCTTTAATATTACCAAGTGAAGTACCTACAAGAAGACCAGAAGCTTCTTTATGCCTCGAGTAAACTTTTTCAAGTAGTAAAGGAAGCGAAGCGTTTTTTAACAAATAAATATGCGAGGAGTGGACGGCTAAACACGTATGTTAAAATGTTAGTACAGTTGTTTTGAACATTTTTTCATGTATATTATTAATAAGTAATAGCATGGTTTCTCGTGCAATTTGGAAAAACATGCACTCGTGAGTTTTTCAAATACTTCAAATAGCACTCGTCCTTCGGACTCGTGCTATTTTGACAGTATTTGAAAAACTCACTCGTGCATGTTTTTTTCCAAATTGCACTCGAAACCATGCTATTACCTATATAATAATATACATGAAAAAATATCTCGACTGTGATTGGCTGATTCCAGTGCAGTTAATCCCAAACCAGAGTGCAGAATTGTGTTATCACAGTGCAAAAATCTGTTATCACAGTGCAAAAATCTGTTATCACAGTGCAAAAATCTGTAATCACAGTGCAAAAATCTGTTATCACTAAGAACCAATCAAATTGATTGTACAGCGGATTTTTCCCGACACAAAACAAACAAAGATGGCGGCCAAGATTCGGCGGTTTTGGGGATAATTTGTTCAAATTTGAAGCTAGTTATGCTTTAATATTGCCAAGTGAAGTACCTACAAGAAGACCAGAAGCTTCTTTATGCCTCGAGTAAACTTTTTCAAGTAGTAAAGGAAGCGAAGCGTTTTTTAACAAATAAATATGCGAGGAGAGGACGGCTAAACACGTACGTTAAAATGTTAGTACAGTTGTTTTGAACATTTTTTCATGTATATTATTAATAAGTAATAGCATGGTTTCTCGTGCAATTTGGAAAAACATGCACTCGTGAGTTTTTCAAATACTTCAAATAGCACTCGTCCTTCGGACTCGTGCTATTTTGACAGTATTTGAAAAACTCACTCGTGCATGTTTTTTCCCAAATTGCACTCGAAACCATGCTATTACCTATACTAACAGAGAAAAACATAAAAGAGGTACGTCAATAGAGTAGGAATAATAGGAATTTTGAGTTTATAGTTTTTTTGGTTATTGGGTACTACAAAGCTATCTCTAACGTGATTGGTTAAAATTCGAAAATACGGCTTGCGATTGGCTAGTGTTTTCCACAGGTACCCCAAGGCTCAGAGTCAGAGGCGTCCCAAATGCTAATAGGGCGCCATCTTGATTTTCACGTCTTCCAGGCTTTCAAAGATTTTATTTAATTAAAGAGAAATTACATTACAGAAAGGTACAAACTATAAGAAAGCGATATCGATTCATGGGGAAGCGACGAAAAAGCAGATTTTCTGCTGCAGCTAAAGCAAAAGCTTCTGGGAAAGGAAAAACTCCAAAGAAGCCGGAGAAAGACTGCGATGAGAAAGATGGCTGTTCGGAAAGTTTGGAAACAGACGCGAAGAAACAGAAACTCGGTATCGAGACGAACGAGAAAGAAAGTGCACCACAAACTGGAAAATATGTCCCACCTTTCACGGCTTCCCAACGAGTTGTTAAATCATCGAGACTAAGAGATAAGCTTTGCTTGAACAAGACTGGATTGAACAGTCAGGAGAACAGCCCTCAATTCAGCGATACTAGTAATACACAGGAAAAGGCCAAAGAGACAATGAATGATGACAGCAGCAAGGAAGGACATGAAACATCTCCTGAAAACAGTGAAAAGAATGAGGAAATTATTACATCAAACAAGGAGAAAGACCATGGCATGGACGATTCAATTGCTCATGATATTGTACGTAAAAGGTGGCTTGATACGGCTACACCGAAATAATGAGATCATTAATAACAAAATAATGTTTTTAGTTATAAGTATTAGTTTTTCACTCTTTCATCTTGGGGTTTGTATAAAAGTTTTGTTAGTTTTAGCTGTACCTGGGGCAAAATATTGATTTGGGCCCCCTGATGACGTCACATTATGTTATTGAGTCATCAATTTGTAAAACTTTTTATTAGGAAAAAAGTATATATTTTTCTTTTTTTTTTTGCTATGAAGATTGCAGTGATTGAATACCAAGTATGTTTTTGAATAGTTATGCTTTAAAAAATTTATAATGTGACTAAAATATTTTGGTCCATATCTTTCTAGACTGAAGAATATTTACCTTCAGCAGGTGTTTCGATGACTGGTAGTAAAGATGAAGTAGAGAGCGAGAAGGGAAAAAACACAGGTTTTTTTTAGATTTTCTTTCTCAATATTGATGCTATAGTAATTGGTATAAAGTGCAGTATTTTAAAAGTATTTTTACTATTGCTGCTCAGCCTGCTGTTGTCGTTGTTGGTGTTGCTACTAGTGCAGTTGCTGTTATTGGTGGTGGTGATGATGTTGCTGCAGTTGTTGTTGTTGGTGTTGTTATCGTCATTGCTGTTGTTGTTGTTGTTGCTGCTGTTGTTGTTGTCACTGATGTTGTTGTAGCAGTTGGTGTTGCTGCTGCTGCTGTTGTTGATGCAGCTGCTGCTGTTGTTGCTGTTACTATTGTTGTTGCTGTTACTATTGTTGTTGTTGCTGTTGTTGCTGTTACTATTGTTGTTGCTGTTATTATTGCTGTTGTTGTTACTGCTGTTGTATGCTACTGTTGCTGTTGCTGCTGCTGTTGCTGTTGTTGCTGTTGCTACTGTTGCTGCTGTTGTTGCTGTTACTATTGCTGTTGTTGCTGTTACTATAATTGCTGTTGCTGCTACTGTTGTTGCTGCTGTTGTTGTTGCTACTGCTGCTGTTGCTGCTGTTGTTGTTGCTGCTGTTGTTGTTGTTGTTGTTGTTGTTGCTGTTACTATTGCTGCTGTTGTTGTTGCTGCTGTTGCTGTTGCTACTGTTGTTGTTGTTGCTGCTGCTGCTGTTGTTGTTGTTGTTGTTGTTGCTGTTGCTGTTGTTGTTGCTGCTGCTGCTGTTGTTGTTGTTGTTGTTGTTGTTGTTGTTGTTGTTGTTGTTGTTGTTGTTGTTGCTGCTGTTGTTGTTGTTGTTGTTGTTGTTGTTGTTGTTGTTGTTGTTGTCGTTGTTGCTGCTGCTGTTGTTGTTGGTTTTAGCTGGTATGGTTGTAACTGTCATTTTTCTTTGTGCTTTTGTGAAAGATCTGTTCCATTATCCTGTTGTCACTTACGTTGTTTTAAAAATCGTTTTCGTTCTATTTTTTTAGCAAAAACATCAGTTCCGGTGGAAGACATACCTGATGAAGATCTTGGAAATTCTTCAACTCCGGCAGCAGTCCCAGAGGCAAACCTTGTGGAACCTAATCAGACAATTGATGGCAAAGAAATAATTATTGATGCTAAAATAAATTATACTGAGAACCAAGAACATGATGTCTTTAAACCAGCTGATACAGTAAATTTATCTGTGGAAAATAGAGTAAATGATGATATGAAATTCGTTGCAGAAGTTCCGAAACTTTCAGAGTTAATAAAAAGATCTTATGTTATCATCGGAGAAGACGAAAAACTTGAAAAACCTATAGCAACTGTTGATTTAACAAATCTGAGCTCTGAACGTGCAGAAAATGCAGAACATGTAGAATCCCAAAAAGAGAGTGTGGATATAGTCGATAATGAAAACCTAAATGATTCAAAGTCAAACACAATAGATGACGAAAACCTCCAAATCTATTCACAAACTGACAATGAAAATCGAACCAACGAGGTCACCCCGTTAGTTGAAAATGATTGTGAGGTAACAGAAAATGCAGAAGTGAAGGAAAGTACAGAAAATGCTTCTACTGATTTGTGTAAAAATGACGTGGAAAACACCAATGCGAAATCTAGCGTAACTATCCCTGGTCATAATAAACAAACTAATGAACAAAATGATGACCAGAAAGTTCCTGATGAGATGCTAGAAAAATCTCTCACACCAAAGCCTGAAATGGTTGTTGCAGATAAAATGGAGGTAGGACTGGTGAGTCAAGCTTCGTTCCATTGGAGCTGTGTCCATAGGGTCATTTTCGTAATTGATTATTCGTTGCCGTTAGCGTTCGTTCGTTCCTTCCTTCCTTCCTTCCTTCCTTCCTTCCTTCCTTCCTTCCTTCCTTCCTTCCTTCCTTCCTTCCTTCCTTCCTTCCTTCCTTCCTTCCTTCCTTCCTTCCTTCCTTCCTTCCTTCCTTCCTTCCTTCCTTCCTTCCTTCCTTCCTTCCTTCCTCCCTCCCTCCCCTCCTCCCTCCCTCCCTCCCTCCCTCCCTCCCTCCCTCCCTCCCTCCCTCCCTCCCTCCCTCCCTCCCTCCCTCCCTCCCTCCCTCCCTCCCTCCCTCCCTCCCTCCCTCCCTCCCCTCCCTCCGTCCCTCCCTCCCTCCCTCCCTCCCTCCCTCCCTCCCTCCCTCCCTCCCTCCCTCCCTCCCTCCCTCCTCCCTCCCTTCCTCCTCCCTCCCTCCTTCCTTCCTTCCTTTCCTTCATTATGACATGTAATTCTGACTTACACCAAACAATTTTATTCACTCAAGGCACTAAACAGTTCAGACAAAAACGACAACGCCCTTCTCTCTAAAGAAAAGGTAACTAATAATGTTTTATCCAAAGGAAATATTAAATTTAATCAAACTTACGAAAAAGATTATCATTTTATAGGATTTAAGTCCGATCTCGAAAGAAACTACCGAACGTTGCTTACTAGATGAAAGCAACTGTGAAAATCCTGATGACGTCACTGTTTCGACATCTGCGTCGAGCGTAACTGTTGACGACCTGTCTTTTGCAAAAGAATTTGAAGCAATAGAAGAGCTCTTTGATCCTATAGATGACATGGGATTATTCGATGATGTCAGTGATGATCAGTTGAAATCTGTAAGGTAAATGATATTTTACAGTCAGTTTCAGCTTGCTTTTGAAATCCGAAACGCATAATTGAAATGAACATTCCGGACTTACGTTGCAATGTTCAGAACTACATTGCGAGGTAGATACAAATTTAAGTTGGCAATTTGTTTCTGTTGAACCAAGTATATATTATTCTTCATTTCCATCAAACAATACACCACAAATAATCTTCTACTCCGTGATTTCGCCAAAGGAATTCAATTCAAAGCTTATTAAATTCGAACTTCACAATGAACTTCGCGAACTTCCGTACCTAGTTCCCAACCAACAAATGTTGACAAACGAATTTCAAAAGCAAGCTGAAACTGACTATAATTATTTTCTTTCTTTTTGTTAAAGTGCCTACCAAACAAAAATTAAGTTTGTCTTATTTGAAAGAACACTTGACAGAGCCCCTTGAACACTTGACAGAGCCCCTTGAACACTTGACAGAGCCCCTTGAACACTTGACAGAGTAACATCTTTTGCAGTTTTTCGTTTCCTTGTTTCGTTGTTGAGATATTTCAGTTTATTAAATGTTTTCAGCTTGTTAGTGTTTTCAGCTTGTTAGTGTTTTCAACTAGAGTTTTATTGTTCACGTTATTAGTGTTTTCAGCTTGAGTTGGTAAAGTTTTTTCGTATGTTTTTCAATTTGCTGTACAAGCTGTCGTAAGTTAAACTCAGAGAAAAACTCTGAGCTCCACTCGGGACTCGAACCCCCCTTCCGAATGCCAGCCGCACGCTACCATCTGAGTTCCAGTGGCTCAATGGTGAGAGACCGAGGTTGTTTCGAGGTGGGTACGAGCAAGGGCGGATTAAGGACCTCTGGGCCCTGGGGCAAATTTAGATTGTGGGGTCCCAAACATCTGAAAGTTAGCAGGTTGCACACACACCTCCCCCCGTCTCTGGGGCTGCGGTGCTTGGCAGCAGTTATCGCTTATCAGTTACTAATATAAGATTTCGCTCTCCGAAAATCCCCAAAATCCCAAAATAAACGTTTGAAAGTTACTTGGCGTCTTGGCGTCTTCAACTGTTAGTATTATATTGTTACGGTTAATGTTAGTTTTGGTAAATAGTAATTAATGATCTATATAATGATTCTGTAAAATATTTCAGGATTTTTAATTTTTTAAATGACTTTTTTTGCTTTTGTGGTCTATTTTTTTTTCTGCGTTTCAAATTTGAGCGGGGCCCTCAGGAGCTCGGGGCCCTGGGGCACATGCCTCAGTTGCTCCTATAGTTAATCCACCACTGGATCAATCTCGTTCATTGCCACTGGGTACGAGTCCCGGCTCAAAGTTTTCTCTGAGTTTAACTTACGACAGCTTGTACAGCAAAAAAAAATAAAAATATTTCAGTTTATTTTCAGTCTGCAAATTTCAACAACGAAGCAAGGAAACGAAAAACTGCAAAAGATGTTACTCTGTCATTTTAAGTGTTCTTTCAAATAAGACAGACTTAATTATTTTTGTTTCATAGATACTAGTTTAACTTTTACACGCATGTATTTCTTTTATGATTACTTTTTTCTCAAAGTTTTGAAGAAGAAATGCCGAAGGGAGACAGTACAATGGAGTTTTTAATAAATGAAATCGCGTCCCTCAAGTAAGTTCACTTTGATTTGTTTTACCAATGACAAGAGGATTACCGTGCGAGCTTTTCCTTATTTCTTCGCTGAGAGAGAGGAAGAAAAGTAGGCTCTGCTGTATTCGTGACTGGTTTCCATTGCGCATGCATGTCAGTTGCTTGGTTACAATCTCGAACCCAGTCCCAATCAGAGCAAAAAACAAAACGAGAACCGGTTAAACGGGTCTTAAATGGGTTACTTCGTCCTAAATCTTGAAAAGCGTTGTTGCACGTATTGCCACCCACCTAGCTTAAACATTGTCACGCAACAATGATTTTGTTGCAAGTTGAAAATATTTGTTGAAAAAAGCAGACTCCAGTTCTACTTGCTGCAACATGCTGATTCAACTTGCAACAAAATCATTGTTGCGTGACAATGTTTAAGGTGGGTGGTAGGTAATACGTGCAACAACGCTATTCAACTTGCAACGCAACAATGTTGCAGCAATTTGTTGCTCGTATTACTTCACCTTAAAGTTGAATTTGTGTGTATACAGTTTGAATAACAATGGTATTATTCCTTTTTAGTTGCATGGTCGCGAATTACCAAAAAGCTGCGGAAGAAACGAAGAGACATTACAAGATAAGCTGTCCATATTAAAGTGGTTTAACGATGGAAATCTTTTTAGCTTTTCATACACGAGTTGTTGTTTTTTTCTTTCTTTGTATTTGTTGAGATTTTTATTTTGTATTTATATTTGTAAAATAGAAGTTTATGTTACTAAATTGGAATGAAGTATTTGCATTTGAAACTCCAAGGACGTTACTACTACCAACACCACAACTACCACCACTAAGGCACTATCATGCACCACTACCACCATTTCCACTATCACCACCACTACTACCACCATGCACCACTACCATGCACCACTACCACCATTTCCACTATCACCACCACAACTACCACCACTACCATGCACCATTTCCAATATCACCACCACCATGCACCACTACCATGCACCACTACCACCATTTCCACTATCACCACCACAACTACCATGCACCACTATCACCATTTCCACCACCACCATGCACCACTATCATGCACCACTACCACCATTTCCACTATCACCACCACAACTACCACCACCCACTACCATGCACCACTACCACCATTTCCACTATCACCACCACTACTACCACCACTACCATGCACCACCATCACTACCACTACTTCTACTACCACCACTTCTACTAGGACCACGAATACGACTACCACCACCACCATTTCCACCACTAGCACCACCACCACCATGGTCACTCCGATTCCATGCACCACCACCACTAGCATTTTACAAGCTAACTCTAATCCTAACAGATTTGCTTTCCTACACATGACAAATGAATTAAAATATACCGAACCAACACATTTATGCATGGTGCACCAACGGCAACGGAACGACCAGAAGATTCCGCATGCCCGAATTTCGTATGTATGATAGCCTGCGTAGCTGGCTGTATTAGGGCGCGCCCGAACTCCCTAATACAGCCAGCTACGCAGGCTATATGTATGACGCATATACGCACTGATATAGGGGGTAATAGGGTAGGGAGGGGGACATGTAGGGACAGTGTAGAACTCCATTTGCTGAGTGCTGAACTTCGATCGTTTAAAATAATTCAGTTCTCGAATGATATTTTACGATCTTCCTGCTGCTTTCAATACTTGAAAGAGTCTCGTCGTTGAAAATTTAAAATGGGTAAGAAAAAGCCTAGTAAAAAACAAATGTCTTTGGCAGCTGCTGTAGAGGAAGCTGAACAGGACAATTCCGAGACGAAACGAAATGGCGACGAACACGAAGGGCCGAAGGAGGTGAACCCTCGGAAGACCTCGAATAAAAGAAAAGAGGAAAAAAAGGAAGTTGTTGAAGACGAGTCTGACGATAGGGAGGAGTTAAAATTTGATTATACTGATGGAGAGAATAAAGAAGACGACGAAAGAGAAATGGCTGGTTAGTGAATTGAAACAAAATTTATATTTTTCGTTTAATATGTTCATTCTTAACACACAGTGTTTAATAATGTGACTATATGTTCAATCTAATTATGGCAAGTTTGACGTCAGTTGAAAACGAAAGAAGTTGGCTATTAAAAGCAACATTCGAAATATGTCTTATACAATTTTATACATGTCTTTCCCCTTCAAATGATGTCAAAGTATATGCCTTGATAAATATATATGAATGAAAATATATATGAAAAGTCGAACAGGAGCTTTATAAAACTGTTCTGAAAGTAAATTATTTTAAATTTATTTATAAATTTATTTCATTCATTTATTTTATTCATGCTTTCATTCATGTATTTAATCATTCATTCATTTTTTGTGTTTGTTCATTCAAATAATTTATCATTCATTCATTCCATTAATTTATTTAATCATTTTATTTATTTATTTATTCATTCATTCACTCATTCCTTTCTGTCTTCCTCCATTCTTTCAAATAATTTATTGTATTTATTTATGTAGTTAGTTATATTTTTTATAATTCAGGCAAATAGTAACTTAATTTCTTTAGAAATGGGTCAGAACTAGAATATGGCTTGCTAAGAAAGTTTTTTATAATTTTTCAGTATATATTGTATGTATTATATTGTTCTATATATCATATATATTTTTTCCTCTTCTAGAACAAGATGTAAAACAAATGAGTCGAAAAGAACTAAAAAAAATAAAAAAACAGGTGCAAAAACTCTGTCAACTTTCATATTTTAGGGCGCAAAATGTTATTCTTGCTATACCAAGGACCAAACAATACAATAAACACTTATTTACTGGCACCGAGGGAAACAGTGTGTTTTGTGGCCCCGAGACGACCATTGTTTCCTGAGGTGGCCATTGTTTCCTGAGGTGGAGCTGAGGGCAAACAACGAGCAGTCGAGGGGCCACAAAACACACTGTTTTCCCGAGGTACCAGTAAATAAGTGTTTTGTTATATATCAAGTATCAAATGAAAACAAAAATGTTGAGCGAAACTTTCAGACATTGTTTTTAATGCAGGAAAACTGGAAAAAAACAAAGACAAACTCAACCTGACCATCTACTTCCGGTTTTGATATTTTTCCCTAGGGAAAAATAAATGTAATGTTACCTGCTGCCATGGGTTACACGCTCTGGGTTACGTGGGAAACATCACGATTTTTGGACCATCACACGAGGACTGCTCACCCAATCAGAAAGCTAGAAAAATGGACTTTGACACATGATATATAACAATGCTAGTTAATGACCAGCCAAAATTGTTGAATGACACTGTAATTTCTGAGTAGAGTTTTTAGTATAATGTACAGTGTACACATTTTAGTATGTTGTAATAGCCTATTTTCATTATTTCAATATTTTTAGGAAAAATATCAGCTTGAAGCAAAAGAAATTGAGGATTCTCAGTTTTCAGTGTCTCAAAGAGAACCCTCTGGCAAAAGCACTCTGGTGGAAAATGCTTCAGACATAAAAGTAATGGTTTATATTTTTTACAGTGTGTTAATTTAGTGTTGTATTAAAAAATTGTGATCCAGTGATCTCCCGTCTTAGCACCGTAGCTACTTCATGTTAGACCTCAGTATATCCATGCAAAGGAGAGAAAATGCCCAGTCATTGCCCGAGTCTGGTGATGAGATTATTGAAAGTATTTGACAGCCGAGATATAATCAATTCAATAGATCTTTTCTGCATGGAATGAATGGATCACGTGATCTTTCTTTTTGATTGTGATTGGCTAATTTCCAATGTTTGTCCGAAGTTTTGGATGTCCGAAGTCAGTTGTCTTATCCACGCACTTCATGCAGAAAGGTCTATTGAAGTGGTAAGCTCGCTCTTCGTTTATTGTAAGTTCTTAGTTCATAACATCTGGATATTAAGAAGCACTGTGTATATTCCGGTATCAAAAGTGTGGGTACCAAATTTTCATTTGGGATGCCAAGTTCAGAGATGCTGGTATCCCTTGGGGATACCACCGAAAAATTTTAATCTCAAACCCTGATTTATTCTACTGTAGATTGAAAAGTTTGGTATATCAGCTAGGGGCAAAGAATTGTTTGTCAATGCAACATTACAAATTGCTGCTGGTCGGCGTTATGGTCTAGTTGGCCCTAATGGGTAAGCTGACAACTTTTTGACTTGCTGTTGTTTAGTTACCGTATGTATTTTTTTGAAGTTTATATTACAGTGCAGAGTAAGATCATAGCAACAAAAAATTACTTTAACATCTGAGTAATCAACCTGAATCGCATCTTCTCACCAATTTTCTTAGCCTATTTTCTTAGCCTGGGTGTTTGAGAAATAATTTTCTCCTTTTTTTGTGCCTCAGCCAATGACAATTCAAAATGAGAGCATGGGAATTGTAGTCTAACTGCTGTTGGCTATCAGGCATCACTTAATGTGTGAGCTGGCATGCCTTGATTCACTGAATTTTTTAAACAAGGACTTAACTTAACTTAAGGGGAGCACGGGTGGCGTGTGCTATTAGGGCGCTGCCTCTCACCAATAGTTAAGCCCGGTTAGATGGGGTTAGTACTTGGATGGGTGACCATCTGGGAATAGCCCCGTTCTCGGGGTGGGGACTCATGTGAGTAGAGTTTAGTTGGTCTCTCCTGTGCTTTGAGGGTTTTTCACCGGGTTCTCCGGTTTTCCTCCCTCCATAAAATCAACACCTATAGGTCTTAGCTGTAAATGGAGGACCCCACCAGCTCTGCTGAAAAACTTATTCTCCTTAAATAAAGAATAATAATAATTGGCTGTTAAGCTTAATAACCAAATGTCTTTTAATTTTAGAATGGGGAAAACAACATTGCTAAGTCATATTGCCAAGCGTATTTTAGCTATCCCTCCAAATATCGATGTCTTACTTTGTGAACAAGGTACATGTACAGTAACCTTAAGAAAAAATCTAATTGCTCAAAACACAATCCTTTCAATATTTTTTATTTGTACACCACAATGTTTATGCACTCCACCAGTTTTTTCAGTGCTGTACTGTACTTACAGTATAAACTACTTCAGTTGGTCTATTAGTCTTTTCTTTGATAACCATTTCTAATTTTTCTTTTCTTAATTATCTTGTTAACAGATGTTGCTGCTGATGACACTCCTGCTTTTGATGCAGTCTTGAAAGCTGATATAAAGAGATTGTCATTACTGGAAGAGGTATTGTACTGCACTGCATTGTACTGTACTGTACTGCATTGTACTGTACTGTACTGTACTGTACTGTACTGTACTGTACTGTACTGTACTGTACTGTATATACCAGACAGATAATAGATCCAGATGATTTCTTGTAGTTTGAATTGTCAAGTAGCAATGAGTAATATAATACTTTTTGGGAGCCTTTAGGAAAAAAAGTTGACAGAACTAATTGCAGCTGGAGATGAAAATGCCATGGCAAGACTAAAAGAGGTACAGTTAAATATGTTTTTTCTGTAATATACTAGTATATTTTACTGGTATGTACATGTACTGCAGGGCTGCAAATATATATTTTTTCTTGATAGGACATGTGTCTGATCCAATTCCAATTTTGGTCAGACATTCCTAAAATTTGTTCGGACATAAAACCATTATCACTACATTTTGTCGGACATATAATTCTTCAGAATACAGTTCTGAATTCATGATATAAAGCCAGTTTCTGTGGCGGTCATCTGACTCACCTGTTTAGCATCGCGCGCATGTGTTAATTACTTATACATTGTTTTAATTAATTATTTGGAACCAGAGTAATTAAATGCTATCAGTTTCTCTCAGACTGATTCAGTTACGGAAGATTTAAAATTCAAACATGCTCAATCTAATCGATAGAATTACGAAAGGAAATCGGAATTTTTCTCTCAAAAAGAGAAGTTTCTCTTTCAACATCATAAGGTCGAATTTCTTGATCAGACAATATATTTTATTTGCACGGACACTATGTCTGATGACAATTTAGTTTTGTTCTGACATTTTCCAAATTTGGTTGGACATTGTCCGATGTCCAACAGTAATTTGCAGCCCTGTACTGTATATATAGGCAAAGAGTTCAGGCAAATTACAATACATTCTTGCAAATGGGGCATACCCTAGCAGAGAAATTACAATTTTGGGGTAGAAGAGCAAACTGGATGTACATGTACATTACTTTAAGATTTTTATTCACAACAATACTTTTACTAATTGAAACTAGGTATATGTTGAACTTGAAGCAATTGGTGCAGCTTCAGCTGAGAGCAGAGCAAGAAGAATTTTAGCTGTAAGTTGAGAGCATATTTTATCTTCTTATGTGTTTGGTGAGTCTTGGCAAACTTAACCAGAAGTGAGTTGATAATATTATTATAAATATCTGTTCTTAGGGTCTTGGGTTTACAACTGAGATGCAGTCTCGACCAACAATACAATTTTCTGGAGGATGGCGTATGAGAGTGTCATTAGCAAGGTCAGTCAGTTGGTCAGTCAGTCAGTCGGTTGGTGGGTCAGTCAATCAGTCAGTCAGTCAATCAGTCAGTCAGTCAGTCAGTCAGTCAGTCAGTCAGTCAGTCAGTCAGTCAGTCAGTCAGTCAGTCAGTCAGTCAGTCAGTCAGTCAGTCAGTCAGTCAGTCAGTCAGTCAGTCAGTCAGTCAGTCAGTCAGTCGATCAGTCAGTCAGTCAGTCAGTCAGTAAGTCAGTCAGTCGATCAGTCAGTCAGTCAGTCAGTCAGTCAGTCAGTCAGTCAGTCAGTCAGTCAGTCAGTCAGTCAGTCAGTCAGTCAGTCTGTCTGTCTGTCTGTCAGTCAGTCAGTCAGTCAGTCTGTCTGTCTGTCTGTCTGTCTGTCTGTCTGTCTGTCTGTCTGTCAGTCAGTCAGTCAGTCAGTCAGTCAGTCAGTCAGTCTTGTTTGTTTGTTTGTTTGTTTGTTTGTTTGTTTGTTTGTTTGTTTGTTTGTTTGTTTGTTTGTTTGTTTGTTTGCTTGTTTGCTTGTTTGTTTAATTTATTATTTGTTTATTCAATTTTTGTTGATTCTTTCTTCCATATTGCTAATCCAGAGCATTATTTATGGAGCCCACTTTATTGATGCTTGACGAACCAACGAACCATTTGGACTTAAATGCTGTTATCTGGCTAGACAAGTGAGTCTAAAGTGTAGCCATTGATTGGCACCAATAAGAAAAAAGATATAACATTATATGCAAAACTGCGTAAACTAAAGAGATTGGCCATTTAGCAATACAGTACCCAACATTTATTGTTTTTCTTCTTCTTTGATTTCCAGCTATCTCCAACAGTGGAAGAAAACTCTGTTAGTTGTTTCCCATGACCAACATTTCTTGGACAGTGTTTGCACAGATATCATCCACTTAAGTAAGAAACGTCTTTGTTCTAGTTGATAACCATAATTGTTTTGGTTGTGTTTGTTTTTCTTGTATATATAACCAGGAATTTTTTTAAATTTCATGTTGTAGATGAGCAAAAGTTATTTTATTATAGAGGAAATTATAGTAAGTGTACTTTGGTGTGGAGAATTCACAATATTTACGACTTATTGCTGTGTTTATTACGATCTACACTAATAAACATTTTTGCCTAAAATTTGTTTTAGACTCATTCTTTATTTTAATATTTTGTTCAGGTCAATTCAAAAAAATGTATTACCAAAAAATGCGAGAGCAAGAAAAAGCTTACAAAAGACAGGTACTAAAACGCGGCATACACTGAAACAAGTTTCCGAAACACATTTTCAAAAACTTGTTTCCGAAACTTGTTTCAAAAAATGCGCCAATTTATATTAACTAGATAAATTGGGATTCATGAGAAGCTATACATCTTAATATTCTCACGCAATAGCGCAGTTATGACATTTTCTGCGTTATGTCACTTTTATTGCTCTTAGCAGTTTGGCAAAAACAAGGTATTAAAAAAGAAGCGCATGCACAAGTTATCACTAATACGATTTAATCAAACCGGACATCCCAAGCTTATAAGCACTAAAAGCATGTCAAAAAACAAGATAGCGCACTCTGGTTTTGATCGCCTTCGTCAAAACATCTAGTCGAAGTTACTCAAATCTACCTCTGGAAATATGCCTCCTATACAAGACGCCAACCTTCAGCTTCTCGTAGTTCACCGTCGGATGCCCGGAAAGTGGTGTCCCCTCGGCCACACTTCGCCCACGGTGAAGCACACACTGGCGACAGAGAGCAAGGTCGATAACGGCGAGGGCCCTTACCTTTCACCCTGATCTTCGCTTCTCTCGGTCACTTCACCACGGTGAAGTTATCGTGTACCGATGTCTTCCGTTGTTCTTTGACGCACGCTACCCATACGAAGCTTCCAAAACCAAAAATATAGCTCGTCCGCCATGTTGAATAATGGTGTACGTGTTTTAGTAAGGGGTTATTAAGTGACCGTTTAATGACGCACCAAGGTGGCGCATTTTAAGCACGCTTAACTTAAGCGTGCTTAAATTTTGGCCGTGTAAACAGGGCTTATGATCTTCCAACTATTTAGTCATGTCCGAACTTTTCTTTTTCTCCAGGAAAAGCAGATCAAAGATTTGAAATTAGGTGGGAAATCCAAGAAACAAGCTGTAAGTTAAAATATACCGGTAATCTCTTACAGTCAGTTTCAGCTTCGCTTTTGAAATCCGAAATGAACATTCCGAACTTACGTTGCAATGTTCAGAACCACATTGCGAGGTAGATACAAATTTGTTTCTGCGCTGCGCTGTCGGCAATTTGTTTCTGTTTAATCAAGTATATATTATTATTCATTTCCGTCAAACACTATACAACAAATAATCTTCTACTCCGTGATTTCGCCAAAGGAATTCAATTCAAAGGTTATTAAATTCGAACTTCACAAGTTCCCAACCTTCCAACAAATGTTGACAAACGAATTTCAAAAGCAAGCTGAAACTGACTATAATATACTTTAATTATAATTTATCAAATTCATTAATAATTCATGAAGAAAATTCAAAAGAAATGAATGTTTAATCAGCATCTTTAACTACGGATAAAACATTGATTAATAAAACATCAAGGTTTTATCAAAGTTAATAGGCACTAGTGCCTCAAATTTAGCTTTTTCTGACTGTAAATGATCTTATCTCACCTTTCCTACGACTCTTAAATAATAAATAAAAATAAAATAAAAATAAAAATAATAATAAAAATAAAAATAATAAAAAAAATAATAAAAATAAGTAAGTTAAAATATTCGCGTCCGATCTTTATGGGCATCTACAATGGCGAGCCTTCGGCTCGCCATTTAAATGCCCATAAAGATCGGCTGCTCATATTTTAACTATCACATAAATTCCATGTCCTAAATAACCCAGGTACTTCATGAAAGCCTGACCCCAACACACACCCTAATCATAACCAATAAATTCGTGAATATAGGACATGGATTTATAACCCTTAATTGCTTGTTATTATTTAGGCTGAGGATGCCAAAGCTACACAGAAAAGGAAAATTGAAAAAGGCGGTGGGAGAAAAGCAACTAATGAAGACTCGGTAAGATGTCTGACGAACATCTGATGATGATGATCGGTGAAGTTCATAGAGCTGTAAAACAGTATATGTTGTTTTATTTGAGAAAATACTGTACTGAAAGTATTTATACAATACCCTGGTTGCTATGCGTGTTTTCATTGGTTGTTGCCCATGATCTATTAGAGGACAGACACATGGATCACGTCAGATCACGTCAGCTGACTTGCTTTTTTCTTTCTTCATGCCCCAAAATCCGACAAGAGTTTTGATAAAAACCTTTTAAATTTTTGTATTGTATAAAACAAATAGATTCCATTTTTTTGTTGTCTGTTCAGTTATAGATGCACAGAGGACGTCACAACGTGATAAGAACATCAGTGACCCACTCGACTCATCTGTGCATCTATAACACTGAACAGACAACAAAAAAATGGAATCTATTTGTTAATTATTTTTGCATTCTACATGTAGATGGAAGCAGAGACTGTTGAGTTAATCAAGCGACCTAAAGAATACGTTGTTAAGTTCTCCTTTCCCAACCCTCCTCCGCTAAACCCTCCCATTTTAGGATTGAAAGGTGAGGTGAGCGTAGTCGGAGCTTCCTGTTGTCGTTGTGCAACCTTGTACCCATTATCATGCACTTGTTGTCGTTGTTGATGATGATGGTGGTGGTGGTGGTGGTGGTAATGGTTGTGTTGCTGTTGTTGTTGTTGTGGTGGTGAGGTGATGATGTTGTTGTTGGTGGTGCTTCTGTGGTGGTGGTGGTGGTGGTGGTGGTGGTGATGTTGTTGTTGGTGCTTCTGTTGTTGTTGTGGTGGTGATGTGTTGTTGTTGTTGTTGTGGTGGTGGTGATGTTGTTGTTGTTGGTGCTTCTGTTGTTGTTGTTGTTGTTGTTGTTGATGATGATGATGGTGGTGGTGGTAATGGTTGTGTTGCTGTTGTTGTTGTGGTGGTGAGGTGTGATGATGATGTTGTTGTTGTTGGTGCTTCTGTGGTTGTGGTGGTGGTGGTGATGTTGTTGTTGGTGCTTCTGTTGTTGTTGTTGTTGTGGTGGTGGTGGTGATGTTGTTGTTGGTGCTTCTGTTGTTGTTGTGGTGGTGGTGTGGTGGTGGTGATGTTGTTGTTGTTGTTGTTGTGGTGGTGGTGATGGTGGTGGTGATGTTGGTGGTGGTGGTGCTTCTGTTGTTGTTGTGGTGGTGGTGGTGATGTTGGTGGTGGTGGTGCTTCTGTTGTTGTTGTTGTGGTGGTGAGGTGATGATGGTTGCGATGGTTATTTTTGTTACAATTTTGTTGCGTTGCAAGTTGAAAAGCGTTGTTGCACGTATTACCACCTACCTTAAACATTGTCACGCAACAATGATTTTGTTGTAAGTTGAAAAAAATTGTTGAAAAAAGTAGACGCCAGTTCTACTTGCTGTGCAACATGCCGTTTGGACTTACAACAACGAAATTTTGTTGCGTGCATGATAATGTTTGAAGTGAGTGGTAATACGTGCAACAACGCTTTTCAACTTGCAACGCAACAAAGTTGCAGCAATTTGTTGTTCGTATTACTTCACAGTAAGGTAGTCGGCCTTTCCTTTTTGAATTTAAGTTATTTGTCGATTTTTTTCCCTTTATCGTTCCATTCCAAGACAATTATTCTAATGCTTTATTCTTTTAATAATAGATGTTATCTTTGGCTATCCCGACCAGCCAAAACTTTTTCTGAGCTTAGATTTTGGTATCGACTTAAGCTCGCGAGGTTAGTTTTGCTGCTTTTGAAGAGGTATAATTCGTTTAAGATTTGCGCCATGCACTTGTTGGCAGTTAGATAATAAGTTATTATTGTAATTTTGGATAGTTGCTGTCGTCGGAAATAACGGAGTTGGAAAAAGTACCTTTCTGAAACTGCTAACTGGAGAATTGCATATGGTAAGTTTGCCGAAGCCTGAGGCGGATAATACAAACCGAGGCTTGACAACACAAGCTATCATGCGAAAACCGAATTCAATAATTGTTTTATTATACAATTATAAATGTAGAAGCCTTTAGAAAGTTTTTTACAAAGTTAGGTAAAAATAGTAAATATTCATACCGTCTTCAGTTCGAGGTTCGCTTACTCTTTTCGCTTTCAAATACAATTTTCTCTTTCAAATACTGCTTTAAACCCTAACAGCTGTATGTGTAGCTCGCTTGGTTTTTCTTGGTGGTGTTTAGCGTCAATAAATTACATTTATTAATAAATTACATTTATTTTTATTTGTCATTCTTAAGAGCCAAGGAGAACTAATAAAGAACCATCGTGTAGTAAGTCCGAAAATTTTTGCATTTATTTTTAAATTAATTAATAATTTATGAGGAAAAGCAGGGCTCAAAATAACGGCCAGTCACCGGTCAATGACCGGTCAAATTTTTAATGTGACCGGTCAAATTTGTATAACGCCAGTCATTTTGACCGGTCATATTAACTTGCAATTAATTTTATTACTTCCCTTTGAAGGAACTTAAAATGATTGTTGTTGTGCTGTTGTAGACCCGTTTCATAATGTCTGATATATATTGAAGTGAACTACGCATGCATTTCCTTTTTATGACAAACGTTCATATCAGTGCTAGCTTATATATATAGCGTAGAATATACTTTACATGTTTTTTGTTGTGTTGTAGTTTGTTTTTGTTGGAGGTTTTTTTTTTGTGTTTTTTTTTTTTGTGTGTTTTTTTTTTTTGGGGGGGGGGGGGGGGGGGGGGCGTCGTGAAATTTGACTGGTCAAAAATCGCCTTTGACCGGTCACAATTGGAACTGACCAGTCACCATGACCGGCGTAACATGAAACGTTATTTTGAGCCCTGAAAAGGCAAATCACATATTACTACTCCGCTTGATAAAATGAGGTCGATCTTTGGAAAGAATTTTTCAAAATTGTACTCTAAGTGATCGTGGCAATTGACGAACAGGGCGAAAAGCGTAACCTTGTGACGACTATTAAAGCACAGCAAATAATTTTGAATAAACGGCCCAACAGAGGAGACATGGATAATTTTTAAATTTAACCGCCGATCACGTGAATAAAAACGATGAATACGACAAAATCGTATATTTAAATGAAAATTATTTTAATGTCATTTATTTTATTTATCGTTTAGCGCATTGGGTTTTACAGTCAACACGCGGCTGATCAGGTTAGTCAGGTTTTTAGGTTTGAAGATAAGGCTATTAATATATGTTTTTTGAATGAATGAATGAATGAATGAATGAATGAATGAATGAATGAATGAATGAATGAATGAATGAATGAATGAATGAGTGAGTGAGTGAGTGAGTGAATGAATAATTGATGAGGGAGGGAGGAAGAGAGAGAGAGCGAGCGGTGGGCTGCCTGATTGGTTGATTATTAAATTTTTGATTGTTTTATTTAGTTGAACTTAGAAGAATCTTCTGTTGAATATCTAAGGGTAATTAAGTTTGAATATAAACAACTACATTACCAATTACATTCTCGCTCTCTACCGAACGTTTAACCTTCTTCGTTGCCTTATTCAGAGAAAATATAACCTGAATTACCAAGAATCCCGGAAAATACTTGGTCAATATGGCCTCAGTGGACATGCGCATACGATTAAAATTAAAGATTTATCTGGTGAGCCAGTCATCATTGATGTTATAAATTGCCAATAACAGTTACCATCATCCAATTATAGGACGATAAAATCAGGACCACCATTACCATTACTACCACCACCACCATTACCAACACCACCAGTACCACCACTACCATGACTAGCACCATCACCACAACCACCACCACCAAGACCACCATGACAAGCACCAGCACAACAACCACCACGATTAGCACCACCACCACCACAACCACCACCAACACCACAACTACCACCATCACCACTACCATCATTATCAACGGACACTATCAGCATCAATACCATCTAGTACTATCAATCATCAGTTCCACCCAAACCACCTCAGATGTCTATAGGCCTATAGCGTATGAATTTTCTTTTTCTAGGTGGACAGAAATCAAGGGTTGCATTTGCGGATCTGTCTCTAGGTAACCCGGATGTTATAATTTTGGTAAGTTGTTGCATAGGATTGCGTGAGACCCACATTAACTCTGATTCCCTTCACAGACGTCCTTTTCGCTTTCACATTTCTTTTCAGGATGAACCTACCAATAACCTGGATATTGAGTCTATTGACGCTTTGGCTGAAGCAATTAACAAATTTTCTGGAGGTGAGAACAGCGACAACAACTACAACAGCAGCAGCAACAACAACACCAACACCAACCGCAACACCATCAGCAACGTCAACAGCAGCGACAAAAACGACGGCAACGTCAACAGCAGCGACAACAGCGACGACAACAACAACAGCACCAGCAACACCAACAGAGGCAGCACCACCACCACCACCACCACCAAACAACAGAACCAAGAACACCAACAGCACTAGCACCACCATCGCCACCACCAACAACAACAGCTGCAGCAACAACAGTGACGCCAACAGTACTACCTACCTACCTACCTACCTACCTACCTACCTACCTACCTACCTACCTACCTACCTACCTACCTACCTACCTACCTACCTACCTACCTACCTACTGTACTTACCTACCTACCTACCTACTGTACTTACCTACCTCCCAACCTACCTACCTACTGTACTTACCTACCTACCTACCTACCTACCTACCTACCTACCTACCTACCTACCTACCTACCTACCTACCTACCTACCTACTTACCTACCTACTTACCTACCTACCTACCTACTGTACTTACTTACCTACCTACCTACGTATATATTGACTTATGTACATTCTTTTCATTCAAGGTGTAATATTGGTAAGTCACGACGCACGTTTAATTCTGGAAACTGAATGCCAACTGTGGGTGGTCGAAGATACCAATATTCACGAAATAGAAGGCGGTTTCGAAGACTATCGACAAGAAATTCTGGAAAAACTCGGTGAAACTCTAACTCCCTCAGCTTGAGAGCTGTTGAATTTTTTTTTAATTTAGGCGAAATTACTGCGAGATGCAGTGCAGTGTTTGATGGCATAGCGAAGTAGTGAATGTTGCATTTCTTATGCATAAAAAGTTTTGTAATGTAGATCTCTGAGCTTCATTTTAATTCGTTGTATAGCTCTGGTGGTGATCGTGGTGGTCTTGAGTATTGAACAGTTTTACACCCTTCAACACATTTCACTCTAATGAAGGGCTCTGCTCAAAACATCAGTATTTCGTTATCAAAACTATTCTCGACAGTTTACCATCTTTTCACTTTGCTGTATCTAAAACACTGCCTACACAACACTCTACTTTTTTACACTCTCGGCGAAAGTTTACCTAAGCCAAGTGAAATTGCATAAAGTCTGTTGCTTACACACGTAAAAACGCACAAGCTGTTACAGACCTGCAAGCAAGTTGTTACAAGGCTGTTCAACAGGCTGTCACCGTCACGTGTTCGCACTGGCTGTCCCAGTCTGTTAACATGTCTGTAACAGGTTGTTGACAACTTGTAACAAGGCTGATGACTCCAACAGACTGATGAAAAGTTGTTCCAACAACCTGTTACCGCTCTGCACTCAACAAGTTGTTGACAGGTTGATGCCAACAAGGTTGTAGCAGCTTCTTGCATGAACAGCATTGTTACAACTTGTTCCCAGCCTTGCTACAATCCTGTTGCGAATACATCCTGTTGACAAGCTGTGAGATTTTTACGTGTGTACCATTAGCACAATTTCTGTAGGTATTACAAGTCTAAAACTTTTCAGTAATTAAGACAACCACTAGAACTATGCAATGAACTACAATCATTGTCAAAAATGTTGGAACGAACATCCGCGATGGAGAGAAGTTTCCCCTCTCCCTCCCCTCCCCCCCAAACAATGTTGTATGCGTATAAATGTCGCCAAACATCGGACAAACATGCATGTGCTTAGCTTTACCATTGATTTGGGGGGGAGGGGGGTTTAATGAAACGTTACTTATTTAAATATTTAATTATTTGTATGGGGTCATGCAAATGTGTTCAATCGTTTCAACATATTTTGTCAATGATTGTAGAATGAAACTCTGACCTTTATAGTATAAAACTTTTTATAGGACAAAAATGCAATTTCTCGTGATTTTCTTTCATGACCTGGTTTGCATAAGATCGTCGCGATCGCCTGAATCCATCCAATCAGATTGGGCGATTCGAAATATCTCTCGTCTGATTGGAGAGATTTGGGCAACTGGGGCGATCGTATGGAAACCAGGCTTTAGGATCATTTGGACGGACTGTAGATCAGTATTTTGAGTCATCAAACGCTCAACCTCAATCTAGCTACGTCAACACGTGGTGGAATCGAAAGACCGTGCTTTTTTCACGCAACATACAAACAATCAATCATGCAAGGAAAATGCTACCCTGCGAGCAGAGCCTTCTTTTCCTTATTTCTTCGCTGAGAGAGGAAGAAAAGTAGGCTCTGCTGTATTCGTGTTTGGCTTCGTCCAAGATTTAGGACGAAGTAACCCGTTTAAGACCCGTTTAACCGGTTCTCGTTTTGTTTCTGCTCTGATTGGGACTGGGTTCGAGATTGTAACCAACCAACTGACATGCATGCGCAATGGAAACCAGTCACGAATACAGCAGAGCCTACTTTTCTTCCTCTCTCAGCGAAGAAATAAGGAAAAGAAGGCTCTGCTCGCAGGGTAGGAAAATGCACAAATTAGCAAACGAACAAAGTTAGGCCGCACACAAAATGTTGGAACAAACATACTTTTGTGTATGTACGAATAAGACGAAATAGCTTAGGTGTACATGTGTGTGTATACCTAAAAAGGAAGGGTGTAATGGTTATAAATAAATAGTATAATTGTCATCATTTAAATCTTAAATTTGTCCTCCGTTCCGTTGCCTGGAATAGGATAGATAACCAAGATGGTGGCTGTAGAAATCGTAATCCGGATGTAAAGGGGGAAAAAACTCGAAACAATTTGAGCCTCTGAAGCATACACATGGTGTAATAAAGGTCTTGTTGAGCGCGCGAGGGTATGGGAGTACGCGACGGGAAATCGTTGCTTCCGCAAGGCCTGGGTACGAGACTGGATAGGTAACCACTAATTTCATCGCGTCGTCGGGGCTAAAACCCCTGTGACCTTGGCAATTTCACCTAAACGAAAACGCGCGAAAATTTTAACCAATAGGAAAGCAGAAGTCTTTAGTGTTACCTGGCCCATATTTCTTCAAAATTGGGCCTAAGTACTGTCGCGTCGCCCCAGGTCCTTGACTTACGAGCAGTGTTAAAAACGCGCGCTATTGTGACTTTGAAGTTCTTTTTATAGTTCAACCTTTTCAAGAATATTAGAGTCTGGACTGACAAAAAATCTGACCGTTCTGATCCAGGTAAAAATACAAAATCCGAACATATGAAAGTTTAGTACGAACCGAGTTAACATTAAGCCCTAATCAAACGAGAACGCAAGTCATCGCACGTTGGCAGTCGCAAATTTCCGTGGCGGTCGTTCGAACACCCAAATTAACAAAATAAAGGTTTCAGGAGTGTTTTAAACAAGTTTTAACTTTGTCACGGTACACGATATTTTCGGGAAATTATTCAGAGCGGGTGGTTGAGATAGCGTGACTGCCAACTTGCGTTCTCGTTTGATTAGAGCTTTAGACAGTGAGCCCCATGTTGTCTACGAGGCGCAGCCAATCGGACTATCGTTCATAGACGAGCGTTGTCTAATTTGTTTTCGTATAAACCAACTAGTCGGCAAAATGCGAGTTTTCTGCCATTTGTATTTAAAACTCGACTCTTACGCTACATTGTGGTATCACCAATAGACAGCGAGTAGCTCAGTCAATCAAAATGTAGCATTTGTAATAGTCCACTAGCTAGTTTATACTAAAAAGATTTCTCAATAGCATTAAGGAGACAAAAAAACACTTTCAGATGAAAGAACGCGTCTGACGTTTATTACAGTATATCTACATGTATCTTACATGTTCATACAATATTTCACAAAACGAAGGTTCTCCCATTTTTCATCAAACTTCTCCCATCGGAACTGCAACTCTTCGATTCCTTTCCAACCGACAAAACAACGTTTTCCACGCCTTTTGAGATTAATTCATCTAAAATAAACTTTGAGGTACTGCCGAAATTTTTAAGTCGCTGAAATATTGACATTTATGACAATCGTCTTGAGTAGTACAAAATCGATAAATAGGTTTAAATTCAATGTACATAATATAGAATAAATTTATCACCGAGGAGAAACCACGAACTTGTAGTAAAAAGTTCATCGGTGGTTCCCTCGCTCGGGTTTCTGTTTTTTAAAAATTTCGGTAGTATCTACCACGGTGTGGTCTTAAGCTTTTTACTATACACCGTAGCAGGAAGATCTATTTTTACAGTTTTAAACTCTGAACACAACCATATCGACTAGTTTTATTATTTAGTTTAGAGAAGCCTAATTAACAAATTAATATAAAGATGGGAAAACTTTCCGAAACGGGCTACCTAGCCCATTGTTTAACGTTTTGTTGTATCTCCCCCCTCCCTTCGTGACGTTCAAGCTCTGGGCGACTCCATGCTGACGAGTTTCACTTGATTGGCGTCTCGTTCGGTTTCGTAGTGCGGCGCCAGCTCGTGTTTGAAGCAATTTAAGATATCATACTCGATGGGGATGACCTTGTTTATGACCAAGTAACGGAAGAAGTACGACACGGCCACTATGGTAAGCAGGGAGCATACCATGGAGAATGTACGGAACGGGAACAGTTGGCCGTATTCTTCGTCGTAGAATGGGTACTTAATGAGCGCATCAAATCCGATCAGAGGTTCACCGCCAGCAACTCGCAAGAACAGTCCGACAAAGTAGCCACAAATCGATCCGTAAGTGTTCGACGCTTGGACGTAAATAACGCAGAAGAGTTGAGGGAAGAGGATGGCGTATACCAAGTCGGAACACAAGTGGAAGAGAACGTAGATTGAATTCACGTTTAAGGCCAGGACTGTCGATATAAAACCAACGCCCAAGACGGAAGCACGGATAACCCAAACGATTTCTTTCTCGGAAGCCTAATAACAAAAGATGAGAAACAATAGCTATACTACACAATAACAAAATTAGTGTGACGTGTAGGCACAGTAGAAATAAAGAGTTATACACACTGACCTATATATATATATAGAGAGAGAGAGACTGGACTATGGGTGCCCTATATCAATGACTGATGATGGTGACCAATCCAAGATGGCAGTTTGTGGTCAAAAAGTCAGTAACCGCTGACCTTTTTCCCCATGAAAGAATTTACCGGCCTGCGGGCGCGGTTGAGCCCACAGTCAAGTGCACATTTCAGACAGAATACGGTCAGCGGTCGCTAACATGGGAAAAACAAAAAGACCATATATTTTCCGCCATCTTTGTTCGATCATTTTTTGGCCAGGACCCGCAGTCCAGTTTGTATAGGTCAGTGGTTATACAGACTCAAGGCACAATGCGAATTTCTAACATCTTTCTTACCTTTGGTCGTAAGATCAATTTATAGATATTTCTGGCAAACATAGAGCTGGCGGAGAGTGTGGAGGAGTCAGCCGAGGACATGACAGCAGCAGAGACGGCGCCAAGACCAATGAACGAGACAGCCGAGGGAGTCAAATATTGCAAGACCAAAGGAAGAATACGACTGGCATCATCAGCAGGCAAGGTACCGTTTACTACTCCACTGTAAGTCGTTTCATTCCAATCTAAAACAGAAAAGATAGAAAATTTACACGACAGAAAAACAAAGTACCTTTTATAGAATATTATTATATGGCACACGTTACTTCCGTTGAAATCATACGTTCTCATTGGCTGAGACGCGTCACGTGCCGGTCGATAATTTTCCGTAATCGACCGGTCGATTACGGATTTTGGCAGACATGTTGTTTTCAACTAAACAATGAAAGAAAACCGCAAAACTTTTGTGAATTCAATAACCTGAGGACTAAATTATGTATGAGTGGGACGATGAGCAATCTGGCAGTGAGTTTTAGGAGCTCGAAAGCGATGACAACAAGAGCAACAAGCCAACAACATTGAAAACGATGAGTCTATGTCACACGCTCGAGGTCACACTATTGACAAGGTAATGGAAGATGTGTTGTTTCAAAATGCCATATAATAAACCTCTTATTAACCTCGTCCGCTTGGTCATTACGGAAAAATATCAGACCTCGGTCTGATAGTTTTCCGTAATGACCGCGCTCTCGGTTAATAAGAAGTTAATATATTTTGTAATTATCATTTATATTTGGTCTCTGACGTCAGGTGTGGGGTAAAATATTTTCACATGTAGCAAAACCATTTATATCTCTAAGTTTGTTCATCGAAATCATTTGAAACTGTGCACATAAAAACTCCTTGCGACGCTGAACATTTCATGTTAGATATGCAAGAGATTTAGCTCTGTATGAAAATATTTCACCCCACTCCTGACGTCAGAGACCATCTCATTTACATATCAAACAAATTGAAATATCTTGAAAACGAAGAAAGATACGAAAAAGTTGTAAAGGATCTTCTATTACAATTTTATGAGTTCTTTCAAATTAGACAAACTTAATTTTTAATGCCAATCCCCTTTAATTAAAGATTAATTATGACCATCGCCACATCATTTATCACCGCCACCATCATCACTACCACCACTACATCACCATTATACATACCACCACTACACCATTACCACCACCACCACCATCAATCACCACCAACAACATCCCCACCACCACTATCATCATTTTCATAGCATTAGTTGCATGTGTACGTAATTTTACATACGACCATATCCACTCTCCCCTCATGCTAAAAATAGTTACTCTCATATTCACTCTCCCCTCTTGCTAAAAATAGTTACTCTCTTACTTGTTGAAGCTCCAACAGCACCAATGAGAACAGCAGGAATGGCGGCCAAGAAGCAGCCGATTGAAGCGGCGAACGACAAGTATTTCGCATGAACTGTTGTTCGGCAAGACAGAACGCGTTGGAAATACGCTTGCCATGGGATTCCACCGAACGTCTAAAAAAGATGAAAGGAATTTACGGTAAGAAACCTTGTTTAATTTAACCTTCAATGAATCCAGAGAAGCTACAGTTTCCATGGTTCCTTTTGAAACCATACAGATCTAGTATTTTACTCTGATTTTCTATCTAAGGGATAATAACGCATGTTTTGGCGTCATGGATTCTCTTATCCAAACTTTTCGCTATCAACTTACCAGGAACAAGACGTAATCAACCCATTTTCCAGACTTCTTTGTGTCCCAGTGACCAATCCAAGTGTCCTTTCGTTTCAACAATAGGTTGCACAGCAGCGTTCGTCATTGCGAAGGGAACTGCGAGCCACTACAGAAAGACGAACGAACGAAATGAGAATAAGGGAAAGACTGAAAAAAGGGGAAATAAGGAGGCAAAAGCGAGAGTAAACTGGGCCCCTTAATATAGGCATTACAATATATACGAATACGTTTAAAGTGCATATGAAACGAAAATTAAGTTTATCTTATTTGAAAGAACACTTAAAGTTATAGAGTAGCATCTTTTGCAGTTTTTCGTTTCCTTGCTTCGTTCTTGAGATATTTTAGTTTGTTTGATATGCAAATTAAACATTTTGACGTCGTAGGTGCATAATGAGCTATCGGAGAAGGTTAGATATCTTTTCTATTATCACACCAAATTAATTTGAATGAAGCATGTGGATGTGTTTCGCCAACAACACTAAACATGTAGATCTTCAAGTGATTTTTTATATTTGATAATAGCAAAGATATAACTTTTTCGATAACTCATTATGCACGTGTGACGTCAAAATGTTTAATTTGCATATCAAACAAACTAAAATATCTCAACAACGAAGCAAGGAAACGAAAAACTGCAAAATATGTTACTCTACAAATCTTAAGTGTTCTTTCAAATAAGACAAACTTAATTTTCGTTTCATAGGCACTTTTTCTCAAACACTTTTTAAAGTAAACAAAAGGTGAAAAAATACAGCCGATGTACTCACCAGTCCAACGAAGATACAAATGAGTTGCACGACATCGGTGTAAACAACTGAATAGAGACCTCCGCATAATGTGTACGAAATAGCGATAGCCCCAGAGACAATGATAGATGTTGTGGTATCGATATCAATGACCACACTGATCGCTGCTCCAAGAGCGGCTAGGATAGCTGACGACCAAAATATATCGCCAAGGAAGGCTGGGATGTAGAGCAGTCCTCCCATCATTGAGCCGTATTTCTCTTGGAAGGGGTCCAACATGGTAACGTATTTTCGGGATCGCATCTTCTCGGCAAACAGCAATCCACCTAAAAGCAAAAGGCGGGGGATTAGTTCACGAGTACATCTGCAAATGGCATACGAGCCTCCTCCAATCCGTTTTCTCCATCGGCGTCTTATTTTGCGCGAATAATCCGCATTCAGCAATGCAATTGGTTAGCGCTGCTATTTTTGTCCCAGCATTTTTTTTTGCTAACCAATCGCATCGCTTCGGAAAAAGTTTGTCGATTCTCTAAAACATTTGGATAAAGGTCTGGGATTAAAGATAACACAAGACTGACAAGAGCGACAGACACAATATAGGTCTTATTGATAAATAGCCGCAGAATTGAAATTCTTTAATATGTATATGAATTATCCCCTATATGACATCGTTTAAAAGTAGACATCCTGTACATGAAAACGAGGCCATATATAGAGGCGAATTTATAGAGATATAAAAGAATTCTAATCCGGCAGCAATTTAGAAATAAGGCTCATGACATACAAGAATACACTAAAAGGATTTGGCAAGTTTTCGTTGATTAAATCACTAAAAATCTTTCTTGAATTTTCGCATTTCAGCGCTCGCCTATTCGTTTACAGAATAAATAAATGATTCGCCATGTTTTCACACTATGACATGAACACTTGGGGCGTTTTTTCAAAATTGCGCGTGTTCATCCTACGATTTTTATTGGCGCGAATTGGCATTGCATGTGGTGAAAGCTTTTTTGTTTTCTATACATTACGAAACGAAACATAAGAAAAATAATAAAAAACATTTGGCAGTCTTGCATTTGTAGTCGAAAGGTGACTAAACTGCAAGATTGACCAGGATTGAAATATTAATTCCGAAAAATATTGTTGAAATGGACGTTTTCTTTTGTTTATTTTCGTTTGAGCAAAACGTTTGTCGGCCATGCATCTTTGTTTACAAGGTCGAAAACACGAACTGCTATACGGAATTTTCGCTTCGCCTCATTGAGATGAAACAGATGCAAAAAAAAACGTGCTTCAACGATAGCCTGCTTTACATCTGTCGGTGTCATACCGGATGAGTGACCCCCGTAGCCCATGGGTGACCCCCCGAGATTCAACCCCAGTTGTTAGTGACCTATTTGGATTTGGATGATAAAAGTTAGGATTAGGTTTACGATTAGTGTTGGGGTTTATCATTAGATTAATTAAGTCTAGAGGTCATTTACCTCTATCTGGGGAGAGTACCGGGTTATTCATCCCCAGGGGTAAATGACCAGGGGGTCACTCATCTCGGTTGTCACCGTATTCATTGCAAGGTAAGTCGATTGATTTGTATGTTAAATCGAAATTTAAGAAAATATCGTGAAAAGTGTTAGAATTTTTGGTGTTTTATTTGAATAGTTCTATATTTTTTTAGCCGACTGGTTTACAGCTGCTAAACAGTTTTAGATTTGCTACCAGTTTTAAAGTTTATCATTTGGGGATGTTAAATTAACACTGTGACACCAGTATTCTAAAAGCTGACTCGCACTCAATGAGTGGTCCCTCTCATTCAATAAGTGCAACTCGACACTCAATGAGTCTCCACTCACCCTCACTGAGTACGAGACTACACTCGCTCTCTAACCATTCAATTGAATGGTGTTTGGAGAGTAAGTGTAGGCGAGGTTGAGTGGAGACTCACTGAGTATCGAGTTGCACTTATTCAGTGTGACCGGCCACTCAGTGAGTGCGAGAGTGAGCTTTTGGAATACAAGCGTTAGTGATTATTACGATTAGTATTATAATTATTACTACGATTAGTATTATAATTATTACTATAGACCTTATTCAAAAATGGCCGCCGAATTAGAATTCTTTTATGTGCATATAAATTAGCCCTTATGACCTCATTTTAAAGTAAAAATTATTTTGAATTTCACACATGAAAACGAGTTCATAAGGGCTAATTTATATGTATATAAAAGAATTTTAATTCGGCGGCCATTTTTGAATAAGGTCTATGATTAGTATTATAATTACTATGATTAGTATTATAATTATTACTATGATTAGTATTATAATTATTACTATGATTAGTATTATAATTATTACTATGATTAGTATTATAATTATTATTATTATTCCTACTGTGACTATGATTATTTAATTAATTAATTTACTTTAGTTATTTATGTTATTCTTATTTAATTTATTTATTTAATTTATATTTAGCTATTAGAAGTGCAATTATCATTATGATTAGTGTTAACACCATTATTTAATAGAACTAATATTATTATTGTGGTTTATTTTTATTGTTGATGAATGGTAAAACTGTCAAAAAGAACGTAATAAAGTCGGTACGTAGATTCGTAAAGTGAGTTTATAATCGTCAGATCTCGTAAAGCTAGTCTGTGTCGCAACCTCGACACGAGCGCGTTGAGCATTGATAAAAGCCGTAACCAAAAACAGGTTCAACATCTCATTCACAACTGTTTAAAAAAACAGGCCTGAATAAGATGTCATGCAACTGTTCGACGCATTAAAACCGGTGCGGAATGATCAGAAGTGTACATTAGTGATAACGTAAAACGTTTTACAGAACTAAGGTCTGAATTAAGTTAAAGTGCACCCAAACCTTCACGGCTAAAGTTGTCTACTATATTACGTAGTCATTAAAAATACATGGAGTGACGTCATCATATGAATGACGTCATCACATGTAGTGACGTCATCAGGTGAAGTGTACTGAATTCAGGAACACAAAGGTTCATTGTAGTCGTCTTCTTATTAAAGGTTTAAGAAATCCAAATTTTGTCAAAAGTCGAACCAGTTAATTATCGATACAGTTGGTGTATTAGTCAGGTTGATTGATCAATATTTACCATATTCGAGGTGTAATTTGCCAAGAACTGATTCCCTAGAGTATACACGACTTAAACCTACTCTGGTATCCAAACGTTTTGGGAAAAGTGAAAACGACTTGGGGTTAGGGTGCACCTTAACAAAACATATCACATAAACGATGTACAATTACCAACAAATATTGCAAGTTTTAAGACGCCTCTGACTGCAGGTGGAAGAGAGCTGCTTTCACCAAGAACTGGACCATTTGGCATGGCCTGTCAACGGGAGAAAGTCAACAATCCTAGAAATATACCTTGCATATGATCTTGCATGTCCTAACAGTCGTGTATAAACTACTAGTATTACTATATTAGATGTTATAACAGCAATTACATGCACGAGTATCACGTAACCTTAGCCATTCCCTGCTAAGATCGCTCCATACATCTTACAGGCAATGATGCTATAAGCAAAGGAAGAACCACAATGAACAACTAATTACACTACTAAATGTTACAATTATACTCTTGTGTGTTGTAGCTGGTAATTGTTTGTTGAATTTAATCGTCTAGGTGGATGTAGTCTTGAAGAAAACTGGTGTTTATGGTGTTATGGAGTAAATGGTGTGGACTTCATGTGTGTGTGGAAATTGTTTGCCTATTCAGGTGAAATTCTCAAAGTTTTTCGGCAAGATGTGTTCGCAACGGGCTTGTGGAATTCTGGACAAAGTTTCATAGGCAGAGTAAGTGCAGAGTTATAATAAGTGCAGAGCGATAGTCAAGTGCAGAGCCATAGGTAAGTGCATTAGCCATAGGTAAGTGCATTAGCCATAGGTAAGTGCAGAGCCATAGGTAAGTGCAGAGCCATAGGTAAGTGCAGGGCCATAGGTAAGTGCAGGGCCATAGGTAAGTGCAGAGCTATAGTAGGTGCAGAGCGATAGTTATAAGTACAATAGTATAGTAAGTTGTTGAAACAAGCAGCAATAGGTTTGTTGACAGCAAACGATATCAGGTCAGCTTGGAGCAACTTGGAGCAAGTCTGATGCAGTTCACGAATTCATAGTGCGGTTCTCCAACGAGTCAGCAGCGCTATTCAGAGTTCGTTCGTAATCAATATAGCAAGCGACGCCAGTCTGCACACACCCAATTCCAGATTTGCCAAAAAACTAGAAATAAGCCTACGGCAAACACATCTTGTGAATAGCTTGATGGAAGAGTTGCAAGAGTTTGTATAGTAGTGCTAATGAGAATATGTTGTGTTGTATGTTGTGTTGCAGATTGAAATCTTGAGAAAACTGATGCTTTAACAGTGACTGAAGTGAGGAGGTAAATATCTTGAACTTTGAACCATATTCGACGGCCTCAACGGCGGTCATCATCAGTTGTATATTGTGTTGCTTCGTATATTTAATTTACTTGCAAACCCTCTTACTAAAATCTCACACGCCATTGCAAATGTGGATTGAAGAACCTGACATGTAAAGTAAAAGTTTTTCGCCATCAAAGTTTTTTGCTTAGAATTCTTTAAATGTTTGCATGACTCAACTGGTGTTTCCAAAAATTCTCACTTGTATTGCTTGGAATTGTTTACGTTGCTAGCATATATTGCTTGGGTACTTCATGTAACTCCGTGTGTGAAAGCCTTTTGTGCCTCAGATCATGAGACACGATTGATATGAAAATTGCGCATCCGTGTACGCATGCGTGAAAATGTTCCAATGGCGTGCGAAAATGTTCTAATGGCGTGTGAAACTTTTGCAAGGGGTGCTGTTTCCACAATTCCTTATCTTCCTTGAATGTTATTCAGGCTTTACCTTGATACAAACCGTGAAACCAACTGCATTCCCTATATCCCTCACGAAGGCTGTTAGGCCAAGCCGCTTCGAAGGATACTTCCTATAGATTATCAACAGACCATACATCGTTTCCAACGAATCCCTTCCCCAAACCCTTGCCTTTTTTACCCAACGAACCCCTTCCCCCAACCCTCGCCTTTCTTCAAGCTAGCCATTCCAACTAACTCTACATTACGTTTACATTTACAATAATTTAAATTTTTTGTGCATAAAGTGTGTATTTCGTACTGAGTTCGCTATTATGCCGCGTGCTTCTAGATAGGTTTTATCTAACACTACTGGACGTGGGCAAGTCACAAGGCTCTTCCCCCCTGTCCTGCCTTCACACCCTCTCACCCTCCCTCACACCTCCACGCTGTCTCAATTTATCAATAGAGCACTTTCATAATAGCGACCATTTTAAATATTCTTTTATGTGCATCTAAATGAGCCTTTCTGGCATCGCCAATTCGATTCTTTTGAATTGTAGACGCACCAACGAGGCCAGAAAGGATTATTAAGATTACATAAAATACTCAAATTAGTCGCCATTATGAAAAAGCTCTATCTACCAGGGTTGGATTCAACCAAAATCTATAAACAAATCCGTTTACGAATCGCACCGGTCTGCAGAAAGGCGAAAATAATTCGAATTGTTGACGTCCACGGGACTTTAAAACTGTGGAACGGAGAGACAAATTCAAAATGTCAAGCCGAAAAACTTTCAACAAATATTGACGCTTGCCTCGACGTTTTAAGAAAAACTAATTCCGGCAAACAAAAGCGAACTTGTGCAGTTAATTGTCAACCTTTAAACGTTTGTAATGAGGAAGCTAGCGATTTGAATTTTTCACTCCGTTTCAGAGTTCCGTGACTTTGATAGTAGACATTTTGGAATGATTTTGGTGAAAACTGCTATAGATGAAAATGTGGTTTCTACGCGCGTTTTCGCAGTTAGGTGCGTTTCGTAACAGGAAATATACGGACAAATTTCACTTTACAAATTTAAGGGGCTCTATTCTTAAGATGGGAAGGTCGGGGACTAACCTACGCCGACCGCGAGGCAATTAGCGAACTAAGCGAGCTGTTTATTTTTTTCTTTAAAATTAGGTTAAACTTGAAGAAATCTATTAAAATGATAGAAAAAGTCATGCGATAGACGAAGCCACATTAAAGCGAGTCTTCTACGGAAACAATACGGTATCGTAATATTTAGTTTGTGCAAAGTTTCTACTTAAAATTCGTTAAGATAAAGGTTTTATCTTATGGGTAAAAGCATGAACTTTAGTTTCCGCTATAGATCGTTTTCATCACGGCGGCCATATTGGTGTACGAAAACAATGAAATGGCGGCCATATTGGTGTACCATCTTTATCCTATGGGAATTTAACTCTATTCTTATTCAAATATTTCGTATTGTTTCACCACCCCAATGGGGCCACCGATCACGTGAGTGAAAACGATCCATTGAAGTCAACGAGTTTGAAAGAAATAAGTCGAGCTTTTTACGACACAGCCTGGAAAAAAAGTTGGCTGTAGTTTGTCGTTGTAAAAGTTAGGATGTTAAACTTTGCTATAGCAAGTCTTGCCAAGCTGCGAGAAACCAAAAACTCAAACTTTACACACGAACTATAACCTTTGCTTTCAACGGTTCTAAGAAGAAACTTCGCACGATTATTACGCGGATATCTTAAAAAAAATATTTAGAATAACCTAACCGGATTCCTCATCAGGGAACTACTCCCAAAATAATTTTCCTGTCTAGAAAAACGACTGGGTTTTTGTATTCCTACATCTGGAAGTACACTCACCTAGTGTCAAACTGATAGAGTAGCACCAAGGGGCCTGCACCCAGACCAGGCCCACGCTGAACGTTTTCTCGGCCGTTCCATTGATATAACCACCACCGACCCAAGTTGCTGCATGTGATAAACAAAATACAATACTTTGAGCAATGGAGAACGGGAAAATTAGGGAAGATTGAATTTAATGTGTATAAACCAGCTGACTGCGTAGCTAAACTTGGGGGGTGTTTACATGAGGTCGGACTCAACTCGGACCGGCCTGAATTTCGCATTTCAGTTTACATGAGCCCAGCCTTGAAGATTTGTGTCAACATAGTCAATCGAGATATGGTCTGGAAACTCGGCAAACTTCAAAGCGCCTATAATGAGCTGGGATTTTATGTTGAACCGTACCTTACACATCCTTTGTTTTAGGTTTATCAATATTTAAATAGCACGGTTGAGTGATTGAACTGAAACGTTGCTATTGGACAATTCGTTCATTATACTAAAATACAATGTGTTCAGTGACCGTGCACCGTGCACAAAAATGCATAAAGGCGAACAAAAAGATAGACCAAAGACTTTAGCAGAGTTTCCAGACCATATCTCGATTGACTATGATGTCAATAAGCCATTTGCACGCTGACGTAAAATAGCGTTGGGTGACTACCACTACCACCAGAATGCTTTGCTAGCATCCTAGTGCTGATAAATGGAGGATACTAATGCTATTTTGCGTCACCGTGCAAATGGCTTATTGCCTTACAGCTCGTGACTGCAGGAGAATCATTATTTTATGTGGATTTGACACCAATCTCATTTAAAACGTGTTGAGTTTGAGAGGTGCAAGTGCTTCAGTTCGGTCTAGCAGGCGACCGGAGATTAGGCCGACGATAACTGAATGAATCTTAGGCCGGACTCATGAAAATGATCTAGAGTAAAAACACAACAACCAGTTTGGGCCGGCCTCAGTATGTGAACATGCCCTTGCTCCGCAACGACTATCAGACTATGGTTACAAAACAGAAAGTTGTTTCTCTTACCAGTCATGGTCATAGCACCGACAAATAAACCAATATCTCTTCCAGCTAACATCACGTCTTCACTTTTGCTCACACCGCCGCCTTCCCCTTCGCAAAGCTCGCCATCTGTGGACTTTTTACGCTTGAACGCCGCCCACAACCCAACACCAAGAATGGCGAGGTAGAAAACAATGATCCCAATAAGTCCTATCACGTTCAAAGCCATGTTTGCTTAGTAAATCTAGAGGAAAGACAGTAACTCCATGACTTCCAGAAATATATAAAATACAAGGGCTTCGTATCAATAGCTTAAAATACAAGGGCTTCGTATCAATAGCTTCCCAATGTGGTTGATGTTCCTTTCGGAACCATACAGACTTTTTTACTTTAAATACGAAAGTAGTGTGCTGAGTAAGGCTTGAGTTTCTAACGTTTCGAGCGAAGGCCCTTCGTCAGAGAGAAACATTTTTACTTTACTCTGGTGAACGGCATCTCAGTCAACTAGGGGATCAAAGCCCTGTTTCGTGCTGCGCAATGGCCAAGATCATTGCAAGACAAGTTGCTGCAATCAATTGAACTTCATTCTACTTCGTGCAATGATTACCGCAAAATTTCTCGATTTTGACCATTGCACATCGCGTTACACGCTGCAATGGTTCGTCCAACAAGCGTCTTTCTGCGTGGCCATTTGTTTACTATGCCTCAATTAAGAACAGCGGCGTGGTACGACAAACGCGCAATAGGTGTGTACCCGTAAATATATTGCTTGCGGTGGTAGCAATAACATGTACACTGCGAACATAATTGTGCTCTCAAATATATTTGTGCATTGCCAAACCTATAGTGTCCGGTTTCCGTATTCACTCACACACAGCACATCTGTGAGGGTGTAGATAAAAGGCGGACGCGGACGCGGACGGCGGACGGCGGACGGCGGACGGCGGACGGCGGACGGCGGACGGCGGACGGACTCGTGGTATTTTTAACCGGGGTTTTATCGCCGGTAGTTATTTGTGGGGTATTATCCCCCGGCGGTTGGTTACAACCGGCGGACTGACGAAATGTCGGGATTTTGTCGCTTGTTTTGTTTTGTCTTGTTGGTTTTTTTTAAATAGTATTCCCGTACTTTTCCCTGGTTGCATATACGAGGTTCGGAGTGGGTGTAGATGAAAGGCGGACGCGGACGGCGGACGGCGGACGACTACTTTCAAATAATATAGTAATTTACTAATATAGTAATATAAAATAATAATATTAATAATAACAATAATAATAATAATAACAATAATAATAATAATAATAATAATAATAATAATAATAGTGATAATAATAATAATAGTGATAATAATAATAATAATAATAATAATAATAATAATAATAATAATAATAATAATAATAATGATAATAATAATAATAATAATAATAATAATAATAATAATAATAATAATAATAATAATAATAATAATAATAATAATAATAATAGTAATAGTGATAATAATAATAATAGTAATAAATAATAATAATAATAATAGTAATAATAATAATAATAATATGGTATCCTATTCACAGGAAACACACCACCCTTCAAAGGGGTCTTCGAAAGTCTCCGTTTTCGATTATCACGACCAAATCATTTGATTGTAATTTCAATGACACGCGGTAATAAGGCATCAGAAATCAAAATGGTTTAAATCTACGTGCATGCTCCATTGATGCCTCCAGGCTCCGGCACTGATGACAGATGTTTGCAAGGCTCACAGAAGTAAAATTCATGATATATTTATAGACTTTACCGTTTCAAACAACCATTCATTTGATAGTTCAATTCAACAGGTTTGGTTTCCTCGCTTCAACGTCGCCCACATGCACGCGAGGCAACAAACAAACTAACAAAGCTTATATATATTATGTCACACCATGTTATTTGCGTTTTGCAGGATTTTTTTCAATAGCATGAAAGCAGGAAGCAAGAAAAACTTAACATTACTCGTACACCTCCCGCGGCATGCCCTGCATAAAAATCACAAAATCTTAATTTAAAATTTCTCATGTTACGCCAATTCTCCCGCCGAACACAATTCTTTAGTTTGTAGTGCCCGCCAAAAGTTAGTTTTACTCCATCAACACGAAACACCTACGATTTGCCTTGGCGATCGTATATACTCTTATACAGCTTGGGGTTTTTTTCGTGCATATTTTCATTTCCGACCCACGATCCGATGATTTTTTTAATCTACAGCACTTATTAGAGGTGTGAGGTTTGTTGTATCACAAAAATTAATCAAGTTTGTTGTGCCAAACGACCAGTGGCGAGGCCACGGGCCAATGTAAATTTTGCCTTTCAGATCTTTGCACAACACAGTAGCTTCAAAACGCAGGAAATGGCGTTTTAGACACCCTAGAAATCCAAAATTTTCCGGGTCAGCATTCCCCCGGACCTCCCTACGAATCTACGATCCCTCGCGCCTTCGGAGCTTAGCTTCTAATACCGACCTCCCCCCCCCCCCCCCCCCCCCCCCCGCCCCACTCGTCAGTTTACTCTGGCCTCGCCACTCCAAACCTCGTATATGCAACCAGGGAAAAGTACGGGAATACTATTTAAAAAACCCAACAAAACAAAACAAGACAAGACGAAACAAAACAAAACAAACGACAAAATCCCGACATTTCGTCAGTACGCCGGTTGTAACCAACCGCCGGGGGAAATACCCTGGTTAAAAATACCCCACAAATAACTACCGGCGATAAAACCCCGGTTAAAAATACCACGAGTCCGTCCGCCGTCCGCCGTCCGCCGTCCGCCGTCCGCCGTCCGCGTCCGCCTTTTATCTACACCCCATCTGTGACGCAAGTCTTATTCGCCGTTGCACTTACATTTCCGCTGTAGATTAGTGAAACGTCACGCAAGTGCGCCTATACAAAACTGTTGAGGTGCGAGAACAGAGATTGCCAGGCTATCTTTTGTTTCTTGTTTTATCCTATAAGGCTTATATAGTCGACCCGTTCCTTGGATAACAAATGCAACTCCCTGTGTATTCGGTTAAGTCGTAAATAACAAACTTTTGTTTAATCGGTTACACGGATTGTTTTTCTCCGAGCTCAGAGTTCGATAAACCGAGGCACTTAGACTGTTTCCTGTTTTGCAAATTTGTAGCGCCTAGAATTTATATCGCGCACGCACCCAATAAATTAAAGAAACCAGTAAAATGGCACAAGTTGGTCTGAGGTGAGAATTTCGAGCGCTGATTTATGGGGGAATTTCGTGAGCAAACTGCTCAGTTCTGTTTGGTCAACACACACACACACACACACAAGAATTAGTTACGCTTTATTGATAATTTGAAATAACAACACACAATAGATATACTACAAAGTTTCTAAAGGCTAAGACATTAATTAGCATCAAATTGGGCTATTCCTGAACGTCTTGGCGAGAAACAGAAGCTGTATCTTCATTCTTTACAGGCTGGTGTCAACTTGTCAACTGCTTGCTGTGTTATTTCCATTTAAATAAAACGTTTCAGAGGAAGAAGGATGCTTTTTTAAAACACTAGAGATACACTACATGTGTCACTTGCACAATCTGTGTTCTTAGAGAAAACTGGATTACATTGTACAGACCACAATTGAGTTGGCCATTGAGTCATTGATATAACCACATAACCTGGAGTATGAACTGTAAAGGAATGCTATTATATAAACACGCTATTAACACAAACTTTATACCTTGGCTTGAAGACCAGCATAGATCTAACAGAACATCTTACAGAACTTTTAAGAAAACACAAAGTACATCAACTCACCTTTATAAAAGTCTTTAATATATATCAAACAGCAACAGTCTTGTTTATCAAGCTTCGTATATCTGAGCAGGATCAGAAAACACTTATCTCAAATGATCAAATATCTGACAAAGAAAAACAATAACATATAAGCTTAAAAAATTCTGCAATTGTCTTTACTAGATACTTGCCAAGACTCATATGAAGTATAATTGGACATGTACGCAATGACATTGGCTGACATTGGCTGTTAGCCATGTTGGATCACATGCATTTGTGACATGTAAGTCATATTTCTAGAGAATTTCAAGATATTCTGTGACTGAGTGACATAGTCCGTTTCAGCTTGCTTTTGAAATCCGATATGTATAATTGAAATGAACATTCCGAACTTACCTTGCAATGTTCCGAACTACCTTGCAAAGTAGATACAAATTTAAGTCGGCAATTTGTTTCTGCTTAACCAAGTATCTGTTATTATATTCTATTTTCCAAAGGAATTCAATTCAAAGCTTATTAAATTCGAACTTCACAAACTTCTGTACCAAGTTCCCAACCTTCCAAGGAATGCTGACAAACGAATTTCAAAAGCAAGCTGAAACTGACTATAACAGCACACTAAGGCTCTGGAGGTAGGCTGGTAGCAGTAATGCGACCCTACTAGAAGAGTTGTGAAATTTTGCTTGTAAACCCGGGTAACCCTACCACCTTGTAAATAGGCCCTAAATCAAAGATGTTGTTTTATTAGATTAGGAGTGACAGTACGAGGGAAAAAAGTTATATACACAAATATTATTGGTACTGGCTTTCATAGCATAAAAACACTTTTCTAGCACACTGTATTCAAAATTTAGGCACAGAATTTAGAGGCACAAGCTTCTTTACTTCAACCGCAATGGAATTCAACCTGTAAAATACTCCCTACCACTAGTTTTTCTAGTCTTTCATTTTTTAAAAGTTCCCGCAAAGAAATGTACTATAAGGGGAGCATGGTTGGCGTGTGCTGTTAGGGCGCTGCCTCTCACAAATAGTTAAGCCCACTTGGTTGGGGTTAGTACTTGGATGGGTGACCGTCTGGGAATAAACCCTGTTCTCGAGCTTGAGACTCATGTGAGTAGAGTTTAGTTGGTCTCTCCTGTGCTTCGAGGGTTTTTCACTGGTTTCCCTCCATCCGTAAAACCAACACCTAGGTCTTAGCTGTAATTTGTGGGCCGATGTGTCGTATGCCTGAGCGCCTTTAATATGCCTTCAACTCAACCATGTCAAAAATTATTGCAAGGTCAGTATAAATACATGTTATTATTATTATTATAATTTAAGTTACTCAATTTTTTATGTTGATCCACCATGCCTGAGTTTTGGTGGTGGTTTTTTACATGGTATTTCACAGTTTTATCCACCCACACCATTTCAGCATCCCCCCATTAATTTCCTCCATGGTATTGCAGTTTGATGATTTGTTTTTGCAGGGCACCCCCCAATGCCACTCTCAAAAAGCTTGGCATTACCCCCAGGTAATAAGCCTAGCTGAAAAATGACAGATCCATTTATCATCAGACAGCCAGAAGTAATCAACACTAATAAACAATTCTTTTATGAGATTTACTGCAGGGGGGCATGACCCTAAACCCTCTTCAGGAAACCCATTAAAAAGGTATTATATTATTGATGATATAAATTATAAAATCTATCATTAGCCACTCTAAAAGCTAGCCACTCTGTACAAGCAAAAGAGAAGAAAACGTATTTATTTCAACTTAAAATTTCAACACTTAAATATAATTCATCGAGCTGAGCGATTTTATGAATTTTACACTAAAATGAGAAGAATCAAGCGTCGGTGATCTGTTTACGATTTACCGCATGGTTGATGCTTACACCTTAAAGGCTAATTTATATTTTACGCTTAAAATGAAACCGCGTTGATCCAGATATTTATTATACAGAACTTGACCGTATTAACCAGCCAAGTGTAGCTTCATATTTATAATATTAGAATACATGACGATTGACAGAGTTGAATGAAAAATTGCAGACTTCTACGAGCCCTCTCGAAGACGAGAAGTTCAGCATCAAATTACTTCAGGATCAGATTTCTTCGCCACACGCAAACAACCACCGCCCTATTAGCGAAGCAACCCTTGTCGAATAAACACCAATGAACGATTTTAATAGTACTTTTAATAAGGAACCTTTGGCAAAGCTACGAATCCGGAATCCTAAAAAGAAGCGACAGTGGAATGGTCCAAACTTTTGTCTTGTATTTAAACATGCATAAATCTGAGCATGAACTCTTCGAAAACTCATTAAACATAGACTGGGACGTTGAGATTACATTTTCGATAACAAAAAACATGTATTTCGTTTCTCTTGCTGTGCACCGTACACTTGAAGTTTAGTGTTTCACTGAAAGCGTTGGTCTCACCATGGTTTCCACAAACCTAAAAGCGAACTTAATGCCACAAAATTCTCCGATACTCTCCAACTCAGACCATTCGTTTTACTTTAATAGAAGACTTTACCTGTACTTGAACTGTTTTAAGTTTGAACTTCTTTCGTTGCTGGCAATTCAACCGAAGATATGGAAGGTTTTTAGTAGCGATACTAGCGAAGTTGAAGAGATCCCACGCGGTGAAATTCACTCACTGAATGCGGCTTCATTATTCTCTGACGCGCTCTACGTAATTGGCAACGGAAGATTACGAACCTTACGGAAATAGGGCGAACGTGAACCGAACGTTACTATCGGACGTATATCGGAGATAGCCGTTATATTGGGACCTTCTTCTTCGGTTTTAATTTTGTGCCAAAGTTTTGGCAGTTATTGAACTGTTATTTTCTTTTCTTAAACAGCTCGAAGTCTTTGTTTTTAAGGTAAGAAGACTTCTTGTCTTATTTTTACTTGTGGTACTTTCAGCTTGGAGTTGCAAAACATTGTAGACTTTAGTTTAACGTTTAGTTTAGGTAAATAGGTTTAGCTTAGCTTTTAAGGTTAGCTTAGCTTAGTTTAGTCTTGGTTTAGTTTAGAGTTATTATAAAAGCACTGAGAATATTTATACTTTGAACATTTCATTTTGAATAATGAAATCTTTCAGCTCTAACTCTTACCAAACAATAAATTTATAGATGCACCCCAAGTTCATCATTTTTTTGTTAATTCACTCTATCAATATAAACGCCCTCAATAGTAAATTTACGTTATCTCCTTAATTCAAAGAATTATGAAGTTAATATTTATATCATCACAATCATTTGATGAACCAGGTTAACACTTTAAATGACCTTGTTTGTCAAATGATTAAAACAATAATTGAAAAATAAACCACATATCAACCGGATAATGATAGTGGTCATAATAAGAAATTATGATGAAAAATCACTAGCATTTTTGAAATTCTATTTAATACTTGAAAAAAATTCTTGATGTTCCCAACTTTCTGTGTGGTCTATGAATGAAATGTACTATTCAAGTATATTCCTGTTGCCATGGGATACAGTTGTTAAGTAAACAAAGCTATTGGGTCAACTATTAACAGTCCATAACATGAATAGTATTGTAATACAAAAATATATTTTTCACCAATTCAGATTAACTCGTTCCATTACAAAATATATTACTAAAGACTAATTTGGACCAAAATGAAATACAACATTGTATTTTACTAGTACAGTGACAGACACGACGATGTTAAATGTACATATAGTACAATATTAGAGGTTTGGCACATATATTGTATATTGCTTCTGAAACAAATATGTCTAAGTAATAAGTATTCATATTTTATATAAACTTTCCTATCAATATAAGCTGTTTTAGCCTAGTACAGTATAAAAAATGTTCAAAATTTTTTACAATTAACATTTTCTGCATATTGGTATCTTTTCCTAACAATTTATGAATATTGTTTGCCAATAAAAACACTTAAGCAAAAATGCAAAGAGTTATGTTGCCTTGGCTGTATTTCTGTGTTACTGATTTATGGTGCAAGCCGTGTTGAGTTCAGTCCAATAAAAATTGTTATAGTCAGTTTCAGCTTGCTTTTGAAATCCGAAATGTATAATTGAAATGAACATTCCAAACTTACGTTGCAATGTTCAGAAATACATTGCGAGGTAGATACAAATTTAAGTCAGCAATTTGTTTCTGCTTAACCAAGTATCTATTATTCTTCATTTCCATCAAACACTATACAACAAATAATCTTCTACTCCGTGATTTTGCCAAAGGAATTCAATTCAAAGCTTATTAAATTCGAACTTCACAATGAACTTCGCGAACTTCCATACCTAGTTCCCAACCTTCCAACAAATGTTGACAAACGAATTTCAAAAGCAAGCTGAAACTGACTATAAATATTGAAAAACTTGTCAAATAGGAAGTAAAAAACTAGCTAAGAGACTGAATATAAACAGGCAACAGTCTGAGCTAGTTTAATACTCGGTGGCAAAACTAAGACCCTGATCACATGGGTGTAAGAAATATGGTATAAATTCCTTCTCAATGTTTATTTCGGACAAGCAGGAACTTGCTTTCAAAATGACTTGACTCCAGGCTCAATATAAGGACTTGGCCCATCTCCCAGATAATTAAAAGGATTTGCTTGGTAAAACTACAGTAATTTACCCAGCTCGTGACATTAAATACTTCTGCGTGGACAATTAACAATATCTGTTGCAGTGCCAAAATGTAGAAAACTTGCGATTCACCCTTAGTCAGAAACTATCTTGAATACAAGCTAGATCATTCAAATCTGATTCATTGAAAGGTGAATCCTGCGAATATTAACTTAATCCAATCAATACTAACTCTAATAAGGGATGTTCATATGAGGCAGGCCAAGGACTGTGATTTTTGTCACGAAAATCTTATTACGACTATTTGAGAAATGCAAAATCACATAACGAAGCAAAATTGGGTTTGTTTTTCTGTAGGTATAGCACACGGAGTATTATAATTCCTTTTTGTAGTCAACGAAAGATTTTCGTGACATAAAATCAGCCCAGTCACCAGGAAATGCGAAGGGAAATGTTGGTTTTAGTGGTTGCGTAACTGCGTTTTGGTATATAAGAACTACATAACGAGTATCTGAACAACTAATCAAAAATCTTCAAGCCTTGTATTTAAAAAGCCCTCTTGAAAAACTGAATGGTTTTATGTTGACGAAAGCATGCAGCGGCCTATGTCTGACTGGACATACCTATTGCCCAATCCGTCATGCGTCCCTAATTATTTCGAAATCACAAACGATGGACCAAAGACGAGCCTTTGGTTAGCTATTGACCACCAGAATTAAAATTTGAAAAAACATAGCTATAAATGGTAAACCTATAAAAGCCCGTTTACACAAACGATTTTTCATTTTTGTTGCAATTCTTCTCATCGTGACGCATGTGATTGAATGATTCGCCAAAGTACTGAACCTCGTTGTATAGCTCTGCACAAATATTCAATCCCTTCGCAAGTCATGAAAACCTTCACAAATGATGAAAACCTTCACAGTTTACGACCTTTTCACTCAGTTGCTCATCTAAAACACTGTCTATGCAGCATTCTACTGTTCTTACATGGTTACCAAATGTTAGATGTTAATTCAAATTCAAACGTAATACATCTTTAAGTTTTGCATTAGTATATGTCAATTGCTCAAATGTAATGATAAATGAGGTCGTTTGTACATAGAAAAAGATTACTACATATTTGCGTAAAATTGAAACAAAGCTGGACTTTGAACTAGCCATCAGGAAATACATGAGAAAACGCCGACGTATTTAATTGGGCCTTCCTTAAGACGTAATCATAATAGATTCAAAAGATTGATGTCAATCGTGTAGTCAATTTGTTTTTGTATCAGAACAGGGAATGCTCCTTAATTTTATTTTACGAGACAGGGGGAATGCGAGTTAGGTGTTATGAATTAAACGATTTGAATACCCAAAAATGTTGGATCACGTATTCATAACTATAGTTACAGGGAGAAATGAAAGCTAAAACGGTGCCAAAAGTGCCAACATTCGAAGCCATGTTAATTATTTACTTAGCCTTCTGTAACAAATCCTTCGAAGGTTTGTCATTGTTTGTTTATTATTAGAACAACTCCACTCCATCGTTGCGTAATCAGCCTTGCAACATGTTCCCTCTTTTTCACACTTACATGTTAAAATGAGGCGCTGCAATGCTTTAGGTAAAACAGAGAATTCGCGAAATGAAGACAGAAAATGATCGGCATTTGTTTATCTGTCCACAAAACGAGTTCAAAGTTGGATTGTATTGCCCTTTATATGGGCTTCGATTCCTAGTTCGAAACTCATGGGTCCAAGAACGTGGACCGTTTGAATAGGTGGAGATCGGAAAATCGGGTTGCGTGATCGGGACCTAGCCTTGTATCTTTACGAGGTAATATGTTTACAGTACCTTTGAAGCGTTAGCCAGATGAAACTACAGTATGTATAGCCTCTACGTACTAACCTGAATAGCCATGTCAAAGCGCGTGAAAGGATTAAAATGGCTTATTCATAAAACGACGACGCAATGTTAAGCCTGAGCAATAATACCAATCTATACGAATACGTTTTCACACAAGAAAAACTCTCAAATACGAGCTAAAAGTATTAGTAAATATACGCACTCACCTCACGAATCACAGTAGCGTTTTATGATTTCCAAATGATGTGGATTATGTGGGGCGTATCGTACTCGGATCTTGAGCTTTGCTTCAAACGATTTTTATCTGCCAATAAAGAAACAAGGACTTTCAAGCTCTGAGCTTCGCGGGAACTGTTTTTACAAACGGAGAACGTATATATATATAGACGTTGAAAGGAGAACACAGACCGCACGCGTTGTAGTGTGTGTCGTATACCTAACACACTCGCGGAATGAAGGCTTGAAACGAATGACGAAAGCTTGGTAAATACTTCATCTAAATATCATACGTCACGTGAGATGGTAACCGTACACCATAATCCCTTTTTCCCCAACGATTTTCCGCAACGCATGTAGTCTGCGAACAACGCAGGACTGGTTTACACTATGTCACGAATTTCAAAGTTATCTGTTGGGTCTTATATTTGTATTGGTATTTCAATCACGTTTCCCGCCTTGGATCTCAATTTTTACAATTGTAAAAACAAACCCAGAGGTTGAATGTTGCAGCTTCTTAATATAGAAAGGTCAAAGCTAAAAAAACAAACGACTACGTAGTGTTTTGGATGCTAAAGCGGAAAAGGTGGCGGGATTTTTAACAACGAAATACTGGACGGAAGGAAGCTTCTTTGGAGTAAAAGGCTGAAGCTGCTACAACTAGCCAAGTTTTCTTTGAAAAGATTTTCCTTTCACAATACCAGACATGGTATAAATTATTATCTTCACTTGCCAAAAACTGGATAGGCCTATAGGATGTCTGGTCCATCCTCCATTTCGAAGTTGTGGTCCAGCCTTTGGAAAAGCTGCTATAAGTGATTGGCGTTTCGATACTCGTCAACTTATTTTGAATTTCTCGACAATTTAACGCAGTAGAAACAAACAGAAAATGTAGCATTCATTCACTGGACTCCATGCAGCTAATCTAGTTATGTTTCCAGTAAGGAAATAAAGTTCTACTACTAAAGTTTACCTCACCTTAACCAGCGGTGTTTTGATATCTCATGCAAATGTTGTGACGTGTTTCACGTTGCTTTTGACTTTCTATGACGCAGGACGGCCTTGGCTCGAACGATCAAATATCTGTGAACAAGAAAATCAAGAAAATGGAGTTCTTTAGCATCTGGTTGTAAACATGTGACATCGTTCACACATTACAGGAAGTATGCATCGCTTGCGATTTAAGCCTACAAACATACCGATTTGTTTATTAGTTTTAAAAGATTAAAGTAATATATTGAACATTGTTTAGGTTAAGCCTCCAATGAAATATTAAATAATTAGACAGACGAGTCGAGTTTCAGATTTTGATGGGAAGAGGGGAAAAACAAGGAGAAAAACAAGGAGTTTGCAGACTTCAAAGTATAGATTATGCCAATTGACGAGTGGAAGCCCTTAGGATGAGAAAGTATGCCTGTGTGACCTTAATACTGTTCGAGGGTTTCCCCCAGACCAAGAGGTGAATATAATATAATACTAGAAGTTACTATCGCAAGGAAAGTGCTGCCTGAAGGACCAAATGGAGTCCTAATATGCTACTGAAAAATTCTGGATATACTCTGATTTTATACTTATAGTATAGTACAGTAGGTCAACACCAGGGCCTGGCAGCCACGAACAGGAGGGGTGCAGTGCAGAGTCATGTTGCTTCAAGGTTGCTAGTAGCAGTAACTTTCACTTGCTAGGGTCAGAAGACCCACTTACTACATTTTTCTCAAATGACCTTCAGGCAGGAAAGATTAAACATTGAGGATTAAGATTTTCTGGTGCCGGCTATAGTAATAATTATACATATTTTTGGATATATCAAATCAACAAACAGCCATGTACATATGCAGATAGATCAATGGGACAAAACAAATAGAAAATATATTTTTCTTTAAAAATAACAGGAACAATAACATGATTAATAGTTTGCAAGATGATAGTGTTCTGAATGTTAGACTACACAGTCAGCAGTTCCACATCTATCAATTTTTATGTTTGTGTATCATGGTAATAGTGAGAAAATATATTTTTCTTTAAAAATAACAGGAACAATAACATGATTAATAGTTTGCAAGATGATAGTGTTCTGAATGTTAGACTACACAGTCAGCAGTTCCACATCTAGCAATTTGTATGTTTGGACAGTTGGTAAGTTGTTCAACGACAACAATTCTTCACGTGGGATGAGACCATTGTTGTAGGCATTCAGGTACATATATTTGTCTCAATGGATAAAGAAACAACAGTTGGTAAGTTGTTCAACGACAACAATTCTTCACGTGGGATGAGACCATTGTTGTAGGCATTCAGGTACATCTTGTCTCCTTCAACTAAGACATGGTCGATGATTGTCGAGTCCCATTTATCGACTGAAATAGCTTGTGCTGTCAACAGCGCTGACAAACTCATGAAAGAGCACTGCTTTCCTCGAGAATCGCCACTGAAACGTTCATGGCCTTGATGAATACTTCCCCGTGAAAGCAAAGACATATTTATGAATTGTTCTTACCGTGAATTTCCTGACAAAGAAGACAAAGCTGAACTTCTTTGAAAATAGCTTCGAAAACGTGAAACGTGTCAGGCTATCAGCCGAACATGCGCACTAAGCCACATTAGAGAATCTAGAGATTGCGCAATTGCCGACACATCCATCCATCCATCCACATCCAAAAATCCAAAGAGATCGAGATATTGTCGACTATACATAGCTCGGCCAAAAGACTGGGCACGAGTGAACGCAAAGGCACGTCAAGATTAGTGTTGCTGCCCCCTGGCGGGGGCAGCAATAATACATCGTTTGGTGTTAGTCAGGATAAAATATTAAAGACGACAAAATTTCACACTAAGGGCCTGTTCACACGAGACCGGGTTATCTCGGGGGGTAGGGTTATCCCTATCCCCCGAGATAACTCGGTGTTAGTTTATTTCCATGTTAAAAAAGTAAACCGTTCACATGAGACCGAGATAACTCGGGGGATTTTATCATGTGAAATAGGGTCAACTTTGACCCTAGCCCCCGAGTTATCCCTACCCCCCGAGATAACCCGGTCTCATGTGAACAGTCCCTTAGAAGCCATTTCACCGATGAGGTGAGCTGATGTCACGAAAATCTCTCTTTGACTGTAATAAAGAATTAGAATACCCTGTGCTATACTTAGAGAAAAATGAAGCCAACTTTGTTTTGTTATGTCATTTGGCATTTCTCATAACAGTTTCGTGACATAAAATCAACCCGGTAACCGGCTGTCCGCCTCGTATGAACGGCTTCGTGTGAACGGTGTCAATGTTAGGCCAACTGCATTATAACCATGGCGTGCATATACCGTCAATTATTCCATAAAAATTATAAATGAAGATTAAGGGTATCCATAAGACAGAAAATTTCAATAATATTCCTGTGGATGCTATACATTGCCAAAGTCAACGGAAAGGTTGTGATGTTTAATACTCTGACCTGTTTTTTGTCAAAAACACGAGGTGTAGTCATAAGCGATCATGCATGTCGGTAAACCAAACACATGCAAGTCATGCACTGACCGGCCTACTGTTCTATATATTAGGGACTTTAAGATTCAGACAACGGACTACGGCTGCGGTAGAAAGTTTAACAGTGATATTAAATGGTGGTGTATTTATACATTCAAATTTCAAGATACATAATCGCACGGACTCGCCTTGTTCTTAAATTCTTGAAGAGATACCCTTGTTCAATCTATGTTAGTCGCGAGAGTAAGGTTAAGCTTTCCCAAGGCTTCTGTAGTGATTCAGGTTCCACGTTGTCTTTACAACGTAAAAATGCTTTTTCTACGTTGTCAACAGAGTCACGACGGCATGAAAATTACTCTTGGGACCGTCATTTGCAAAAGCTCTTTGTATATGACATAAAATTATATTGTTCAAACACGTTCAAACACGTATTGTTCAAGACCCTATTACCTCACTATATAGACACTACAGGTTTGTCTTTGACGTACTGGGCCTTCAGTCAGAACATTAAACCTCTTTTACAAGTATTTCAACACTCCATGTTTACGCAACACGCTACTTCTTATAGGTATACCAATAAGTCCAATATCGCACTTCCCAACCACGACGGCTCCTTGAAAAAGCCGGGAAAGAAAGTCTCTATATGTAAATGTATTTAGTTCTTAACTTTGTAAGTTGTCACAAACGTATTGGTGTATTTTCTGAAGTTTAGTCCCAGAAGGTTGCATTTGTTTTTCGAAACTTCGGGAAATGTATAACCGTGGTATACCTATGTCTCTGTGTGTATATAAACATTCGAGGATTGGTATATCACTATACATGCAGACTACAGTGTCGAATAGCAAACTTCAATGGTGAAAATACGTAGAAAGAGTATAGTATATATATACAGTCTTGCATCTTGGTGATAGTTAACGTTGTCAGAGTATAAATATGGGCCCCGTCTTCACAACGTTGGGTCATGAACAGTAACTTTTTAAACTACATTCAAAAAACTTTCAAGCCAGAGTAGCTTTGAACTATGTCGGATATATACAGGTCTTGTACTGCAGAAACTTTGGCAGGTTGTGCAAGAGGATACTGGGGCTTGTTGGAAGCTGACACGACACAGGTTTTCAACAGACCTTTCAAGAATAATTTCCATAACGTTTCCTTGTACATACAATGCATGGAAGAACAGAAAATAGAGAAAAATGTTATGTCTGTCTGGGGCTCAGAAACATTTTCTCAGTATTTGAGCTTGATGAACGTCTGGCAAACGTCTGTTTATACATTACACCAAGCTCGCAAACGTACCACATGCACTATACTTGTATATATACGTAACGTATACCACTTTTTGTAACAATAGAGAAAATGGACAAGGTGTTAACGAAAATATACGTTTATGCCGTCTACACGAGAAGGTGTAAACGGCGTTTTCGAAAATATCTATACTTTGCTTTTGGAAAACGTTTTCGTTTACGTGTGGACAGAAGGCCTGAACGTTGTCCTTATGGGTTTACAAACGCATAAACATATACGCTTAGACACATACTATCGCCCATTCATAACTATCTCACTAATTACTATTTGTGGTTTCTTTGACGCCAAGCTAAAGGCTATCTATCACTGTCGACGCTTCTTGTATACATTGTTTAGGGGCGGATATTATTTAGTTTGATCCAATTGCAATTGCCTGTGTTTCAGCAGGGGGGTAAGGGTCGTTACATTGAGAAACCCGTACTCCCCCCCCTCCCGTCGGAGCTCGTTAATTTTTAATGACGTTTGAAGTGAGTCTTTACTGGGGAAAGTACTGCTGGCCACGTGCTCAGTAGTTTTACTCGCAACCAGCTGGTTTACATAATGAGTTGACACAGGAAACCTGGCCATTGAAAACAGGAAGCTTCCGACGATTGTGACACAGCTTTATGTCAATAATGAAAATCTACTCCTAATTCTACACTTTCTACAATACTCTGTGTATCTCTGTGCCTTTTTTCTATAAGTCCTCGGGTATTTTCTTTAGTGATTATAATCTACATTAGTCCGTGACATCCGTCACACGTGCACCATCTTATGTCAATAACCTACTCCAATTAAACCCTCTGCACTTTCTACAATACTCTAAAGCCCGCACAGACGACCAAGTTTTCCTTGACAAGTTCCTTGGTAATTTTCCTTGCTCGTGTGTACGATGAACAATTTATTTCCCAAACATTTTCCTTGACAATTTATAATTGCTCGTGTGTACGGTTGGAGAAGTTTTCCTTGACGGCAATGGTCGCGTAATAAGCTTCGGAGATGATCTTGTCAAGTTTTCCTTGACGACTATACACACGAACAATTTTCCTTGTTCAAAAGCTGGCATGACCAGCTTTTGAACAAGGCTCCTTGTCAAGGAAAAACTTGTCAATTTGACACGAACAAATAAAACTTGTCAAGGAAAAACTTGTCAAGGAAAACTTGGTCGTCTGGGCGGGGCTTTACAATCTACATTAGTCCGACCATTACTGCGTGACATCCATCAAACATCACCTTATAATCTATTCCAAGAACGGTTGAACTTTTTAAAACTTTTTTTGTCTTTCCACAATACTTTGTGGCCTTTGTGTATCTCTGTGCCTATTTTTTAGGTCTGATGAACACTTTCTTCAGTGACCACAATCAAACATTGTTTTGACTAATGTATAGACCTTGTGTTTTCCATATACTTGTGTACCCTTCCCCTACTTTCTACTACTTTCTGAAGTCTATATTGGACACTTTTTCAGTGGTTATATATACAATCTACATTACTTCAACCCATATGAAAACTGCTGCCTCGTGACATCCATCACACACATACTTATGTCACTAATCTATTCCAATGACTTAAACTGCTTACTATTTTCCATATACTTTATTGTGTATCCCTTCCCCCACTTTCTACTACTTTCTAAGTCTATATTGGACACTTTTTCAGTGGTTATATACAATCTACATTACTTCAACCCATATGAAAATTGCTGCCTTGTGACATCCATCACACATATACTTATGTCACTAATCTATTCCAATGACTTAAACTGTTTACTATTTTTTCATATGCTTTGTGTGTTCCTTCCCCTACTTTCTGAATCTATTTCGAACACTTTTTCACTGATTATACAACCTACATTATTTCAACTCATGAAGATTGTTCCCTCGTGACATCCATCACACATATACTTACGTTAATAATCGATTCAAAAAAACTTGTACTTTTTACTGTTTTTCAATATACTTTGTCTATCCCTTCCCCCACTTTCTAAGTCTATCTCGAACACTTTTTCAGTGATTATACAACCTACTTTATTTGAATTCACGGAGACTGTTGCCTCGTGGATCCATATCGCACGTAATTATGTTAATAACCTCAATTCTCAACGACTTAAACTGTTTACTATTTATACATAGACTTTTTGTCTCTCTGACCACTTTCTAAATCTATATCGGAAATTTTCATTTCAGTAATTACCGAATGTACATTACTTCACCCCATATATGAAGACGTCGTTGCCACGTGACATATATTACATGCACATATCTTATTTAATAATGTATTCCAATAACTTTAACTGTTTACTATTTATCCATATACTCGGTGTCTCTCTGACTACTTTCTAAATCTATATCGGACATTTTCATTTAAGTAATTACCGAATCTACATTACTTAACACCATATGAAAACCCCTTTGCCTCGTGACATCTATGACACATATCTTATTTAATAATGTATTCCAATAACTTAAACTGTTTACTGTTTATCAATAGTACTTTGTGTGTGGCTCTGCTTGTCTGCTTTCTAAATCTATATGTATCTCTTTTTAGTCATCACCGCAACCCATATGAAAACTGTTCCGCTTCGTAACATCCCTGTCATCCCGGCTTCACACATACCTTACGTCCATCACCTATTCCAAAGACCTAAACTTTAACTATTTTTCAATATACTTTGTGTATATCATTCTTTCCGACTGCTTTCCAAGTTGGACACCTTTGTTAGTGATTACAATCTACATTGTTCGAATCCATTGCAGACAGTTGCTTCGTGGCGTTATTCGCACATGTGTGGCATCATCTTATATCAATAATCTGTTCCATAACTTAAATTTTCACGATAGTCTTTGAAAAATACTTTGTGTATCTTTCTGCCTACTTCATCAGATCCTTTTTTCAACGATTATACTATCTATACATTCAACCCATTGTATATATACCATTGCTCCGTATTAAACGTCTTCTCGCGTCTAGCATAATCTTTTATGTCAATCTATTCAAGGACGTAAACTTTATATACTTTTACAATACTTTGTAGTGTATCTCTCTACCTACGTTCTAGGTCTACGAGACCCTTTTTTTCTAACGATTATACTATCTATACATGACTTCAACCCATTGTATATTCCATTGCTCCGTATTAAACATCCTTCTTGCGTCTGGCATCGTCTTTATGTCAATCTATTCTAATACACTTCGTACAATATCTTGTGTACCTCTCTGCCTACTTTCTAGATTTATTGACACTTTTCAATGCTTACTTGTATACACATAGTCCACTCATTGTAAAATATCGCTCCGTAACATCCTTCTCGCGTCTGGCATCGTCTTTATGTCAATCTATTCCATAACTTAAATTTTTATACTAGACTTCATAAAATACTTTATGTACCTCTCTTCCTATACTTTCCTAGGTCAATCGGACACTTTTTTCAGTGATTACTATATCCATAGACCATACATTCAACATATTAGTATTGTATATCATTGTTCCGTAACATCCGCGTCTGGCATCGTCTTTATGTCAATCTATTCCATAGCCTAAACTTTATACACTTTGTACAGTGCTTTATAGATCTCTCTCTCTATTTTTTCTAAGTCTTTCGCAAACTTTTCAGTTATTTTATTAATCAACGTTATTTTGACCACTCTAGATCGTTGCTTCGTATAGCATGATGTACAATAAACAAGAAAACTGCTAAGTTCTCAAAAGAATTGGATATGATTCAGTTGAGAAGGAGGAAAGAACTTCATGCATATACGTTGAGATACAAAGTAAGTATATTCTTATATGTATTTCTGTGGACATTAAACAAAGCTTCTAAGTTCTTGAAGCAACTGCATGGGTGTATACAATATTGAGAAGAGAGTTGCAACTTACTATGTTGAAATATTAAGTAAGTATTCTCATGTATTTCTATGGATATTAAACAAAGCTTCTAAGCTCTTGAAGCAACTGCATGGGTGTATACTATATTGAGAAGAGGGCTGAAATAATTTTACTATGTTGATATATAAAGTAAGTATATTCTTATGTATTTCTATATATGGGCATTAAACAGAGGTAATTCTAAGTTCTTGAAGGAACTGTATGGGTATATACAATATTTAGAAGAGGGATGAAATAACGTTATGTATTTCTATGGATATTAAACAAAGCTTCGAAGTTCTCGAAGGAACTTTGATCCTAAGAATTACCGTCCCTTGACCACCCACAAACAAAATTATTTTAGATGTTCTTTCTTTGCGAGAACCATCAGTTGTGGCCAATGTTGTGGCAAAGCAAATAAATAAATGTTACTTGTTGAATTGCAATACTATATTGAGAAGAGGAACGAAATAACGTTACTATGTTGAAATATACTGAAGTATTTAAGTATTCGTATGTATTTCTATGGACATTAAACAAAGCTTTCTATATTAAAGTTCTCGAAGGAACTTTATAAATATTGAAAAGAGGAATGAATCAACTTCACTGCATCGAAATATATTGAAGTAAGTACACTAATGTAATATTTCTATCGGCAATGCATGCTTTGGGAAGATATACTATCCCCTTCCAAAAGAGGGCGCGTTTCATCCGACCGTCCGAAAATCGTTAATGGAAAATCTGTGAAATATGTTGACTAAGTATAGCTCACTGGTCTGGAGCACTGTATACTGTGGAATATAGCATATATAACATGGTCGTGGGTTTGATTCCAAGCGAAAAACGTTGAGCTTGCGACTTTGGCCTTAAATATACATATAGTTTAACACTCTACATTTTTCTCTACCTAAAATTTCTAGAACATACATAGCCTATTGTAGTATTAACGGTGATTGAATTTAATTGTTTAAATGCTAAAGATGCCAACAAATCCTCTTTGATTTTACGAAGACCCTTTACCTAAAGCCAAACATCTGAAGCTGGTTTATTATGTTAGCGTCTGGTTTTTCTACCGCAGAACGGCGGGTTCTTAATGCAAATTGTGCTTGAAGACGCAGATGTGTGGTGATTAAACTTTCATAGCAAACAAAAAAAGCCGTTGGCGTATGAATTTTAAATAACTATAGCACTGTGTGTTCTTAGTAAACAAAAATTACAAGATCCAATGTTCTTATTGAAATAAAACGTTGAAAATAATACATGAAATAGAAAATACTCCTTCAAATTTTTTATAACTGTTTCCCAAAGATTTTCGATATAAATTCTTGTTTTCTATTATGCCATTGTGACAAACAACACCCAAAATTTTATGGCTAAAAATGTTTCCGGCAAGGGATTTATATCTATAATTACACTCCAGAAGTTTTCTGTTTCATATTTTTCGATTTCAAGGTTTTCGCTTTCGAAGTATTCCGAGTTTCGAGGTTTCACATTCGATAGTTTTTGCTTCATAGTTTCGAGTTTCGTTAGGAACCACCAGATTTTTTGTGTGGCATTTGTTTTTGTTGTGTAAACGATGAAATTAATAACAAAACTGTTCGGCATTCTGTTGTCGCTCAGCAGGACACCAGATTTCGAGTCTAAATGTACTACACATTCACGTCTGATGATGCACAACAAATAATGGTTTTCCCCACCCAAGTGGACTAAACTTGCTTTTAGGCAACGAACAAAGGCGAAAGACTACTGAGTTTTCAAACTATTCAGTTTCCAAGCCGATCGTTTATCGTTGACCAAACACACAGCAGATTTTCAATGAAAGGTTTTCTAAAGTCTTCAAGTCCTTTTTTGGTCACAGAACTCTAATTATATCTATCAAGAACGAGTCTTAGAATGAATTTCTTATCATTAATGCGTTATTATAGGGTGTGCTATTTCGAACATCGCCATGTACTCTATTCGTTTCAAGTCATTTTCGCGCGTTCTTAGATTAAATTGACATATTCTTGTTAAATTACATGTAAAGTTCCATTCCATTCATTTACTTACATTTAAAAAAACAGTTTTAAAATCGGTGAAAGTATGTCTTAAAACGTAGTTCTGATTAGACTTTGTTACGGAAAGACAGAGAGCGGCTACATCACAGAAGACGAGAATCGACGCGGATAATGCTACTGTAAACATTTCAAGCCACGTTCGTACATCGAACCTGTCCTATTACTTACTTTTACAGACCAATCTAATATCGGTAAAAGTGTGAAACTAAAACGAGACTTACCTGTTTTGACAATGCCGCTTCGACGAGTTCAGCCTCAAACTAATAACAAAACTTGCGCGCGCATGCCTTATAACTATGGAAGCCACCATGAATATTAATACGTCCCACAGTGCTTCGTAATTGGCGGGAATTTTGCCAGATTTTTCGCGGATTTGGCGAGGAGGACTTTTTCGGGGTAAACGAGCCTTTAACAGTCAGCGTATTTATGATATATGCTTGCCTTTATTTGGTTGGGAAATGTTATTGACTATATGTGGTCGTGTGTTGTCCTTGACACTTTGTCGATGTCTGGTTGGAATTTAAATATTTTAACGACCATTGTTATGTATCCATGTGCGTTTTATTCATCTTAAAAAGCCTTAAAATTTTACGCTGTTAGTTCTACCAAAACCTTGTGATAAGACGTTACTCGACATATGTAGAGTAGTTATGCCGCGCCATACTTCTCACCCAACGCGTTACTTCGAGAAAGAAAACAAAACAACGTTCCAACATGAGGTCACGTGGCGTATAATCGTTTGCAGGTGCCCTACGGTGAAAATACTCCACGTGAACAAAATCCTTGGTCTCATATCGCAGTGCTTCTTCACAATACTAAAATTCGCAGCCGTCACTGTGTGGACATAACCCTTGGCAACTGTTTTAACACTATACGTGAACCATGAAACTCTTCCATGCAAAAGAGGGGAAAGCTGGATTTTCAGCAACGAAATATACTAATGCCTCTAGCAGAGAGAAGAGCTAAGTGTTTCATTGCTAGAAATTTTGATAGTTCGCCACCTTTTCGCTACACTCCTTCTAAAAGTAAACCCTCTTTATACAGCATTCTACTTTTCTACAACTTTTTGTGAGCCGAATGCATCATCAAGCCTTCGCATTAAATAAACAACCAAATGCATTTACGCAATACCCGAGAGCCGACGCAAAGATCCAAAATGGTTCGCAGAAAATCATCTGCTACGTACATCACCTACCTGACATGCATGCTTCTATAGAAAACGTACACATATGCATCTACTAGAAGACCACACAGCACCTTTAAAGAGTCCCTAATTCAAATCAAACCGTATTCAAATCATTCTGCATTTATCGTTCTCACATTCGAATCGTTCTCGGGTTGCATTACGATTTTATGCTGCTATGTAGAAAGCGTATAATTAATACACTAGCGTCCGGGCACAACGACTACCAAGACTGCAAGACGCACAGTCTACCAAGGACTGCCTGCTTCCGACTCTCCGTTACCCTTCCTAGGACCCTACTAGTTGGCAACATATATATATATATAGCAGATTACAGACTCCACATTTTCTCAAAGATTCTATTCGTTGAATGTCTCGCAGATTTCGGTCACAGAACTGCTATTGCCTATCCACCTATATGTTATTTCATCTATTGTATTTTTAATATGAAAACCAAAGGTCCATCTTGGGGGCGATTGTAGGATTTCGCTTTCAGAGTGAAATTAAGCTTCAGTAATGTGGACTGGAAGGTCTACGTTTGTTTACTGACAAACTTTGGAGGGATCACAGGCATGATTCAACGTAGCCATGTCGACAGAGTTCAGGCATCGTGAAAACACGATCGCTACTAATCGATGAATGGAATGTACATTGTCACGTTAAGAATTAGTGAAACAGTAAAATCATTGAGTCTATACTATAAAGTCCAAAAACCTCGCACAAGATAGTTTAAGATAGCAAAAATCGAATCATATCGACCCCTCCTTAAAATGAGACAACACATAAGACGTGGACCCTTAGTATTCACGCAACAGACGTTTAGATTCCGCGTCTCACCCACACTGACACCACGATTCAGCAATTGCCGTCGTGTATGTAGCTTCTGGAAATACATTAGGCTTTGTGGTGTAAGGGATTCCTAATCGTTATACTAGATCAGAGCTAGATGGACTCGTAGCGAAATCCGAACCTTCGCGAGTCTTCTTCCTTCCTCATTCAAGAGCGGGGGACGCCATGAAATGAAATTCAACCACGCCGGGAACACTAGTATATGTATACACATTTAAATAAGGCCGTAGTGTTGGATGAACTCTTATAGCTATCTATAACTCTCTATATGCCTGACATACCTATTTCAATAACCGTATTAGCTATGATGCCTTGAAAATAATAAAACCCGAATAAATAAACCGACCTGTACAAAGTACAAACATAATTGTTGGCTTAATTTCCGACTGTATATCTTTAGTCTGATTTTCATGTACACTAAAATAGGACCCAACACATCTTTTGTTATACTCTAGTTTAACATTTGTATGGAATTGTAAAACTATATTAAAAACAAGACTTACCGGTTAGTGAGAGACTTCAATTTGAGATGCTTTATTTACCAGTTGTCGTTGGATTCACATGAGATACAAAAATATTTCCCACGCGCGGGTTGTCTTAAATAGAGGATGCTTTCGCATCGTGACAGGGGGGAGACTCTATAGACCACTAGCGGGCGGGAGGGGCGGGTGATTTTTTAAAGCAATCGCAGCTTTTGTGCATCCAGCGCCCGCTGTGAATAGGTTAATTAATACAATTCCGATGAAAACAATTGAAAGTATATCCTATGATTTCAGAATAGTCGTCTCAATCAAACTAGAACTGTTTAGTTTATTCTATTTACCGCCTGAAGACTGCTAGAAAGCCACAATTAATTAAATTCAGACATGCACCTGCCACTTGTGTGGGTTGCTGTACTGTTACGTGGACCGTATATTGCGACGGCATAAACAGACTACGGAACGGGGGGTTGGCAGTCCAGTGTCCTTGCTAGAATGCTAGGGGGGTTAGAAGACAAAGGTTAAAATTAGATGCATGTTTACAGATCAGTGATGCGTTTTATTTGGATTAAAAAAACCTTCGGGTTTATGTCAAGAATAATATTACGGTTCATCAACCGTTTACACGAAGAAACAAACCTGGATACGGGATTCGTGTGTTGGGATACGAGATACTGTGATACACTGGCCTATTTAATAGCTAGTTTCCGGATTTACACGTTCACAAATTTTTTCCGGATTCGCCACTATTGTGTGGCCTTGTGTAAACGACAAAACGAATCCGGATCGAAAAGAACGCGGATTTAAATAAGTGCAGTGTTTTAACTTTTTCACTCCTACGACAATCGACTTTATTATTTTCCTCTGGCTAACACCAGACGATTTTACTCTGGCATGCAGCTGGCTAACACCAGACTATTTTACTGTCTAACACCAGACTATTTTACTCTGTCTAACGCCAGACTATTTTACTCTGTCTAACACCAGACTATTTTGCTAACGCCAGACTATTTTACTCTGTCTAACGCCAGACTATTTTACTCTGTCTAACATCAGACTATTTTACTCTGTCTAACACCAGACTATTTTACTAACGCCAGACTATTTTACTCTGTCTAACGCCAGACTATTTTACTCTGTCTAACGCCAGACTATTTTACTCTGTCTAACACCAGACTATTTTACTCTGTCTATACACCAGACTATTTTACTCTGTCTAACACAAGACTATTTTATTCTGTCTGACACCGGACTATTTTACCATTTACTGTGTCTAACACCAGACTATTTTACTGTGTCTAACACCAGACTATTTTACTGTGTCTAACACCAGACTATTTTAATTTGGCTAATACCAGACTATTTTAGTTTGGCTAACACCAGACTATTTTAATTGTCAAAGGGAAAAAATATAGTAAAAAATTAATTAAAAATTAATAGTAAAAAATTAATAGTAAAAAATTAATTCATGTGTTGATGCGATATAGAACGTAAATATATATAAAGAATTAATTCATTGAATACCTGAAAAAACTCATTTTCTCAAACTCAAGATTTGAGTTAGAGAAAACCGGGACACAAAGAATAAAGTAATATTTCGAAGTTATTGCAAATTCATTGTCAAACTCAAGATTTGAGTTTGAAGAAAACCGGGACACAAGGAATAAAGTATAATATTTCGAAGTTATTGCAAACTCATTTTCTCAAACTCAAGATTTGAGTTAGAGAAAACCGGGACACAAGGAATAAAGTAATATTTCGAAGTTATTGCAAATTCATTGTCAAACTCAAGATTTGAGGTAGAGAGAACAATTAAGGTACAAGGAATAAAGTAATATTTCGAAGTTATTGCAAAGTCATTGTCAAACTTAAGATTTGAACCGGGGAACAAGAGACATTAAGGAATAAAGTAATATTTCGACCACACTGCAAAGTCATTGTCATATCAAAGTCCATAGAAGTTGATAGAAAACGGGAAATTCCCAACCTTTGAAATTGCCTCCCCCCGTGCGAGGCTTTCGTCGTTCCGACCATAAACGTCGTACGCGTCTGAAAATAAAATATACAACAAACCGTCGGCGGATCTTCAAACAGTTTGGGTTTTAATAAAATGCATAACAATTTGCTTATGTATTTTAAGATCCTCCCTTTGCGGACAACTAAATTAGTCTGATCGGTTTAGACGGACTAAAATAGTCTGGCGTTAAACAGAGTAAAATTGTGGCGTTTAACAGACAGGGACAGTAAAATAGTCTGAGATTAGCCAGAGTAAAATAATCTGGCATTAAACAGAGTAAAATAGTCTGGTGTTAGACAGAGCATAATAGTCTGGCTTTAATTAAGGCTCTTTTCCACTCTTCGCAAAAACTAATTGCATCTCATAAAAAAGAACTCACAACGAGAAAACAAGTACAGCGAGTTATCTTTAATTTATAGATGCAAACACTCGCAGCGAGCTGGTTTTTGCGATGACTGGAAAAGAGCCGGCTAATAGATAGAGTAAAATAGTCTGGCGTTAAACAGAGTAAAATAGTCTGGCGTAATACAGAATAAAATAGTCTAGCGTTAAACAGTAAAATAGTCTGGTGTTAGACAAAGTAAAATAGTCTGGTGTTAGACAGAGTAAAATAGTCTGGCGTTAGACAGAGTAAAATAGTCTGGCGTTAGACAGAGTAAAATAATCTGGCGTTAAACAGAGTAAAATAGTCTGTTGTCAGACAGAGTAAAATAGTCTGGCGTTAGATAGAGTAAAATAGTCTGGCCGTTAGAGTAAAATAGTCTGGCGTTAGACAGAGTAAAATAGTTTGGCGTTAGACAGTAAAATAGTCTGGCATTCAGTGGCGCAACTACTGGGTGGGAAGGGTGGGTAAACCCCACGGGCCCGAGCAAAAGGAATTAATTAGAGAGAGAGGTGGAGAGGTGGAGAGTTGGAAAGTTGGAGAGTTAGAGTGCATGTTAGAGTGTTAGAGAGTTAGAGAATAAGACTGGCAGCCAGTCACTGCATGTTTTAAAAATGCTTAAACGACTAGCACTCCTCAATTCAAGTCGAAAAGATAATCCTAACGACATTATCTAGGTCACCTGTCCCAAACAAAAACCTTCAGGCCGGTAAGTAACCGTATTTGCCACCTAGCTTATACACTAACCCCACTGGTGATGACCGCTGACCGGCTAGAAGTCGAAATTTAACCCGAACCCTATTCACCCCCCAATTCTCGACAATTCACCCCCCCCTTCCCCTCCTTGTCATGTGACAATAAAACACATAGTTTTGAATTTTTTGAAAGTCCTGGATTGGCGGGAACTGTGGAATAGCCAGAATATAAATCCTTCGTCACGGTTTACTCTGTTTAACAAAGGGCATTTGGTGGGAAAGTCGGCATTTCTTAAAACATCTCGCTTGTGGTCCTACTGTGGCGTATTAAAGGCGGAAATGAAACTCCGACCCGGCACAATATATAAGCGGGGGTACCGGATTAGTCTGGGGAGCAAACCGACTTCTCTCCATGCTCAGCAAGTCGTTATCTTTTATATAGACAAGAGCAGAAGGAATACCAGAAGAGTTCGAGAATGTCTCCCCCTCACCCATCCTCCCAAATTGGATCTTTCGAGAGTTCAAAACCGCTACTATGCCCACGAAAACAACCCGCAGGTGATTCGATTTGTGAATAAATTAATTTATAAATATTTGAAGTATGATTTACGTACTCTTGAGAGAAAAATTATTTACTCTTGAGAGAACATCGGAAATTCCGATCCGATATCCAGCCACGTTTAGCAATAATGGGGTTACTTGCCCATGTCATGACTGTTTGTTTTTAGGCGAGAGACTAGAACTCGCTTTCTGGTTTAAGCTTTGGCGAGTTTTGTTGAATCTAGATAAGGAGTGGGAGGGAATCGATCTAGCCACAAAATTGACGGCATGAACGCTTTGGCAAGAGTTGTCCCGCCTTCCTCATGCATGTTTATATGAAGTTGTAAAATAAGGGGAAGTGAGTTGCCTAATTTCGTCTTCAAGAATAAATTTTTGTTTTCCAACTTGATGAGTAAAGTTATTCTCGATACAGTGTCTCGTTTTGTCTTCGTATATTTGAAACAAAAATACTGTTTCGGTTTTTTACAATCAGATCTCAAACCACCACAAGCAAAACATCTGTTCTGTTAAATATTCAATGTTGTTCAATCATAATTAATTTAGCAATTAGCAAGGTCATCAAATAATAAGCAATACTCTACCTAATAGAAGTGACTTCGTGCTTTCCAATTATACATTAGATGGTGAAAAACAGATACGGCGTATCGCCACAAAAAATAATATTCAGCAATTACTAAATGAGTTACACTTGCAATTATATTTAAGAAATAGAAAATGGCCGCCCGTGTTTATATAGCCTGATGCAAACACGAGAGTGAGTTGGGAGAATTTGAAAGTTTATGTGAACCCGAGCCGTAGGCGAGGGTTTACATAAGTACTTTCGAATTCTCCCAACTCACTCGAGTGTTTGCATCAGGTTATATAAACACAGGGCATCCATTTTCTATTTCTTTTATGAAATAAGGCTAAAAAATGTGCCGTGACATCACAACCGTGTTTACATAGCCTGATATAAACACGGTAATTGACCAATCACAGCGTGCGTAAGACGCAACCTATTTTATAAATAACAATATTATCAAACATAACGTATAGGACCACAAATCACCCGTCGCGGGTTTATTTCACTGTTTTGTTACGACTTTAGGTATACAAACCAAAAAAGATATTTACCCCACCTAATTCCTCAAATCAAAACAAACTGTTCAAAGTGAAAATGTGATAAACTGCTGAGATTATGGTTTTGATAACGAAATACTGATGTTTCGAGTGGAATATTATTTTATTACGTTTTACTCTGGTGGAGGGCTCCTCTCGAAACGTCAGTATTTCGTTATTAAAAGTCTCAGCAGTTTACCACCTTTCACTTTGCTTTATCCAAAACACTTCGTACCCAGCACTCTATACTTTTTTTACATTTTCCTCTGATGAAGGGCTCCGCTTGAAACTGTCAATATTTCGTATATCAAAACTATGGGGGCTTTCCATGTACACGGTTAGACCGGTCAGTCCGGTTAAATGGAACACGATTCGTTTGAGACCTGGGATGGTCTGACTGGAAAATTTGGTCCTAATCAAAAGCAAGTCCATTCTGGCCGGACTGACCGGTCTAACCTTGTCAATTGGAAAGCACCCCATAATCTCGACAGTTTCACCACCTTTTCACTTTGCTCTATCCAAAACAATGCTTGCGCAGCACACTCAGTATACATGATTTTACTACACGACTCTCTCTCTCTGACGAAACGTATAGATCTTCTGTCTGAGGAATATTTTGGTATGCACGGTACGCCAACCTTCTCGCTGACGAAGGGCCTTCACAGTCGAAACATTTCCTATATTAGCTGGATTTTTGGCAATACATTTCAGTTTTTTACTTCGAAACTGCCTAAACGTAACACTTTGCTCAGGTTGTCACTGTTGGTAGTATATATATGCCATATACAGCTTTATAATTTAAAACAATTTATCACTAAAATGCATGTTACTTCATTTAATTCACCGCGTGCCTGAACTGCGAAGTTGGACCCAGTATTAATTAAAATAGTGAAATAAAAGTAGCATGCTGTGTAGGCAGTGTAGAAACAACAATCGAAATATAGTAACTTAGGTTAGATATACTGCCGAAACAGAGAACGTAGGGCCTTCGCTCGAAACGTTAGATTCCTACGTTCTCTGTTTCGGCAGTATATCTAACCTAAGTTACTATATTTCCAGTATTAATTACGTTGGTTGGGAAAAATACATGTCCGGAAAATGCTATGTTTTTATACTGCCAAGTTGGAGCCATATTTGGCATGGGTGTAGTTTATATTTATAGATGTAAATCTTCACGACTTAGCCTAATATCGCGAAGTCGGTCCAGGCTGTATGATTATGAAATTAACAAAAATGATGAAATAGTCCAATAGCGCTTACATTTTTTTTGTTTTAACTTTTATTTAAAACTTTTTAGCAATTGTAAAATACATATTCATATTTTTATAATCATAAGGACGCGTAGAATTAGAGCCCACGAACTCAACTATCACCGTGGTTCCATTTGTAACCCTACCCCTCCCTCCGACAGTAATGATGGGAGTAGAAACCAGGCCACTGCAGGCGAACTGCGAACAACAGAAAGCTAAATATTCACGTTAAAAAGTTAAAATTTCTTTTAAATTTTCCCGATCTACTTAGATTTTCTGAGATTTCCTGATTTTCCTGAGATTTCTTGAGATTTTAACTCATCCTGAAAATTCCTTTTCAAGTCAGGATTTCCTGAGAATCAGGAAATTTCCTGCAAAGTGGAAACACTGAGTCGGTCAGGGGGGGGGGGGAAATGATGTGTTTTCCTATTTTTTCCAATGGAACTGATCTTGATGCCTGATGGTTCGTAGTTTAACTTTTTGTCTACCGTATCGTTCGTTTCGAACTATTTAACTTCTCAATTCAAGTGTCGGGAGGAAAAATGTCGGGAAATGCTGTGCTTCCCCGTTTTTCCACTTCTACTGCAAAGTTGCATCTAGTATATACTATAGTTAGATGTGAATCTTGATGACTCTTAGGGTTAGACCGGTCAGTCCAGTTAAATGGAACGCAATTCGTTTGAGACCTGGGATGGTCTAACTGGAAAATTTGTTCCTAATCAAAAGCAAGTCCATTCTGGCCGGACTGATCGGTCTAACCTTGTCAATTGGAAAGCGCCCTTAGTCAAATATCGCGTTAGGAATTCGTTTTTCGGGGGAGAATTGAAAATTGTGTGAAAATTGTGTGCCTCCCTATTTTTTCAGTTCTACTGCAAAGTTGCATCTAGTAATGTATAGTTAGATGTAAATCTTGATGACTCATATTGTAGTGTAATATAATAGTGTTTGGAGGTCGGTTGGGGGAAAATTGTCTGAAAATGCTGTGCCTCCCCATAGTTTTCCAATTCTATACTGCGACATCAAATTCACGTCTAGTAATTAGATGTAAATCTTGATGGCTATAGTCAAATATCACGTTAGGAATTAGTCTGTCGGGGAGAAAATTGTCTAAAAATGCTTTGCTTCCCTATTTTTTCCAACATAGTATTGCCAAGTTAGATTCAGTTGAACTCTTTTCTGTCCGAATCGGTCTTTAGTACTTTATTCTGGCCAACGCCAGACCACAATTTTATTCACCTCTGGGGAAGCCCTCGGACAGGAATGAGTAATATAAACTATCTCTCTAATGAGATGCAAATCAGATGTCGGAAAATATATCCTTTCATGCTTTTTAACTGGCACTGCGAAGTTGGCACCCCGTATAGCTGGTATACGCCTTTGTAGGTCAATCTGAATGTCAACGGCTCAAAGTCCAAAGTTACGGGGAAAAACTGTTGGAAATAGTTCAAAGTTCAGTCGTATATATATCACACACATATGTCGGTTTAATTATCCGGGGGGGAATGGTCCGAAAATTCATGTACAACATTGAATAAAAATTAATTTAATTATAATAACATACATTAAATAATATAAATGATTATTGTGAAATCGCGGGGATTTTTTAGGTTTTTTTCCGTGTTTCAGTATACCTGTGATTTAGCGGAGTTATGTAGTTAATGGTTATAAGTCCATGTCCTGGACTCGCAAATTCCTGGGTTAGGGTGGGTACAAGTTTACATGAAGTACTGGCTTATATAGGACATGAACCTTGTTTAAGAGTGTTATATACATGTGGTTATATAGGCTACGTTTACACGGTACTGGACGAATTCGAGACCAGTCTCGAATTCGTCCTATTTAACCGTGTAAACAGGAGGAACTGTACTAATTCGAGACCGGTTCCGAATTTGTTTTCAGTGTAAACAGGCGGAACCGTACTAATTCGAGACCGGTTCCGAATTCGTCCTGTACCGTGTAAAAATGGGGTCTTAGAGCTACACTCGAAGTCTTGAATGCTGTTTTATACTGGATAACCCTATCATTCATATCTAAACTGTTCTTCCCAGAGGTCCAGTAAGTGCCATCCCCCTAGTTATTGGTCCAGTGGTACTACAGGAGGAAACCCGAGTAACATGGAGAAGACATGTGGTGTTCGGTTTAGAGTCAAACTGCGAGTGCGAGGACCCATGGCACATGAGGCCAAGGTGAAATAGTTTTGAATATGATTAAGTTGAAATCGAGACCGAGACGTAATGAAAAGCTAGCAAGAGGTCTTGTTAGCTTTTCATTATGCGCAGCCAGCGTTCCATTTGAGGGGAGGGAGTGGACCACCGCGTATATTGGCCCTCAAATAGAACGCCGGCTACACATGCCAGTACTGTGCTATAAACGTCCTCAAACTATCGGGAAAAAGTAAATCTGGATTTTCTAGTGCATGCAATGTAAGGCTTGCGATGTGAGTGTTGTAGTATAGGTGAGGACATCTGGCGCTCACATGTGCTCTATCGGCAGCGAAGGAAACTAAAGGGGTGAGTTCACACCGACGGATTCGGACTTGATTTGGACTGAATTGCGGTACCGTAACAGTTATGAGTTAGCAGTTCTTTATATATTGCCCGTTCGTTCGTTCGTTCGTTCGTTCGTTCGTTCGTTCGTTCGTTCGTTCGTTCGTTCGTTCGTTCGTTCGTTCGTTCGTTCGTTCGTTCGCAATTAATAGACACGGTGCCGCACTTTAGAACTAGGTCTGGTTTAGATTGCGACTCCACCAGGGAGTGCGCAAGCAATGGGACTGGATTTGAGTAATGTACGCAGTTTATTCTGATCAGCAAAACTGAATATTAGTTACATGTAATCTAGTGTGAACGTAACCAGTAAGTCCTATACCAGTCCAGCCTCAGTCCAAATCCAGTCTGAGTCCTCTAGTGTGAACACAACCAGTAAGTCCTATACCAGTCCAGCCTCATTCCAAATCTAGTCTGAGTCCTCTAGTGTGAACACAACCAGTAAGTCCTATACCACTCCAGCCTCAGTCCAACTCCAGTCTGAGTCCTCTAGTGTGAACACAACCAGTAAGTCCTATACCAGTCCAGCCTCATTCCAAATCTAGTCTGAGTCCTCTAGTGTGAATGCAACCAGTAAGTCCTATGCCAGTCCAGCCCCAGTATAAGTGCAGCCTCAGTGTGCTAGTGTGAACGCATATTAACAGTTGTTACTAGTTCTATCTCTATATCATTACTATAGTGCTGTCCTAAAATATTACCAATTAACTTAGTTGAACTCTCACTCTCATTTTCTAACGTTTTTCCTACAGCATTGTAGTCGTATTTTTCTCATTTGGCTCTTGTGCTTTCTTCTCGAATTCAAGGACAACCTCTTCGTGGAAACATTTAAAGATATCACATTTCATGGGTATGGTTTTTGACGAGAATAGCAAACTGGCGAGGTAGGAACAGAGGATTATGCTAATAAACGAACACGCCATCGCGAACGTACGGAACGGGAACAACTGACCATCCACGTCGTTGTAATAGGGATACTTGATAAACGGGTGTAGGTCGATCACCTTTTCACCCCCACCGACCCTAAGGATCACTGCTACGATGTAGCCCGTTAACGCCCCGTAGGTGTTTGATCCGTCCACGTAGATAACGCAGCATAGTTGCGGAAACAGAATGGCGTAGACCAAGTCCGAGCATAGATACCAGAGTGCGTAGATTGATTGGATTTTGAGCGCCATCACAGTGGCTAATGTTCCAACTCCAAAGATCGCAAAGCGAATGACCCAGATTATTTCTCGTTCGGAGGCCTGGAGAGAGAAGTGAGGCGTTGTCGTGTATTAGAAAAAGTGTTTATTTAAAACACACCAGACTGCACGACACCAGTGACACTACACCACCTCTCCACAATACATCACAATGCACCACGCCCCACCACGCCACTCTACACCACACCACACTACAGTACACTTATACCACACCATACTACACTACACTACACTACACTACACTACACTACACTACACTACACTACACTACACTACACTACACTACACTACACTACACTACACTACACTACACTACACTACACTACACTACACTACACTACACTACACTACACTACACTACACTACACTACACTACACTACACTACACCACACTACACCACACCACACCACACTACACTACACTACACTACACCACACTATACCACACCACACCACACCACACTACACTACACTACACTACACCACACCACACCACACCACACCACACCACACCACACTACACCCCACCACGCTACACCACACTACACCACACTACACCACTACACTACACTACACTACACTACACTACACTACACTACACTACACTACACTACACTACACTACACTACACTACACTACACTACACTACACTACACTACACTACACTACACTACACTACACTACACTACACTACACTACACTACACTACACTACACTACACTACACTACACTACACCACACCACACCACACCACACCACACCACACCACACTACACTACACCACACTACACTACACTACACTACACTACACCACACCACACCACACCACACCACACCACACTACACTACACTACACCCCACCACGCTACACCACACTATACCACACTACACCACTACACTACACTACACTACACTACACTACACTACACCACACCACACCACACCACACCACACCACACCACACCACACCACACCACACCACACTACGCTACACCACACTATACCACACTACACTACACTACACCAGACTATACCACATCACATTACACTACACTACACTACACTACACTACACTACACCACACCACACCACACCACACCACACCACACCACACCACACCACACCACACCACACCACACCACACTACGCTACACTACACTATACCACACTACACTACACTACACCAGACTATACCACATCACATTACACTACACTACACTACACTACACTACACTACACTACACTACACTACACTACACTACACCACACCACACCACACCACACCACACCACACCACACCACACCACACTACACCACTACACTACACTACACTACACTACACTACACTACACTACACCACACCACACCACACCACACCACACCACACCACACCACACTACACTACACCACTACACTACACTACACTACACTACACTACACTACACTACACTACACTACACTACACTACACTACACTACACTACACTACACTACACTACACTACACTACACTACACTACACTACACCGCACCACACTACATCACATCACATCATTATACATATATAACCACCACACTCCATTATACACAACCACCAACGGACCACACTACATCCCCCACTACAGTGCATCACAATTCACATGACCAGTTGTACATCACGTCACTATGCTACGTCACGTCTCCAAGCTCGCTGCAGCTTACCTTGGGTCTAAGAATCAGTTTATAAATGTTCCTCGCAAACATAGAGCTTGCAGAAAGCACTGATGAATCAGCTGAAGACATAACTGCAGCAGACACAGCTCCCAAGCCAATGAACGAGACTGCTTGAGGAGTTAAATACTGTAGGACCAAGGGCAACAGACGACTGGCATCACTCTCGTGTAAAGTTCCATTCACTGTGAGTTTTGTATAGGACGTCGCACTCCAGTCTAAATCAGTAAAAAAGAATATAACGTATTTGTTTAACTCAGTAGTGTGGTGGTGTGGTGGTGATGAAGTTGGCCGGTGAGGGTGTTGGTGGCACAGTGGTTAGCGCATGTGCCTTTCACCTCTGCGACCCAGGTTCAATTCCTGCTCTCAGCAGTTATCTGATTAAAATTTCACCTTGGCCGCATGTGAGAAGAGTGCTTCCAGTTTGACTCTACCAAACATCACAGGTTTCCTCCGGGTACTCCGGTTTCCTCCTGTAGTAACACTAGACCAATGAGGGATGGCCCTTACTGACCTCTAGGGAGAACAGTTAGCTATTAAGTGGTAGAGCTATCCAGTGTAAATAAGATTAGTTTAGTTTATGTAGTGTGGTGTGACCGAATGTGCTGGTGTGACATAATGTGGTGGTGTAATGTTGTGAGGTGGTGATGCATGAAGTTGAGGTGATTCATCGATGCGGTGTTGTAGTGTGGTGTGATTCAATGTGATTATGGGAGATTGTGGGACGTAATGATGCAACAAAATTGATACTATGATGTGATGTGATGCAGTGCGGTGTTGATAAATGTGAGGGAGGCGATGCATTGATGTAGTGTGGCATATGACACAATGTTGTAATACAGGGTGTCCCAAAAAAAATGCCCCCCATCCATTTATGAGGTGTACCTTCTTTAATTATGGTACAAGAAGTAAATTTTTATATCACGCCGAAAGCCCATCCCTCCTTCTTTGTTGTCTGAAATTTTCAGAGCTAAGTAGTTATCTACTCGCTTCCTGTAGTCATTTAAAGAGGCAACATCAAAATTTGAACTTGTCCAAATTATGTATGCTACGTCAAGATTTGGAAATCTTCTCCTAAAGGCTTCCCTTGTCCTTGTTGGGCTTCTTGTTTCATGATAGGAAAGTATACTGAATGCTCTTTCCTCGGGAGTGAATTGTTGTCCAACCATCTTAAGACGGATGAAGTAAAGGGCACTTCTGCCTACATGGCAAACATGTGCACGGAACTCTCATGAGCTTATTACCCCAAGGAACCCCACATGATTTGATGCCGCATTGCTTCATTTGGAATCAAACTTTATTCCCCTGTGGTCAGTTTTCACATGCATATGCATTCAAACTTGTATTCCGCACTCAAACAAAGCTGTGGTCAAAAACGGGATGGGCGACATTCGTTTGAGACACCCTGTATTTTTCCAAATCTGTAGGTAGCATAGATAATTTGCATAATTTGGACAAGTTCAAATTTTGATGTTGCCTCTTTAAATGACTCCAGGAAGCGAGTAGATAACTATTTAGCTCTGAAAATTTCAGACAACAAAGGAGTGATGGGCTTTTTGGTGGTATAAAAATTTACTTCTTGTACCCAAATTAAAGAAGATGCAGGGCATCGGATGGGGGGAATTTTTTTGGGACACCCTGTACAAGCGAGCGAAAATTTGTGGTAACATCACCATTTATTGTTTATCGCTAAGCTTTCGATCTGTTGACTCAGACCTTCATCAGAGCAAATGCCAACATCGTGTTGGCTCACGTCATATAAACAAAACAACTTAACAACCAGAATCACGTAAGGACACAGATTGACACAATGTTGCATGTGCTGTACTCCATTTCAGGAAAGGAAAAGGGCTGGGGGGCTAATCATCCTTACTTGCAGCCAGCGGCTGAACTGATTGCGAAGGACGCAGATCACCGTGGCCGTGTCGAGGCATATCAAAGGCGCTCCAGGCAGCCGCCATACGACACAGTTCAAACCACGGATCGCAACTAAGATGTAGGTGTTGATTTTATGGAGGGAGGAAAACCAGAGAACCCGGCGAAAAACCCTCGAAGCACAGGAGAGATCAACTACAACACTACTCACATGAGTCCAAGCCCGACAACGGGGTCATTCCCAAGCGGTCACCCATCCAAGTACTAACCCTGTCCAACCGGGCTTAACTCTTTGGTGAGAGGCATGCAGCCGCGCGCTAACAGGACACGCCACCCGTGCTCCCCATACATTTTCGATGGAGCATGGCAATTTCAAGCACGGGGAAATATCTAGCTTACGTAAGGAGAACAAAAATATTTCATCAGCGAAGTAAAGCTTGCATCTAATTCTACGTTATAAAAGAAATGGTTCGTGGTTTGGCATCCTCTATCGAATTATGGATACACTTACGGAAGCCTGGAGAGCTCTTGTGTTTCCCTCTCGACTATCGTCTCGAGCATCTCTTACACTATTTTTTGTGCTCTCAGAAAACCGAATCGTGAATCATTTCTTAACTGGACAGACCTGACATTACAAAGTATGTGGTTTATCTAGTTGCCTGCGGAGTAGGCATTATGCTGCGGGGCAAACACCGAAATAATTATACTTCAGTTGCGGTGGTCAGAAGTCTTTGTTATTTACCCTGATTGCTTGGTATTCATTTTCAATTATTTAAGTGTTTACTGCATGTGAATGAAATAGTTTATAAAGTGTCTTTGTTTAAGTTTAGTCAAGGTCAGTAAACATGAGCATTTGGTTGACGTCGTTAACATTCCATTATAAGGACACTTGAATGAGAATAAACATTTTGCAGGCTAATAGCCAAATACTGAGTACACCCCAAGTCACATCACAAACAACATAGCACCACGTCTCCTCGTATATTACATAACATATACATTCACATTACATTACATTCTATTACATTACATTACATTACATTCACATTACATTTATGTTACATTTACATTACATTCACATTACATTCACATTACATCACATCACATTACATTATATTACATTATATTATACATTACATTCACATTACATTATATTACATTACATTACATCCACATTACATTATACATTACATTATACATTACATTACATCCACATTACATTATACATTACATTACATTACATCCACATTACATTATACATTACATTACATCCACATTACATTACATCCACATTACATTACATTACATCCACATTACATTACATTACATTACATTACGTTACATCCACATTACATTACATTACATTACATCCACATTACATTACATTACATTACATCCACATTACATTACATTACATCCACATTACATTACATTACATCCACATTACATTACATTACATCCACATTACATTACATCCACATTACATTACATTACATTACATTACATTACATCCACATTACATTACATCACATTACATCCATTCATGTAATTTTTTCTTTTTTTTTGTATTATGAGTGGTAAAGTGTTATTAAACATTAAACATCACAGTACAGTACATTACAATACATTACATTACATCCAACTTTTCTTGTAACTTGCAACACGGCAAAAATAACAAAATCGCAAGTTGCTACGGGGTGTTACACGGTGCGATTATTTTTGCAACCTGTAAAGTTGCAAGAAAAATCGCATTGTGTAACAGTAGCTTAAGTTAATAAGTTTTCAATAAACGTTTTGCTCACCTGTTGCAGTTCCAATAGCTCCAATAAGAAAAGCTGGAATGGCCATTACGATGCAACCAAACGAGGCAGAAAAGGACAAATACTTGGCTTGCCTAGAAGTCCTACAAGCAAGAACTCTTTGGAAATACACTTGCCAAGGTATGCCACCGAATATCTATAAAAGTAGACGAATATTTAAAGGTGATGTACAGTCCGTTCTACGCACGAATGTCATGTGTTGGGGACCACATTGCGGTCATGCGCAGAGCGGACTGTACGTCATACACTAGCGAAATTTCCGAAACAAGTTACTGGTCAAAAGGAACAAAAGTTTCCAGTGTATGTTGAAAAGTTTCCGAAACTTTGTTTCAGACTGAACAGAGTTTCCAGGGCCTCTTTTAAGGATTTTTCCGGGGGGTGGCGTTCACAAAAAGGGACTCTTCTCGGGGTCCAGGGCATGCCCCCCAGGAAATTTTTGAAATTTAGAGTCGGAAATGCCATTTCCTGCATTCTGAGGCGTAATTTTTAAGAACACTGAAGGTCATAAAATGTCATAAAAACTAGTTAAAATACAACACATTTCTGACTGTTTCGCTTTGTGTCAGAAGTCATCAGCATGTTCACTTTCAAATATAATATGGAAAATCGGTTGTGAGGAACTATAAAAAGATTTTTCGTCACCACATACATCTTACCAAAATAAAAACTATTTAACTAATATAAAGATTTATCTATACCTTTGTAACACCTGAAACTATTCAACTGACTTGCTTATCCATATACATTTTATCTTGTGGCAAAAATAGACTTTTACTTGGGGGGGGACAAAATCAATTCGTGGGGGGCTCAAGGGGAGACTGCCCTGAGAGTTTCCTTGATTGGAGCACTGTTCTATTTTTTTAAACAAGTTTCAGAAACGTTTTCGAAAACGTGTTTCGGAAACTTGTTTCGGAAACTTGTTTCAGTGTATGCAGGGCTTAAAAGTCAATAAAAATTGTGTTTAATTCGTTGCTCGTCTTCGGATCTGGATTTCCTACTGCCATTTGCAGTTGAGCTTGCAGCTTGCGTTAATTAAGACGTTGTTTCATCGTTTGAAACTCTGCGTTCATTGGACCGCAACGTAGTGTTTCCAAGGGCACAACGTGACGTTGCTACGGAGTTTTGACAGGGTTTCAATTAGTGATTAATTTGTTATAACCGTCGCCGTTGCTCTTTCTCCACCGTTTTCCAATATCTAGATCAATAATGCTTCTCCTTAAGTCATCTGATAGAGCTTTCCCAACATTATATGTCCGTCCGGCCTTGCTAAATCGTTTACTAGACATTTAGTTCTAATATCTACTCGCCACGATCGCGAATAACAAATTAATCACTATTTGAAACCCTGTCAAAGCTCCGTAGCAACGTCACGTTGTGCCCTTGGCAACAATACGTTGCGGTCCAATGAACACAGAGTTTCAAACGATGAAACAACGTCTTAATTTAGCAAGCTGCAAGCTCAACTGCAAATGGCGGTAAGCTTCTGAGTAACAAACTGAGGATATTTAACATGTGTTTTAGAAGTTGTTCAAAATAGGTTTTCGGAGTTGTGTGTAAGAAAATACTTACAAGTAACAAGGTGTAGTCCATCCAAACACCGGCAAATTTCGAATCCCATTCACCCAGCCAAGACTTCTTAGTTGTACTGATAGCACTCACCGCTGAATGGGTCATTGCAAACGGAACAGCAATCCACTATAGACAAAAATATGTTACATTTATTCGGGTTCTAAATTGGAATAAAATATATACGAAATTGAAATAAATATATAACCTATACCCAAACCTCGTGTTTAAAACCCGGTTTGTTTAATTTTCCGCGCTTTTTAAATTTCCCGCGTTTTTTTTTTTTATTTCCCGCGTTTTTTTAATTTTCCCGCTGCTTTTTGAAGTTTTGTTTGGGAATATTCGGAAAGAAAGTTTACAACGAGTGCTTGGAAAGAAACGATAATTGTACTAAAATTGTAAATTTCCTACTTACCAATCCAACGAAAATGCAAATGAGTTGAACAACGTCTGTGTAGGCGACGGAATAAAGACCTCCGAAGAAAGTGTAGAAGATTGCTATCGCCGCTGACACAGTTATCGCTGTCGTGTTATCGAGGTCGATGACGACACTGATCGATGCACCGAGGGCTGCGAGGATGGCCCCTGACCAGAATATCTCGCCAAGTAAAGCTGGGATATACATTAAACCACCCATTCGACATCCGTACTTATCTTGAAAGGGGTCCAACATAGTGACGTATTCTCTAGAACGCATTTTCTCCGCAAACAGTAGTCCACCTGAAATAAACCATGGATTAAAATGCATAAGAAGATTTCCCTGAGAATTCACGAATATACTTTATTTAAGAATTAGAAAACATTAATTTTCCTGTTCATTGTATGATATGGTGTGGTATAGTATGGTGTTGTATTTTGTGATATTGCATTGTATGGTATAGTATTGTATTGTATTCTATGGTATGGTTTTGTTGTATGGCGTAGTGCGTGTGGAGTCACGGATGTGGTATGCTGCCGTGGGGCGATGTGGTGTGATGTCGTGGTGTGATGTGGTATGCTGTCGTGGTGTGGTGTGATGTGATGTGGTATGCTGTCGTGTCGTTGGTGTGACGTCGTGGTGTGGTGTGATGGTGTGATGTGATGTGGTGTTATAGTGTGGTGTGATGTGATGTGGTGTTATAGTGTGGTGTGATGTGGTGTTATAGTGTGATGTGATGTGGTGGTGTGATGTGATGTGATATGGTGGTATGATGTGGTGGTGTGGTGTGATGTGGTGATGTGATGTGATATGGTGGTGTGGTGTTATAGTGTGGTGTGATGTGGTGGTGTGATGTGATGCGTTGGTGTGGTGTGATATGATGTGGTGGTCTGATGTGATGGTGTGGTATGATGTGGTGTGGTATGATGTGGTGGTCTGATGTGATGGTGTGGTGTGATATGGTGGTGTGAAGTGGTGATGTGGTGTGATGATGTGTAGATGGGGCGAGGTAGGTGGGGTGTGTGTCGTATCGTGTCGTACTTACCAACAGTTAAGCTCAGTGCGTAGCCCCAAGGTGCCTGGACCCAAAGCAAACCACTTGTGTACGTAGACTCACTTGTTCCATTGATATAACCACCTCCTACCCAAGTAGCTGTTGCAAAGAGATAAAATACCAAAAGACTTATTAACAAATAGAACGTAAGAGAGCTTTTCCATTTCACCTAAGAGTACCCTTTAGGCTTCAATATTTTCCTGTATTAATACCAGACGTGTTTACTCGTCGTGAAAACCGTGTTGGGGGCGTGTGGAAGGGTTAAGCCCCAAGCCTAGCCAAACTGTTTATATCTATAAACCATCAGTTCTACTTTTGAAAATATACGATTTCCCGAGATATGTTGTCTTTATATATGGGTGGAAAAAGTCGTGAAAAATATTTAAAAAAAAAAAATTACAGAATATTTCTGAACATTTACAAACATTAAATCCGTAATGGACTTTTTTAAAATCCGATGCTTTTTCTACTGATGACCTCATCATGACGTCACAATTTGTTGCCATGGCAACTACAGTGAACGTGTATTCGGATTTAGCATACCATCAACCTGGAAAAATTTCGTTCCTGTACGACCAATAGTTTCGGATATCTGATTGTGCCCCAGGGAGCTAAAAAAGCCCAATCTATACTTAGGGTTGTTTGAAAAGGACTTTGAGAAAGTCTATACTTAGGGTTAAGAGCGATCCTTATAGCTAGGAATAAGACAAGTGTTTCTATTTACCTGTCATTGTCATTGCACCTATGAAGAAGCCGAGATTGCGACCAGCTAGCATCACGTCTTCACTCTCGCCCAATTTGGTTTCTTCTTCTCCGTTTACGATGTCCTTTGACCGGCAAACATTTTTCCTCTTTCTCATTGCTGCCCATATTCCAACTCCGAGAATGAGAAAGTAAAAAATAACAATCCCAATAAGACCGACAACGTTCACAGCCATGTTTGAGTCAATTCGCTTTCTATATAAGGAAAGAACAAGGAAGCGAATAGTATTATTTAATAATGAAGCGATGTTCTTCAAACATCGAGTCATGTGCAAAACACGCGTCATCAAAGATTAACTTGTAATTCCAGGAATGAAGTGTTAGACTGTTAGCTTGCCTTGTATAAATGACGCCAAAAAAATCCCTGTGTGTCAGTTGGATGAAAACGATAGTCAAATAAGACTGCTAGTCAAATGAGAGAGAGTGTGACTTTGGATATATATATATATATATAGTTGAGTGGGAAGCTGGCGTAGATAATATTGGGTCTGACGTAGTTCCCCTGTGTGTTTAAGTATATATTCGCTTTTTTTTTATTGAGGACTTCAGCTGAAGATTTAGACAAGGATTACGGTAGAAAAGATACATTTTTATTTTTATTTCAAGATGTACAATCGCACAGGCTTGGGTTTTACGATGAACAGGAGTTGCTCAATATAAAGTTAATCTTTCCTAGGCTATAATTAAGGATTAAACCGTTCACCAGTGTAAACGTGACCTGGGACAATTAAATTTTATGGTAGAAGTGTAGTTTAAAACATAATTAAACAATTTCTGAGTGTTGGACGTGCTGAAATTACTTGAGTGATTAATCCAACAGCATTTTCCCTAGGTTGGGCGTTTTAACGTAAAGGAGGTTTTCCAATTTTCACCAGACGAGAATTTGTTAGAAATGAATAGTTTCTAATTAAAGAAAGTCGATTCACGCGAATCGTTGATTTGTGATGACTTACTCACAGTTACGATCAAAAATAAAGTTAAGCTTTCCTGGCTATAATTAAGGATTAAATCTTTCACCACTGTATACGTGACCAGGTTGGGCGTGTTTTATAAAACGTAATTTTCACCAATTTTCACAAGGCTGCTTTTTCTTCTCTCTTATAAGCTCTAGACGGGAACTTGTTAGAAATGAATAGATTTCTGATTAAAGAAAGTCGATTCCCGCGAATCTAGTGCTAAACCGGCATAAAAAATATTTTTCTGCGTTGTCAACACGTTAAAGGACATTGGCAACAAAAATTAAGTTTGTCTAATTTGAAAGAACTCATAAAATTGTAATAGAAGATCCTTAACAATTTTTTCGTATCTTTCTTCGTTTTCAAGATATTTCAATTTGTTTAATACGTAAATGAGATGGTCTCTGACGTCAGGTGTGGGGTAAAATATTTTCACATGTAGCAAAACCAGTTATATCTCTAAGTTTGTTCAGCGAAAATCATTTGAAACTGTGCACATAAAAACTCCTTGCGACGCTGAACATTTCATGTTAGATATGTAAGTGATTTTGCTCTGTATGAAAATATTTTACCCCACTCCTGACGTCAGAGACCATCTCATTTACATATCAAACAAATTGAAATATCTTGAAAACGCAGAAAGATACGAAAAAATTGTAAAGGATCTTCTATTACAATTTCACGAGTTCTTTCAAATGAAACAAACTTAATTTTTATTGCCAATACCCTTTAAAGGGCATATGACTCGAAAATTAAGTTTGTCTTATTGAAAAGAACATTTAAAATGATAAAATAACATCTTTTGCAGTTTTTGGTTTCCTTGCTTTGTTTTTGAGATATTCCAGTTTGTTTGATATGCAAATGACACAACTTTTTACGTCACACGTGCATAATGAGTATTATGAGTTACCGAGAGAAGGTTACATATCTTTGCTATTGTGAAACGAAATCACTTGGAATTCTACATGTTTGGTGTTGTGGGTAGAAACACGCACATGCTTCCTTTGAGTTAAGCCCATGTTTTCATAATAGCAAAAATAGGTAACCTTTTCTGATAACTCATTATGCACATGTGACGTAAAAAGTTGTGTCATTTGCATATCAAAAAGGTGGAATATCTCAAAAACGAAGCAAGGAAACCAAAAACTGCAAAAGATGTTATTTTATCATTTTAAATGTTCTTTTCAATAAGACAAACTTAATTTTCGAGTCATATGCCCTTTAAGATGCACATAAAGGAAAATTCAAATTAATCACCATTATGAAAGTGATGTATTGAATTTCTGCCCACGTTCACGATTTCGATATATATTGCTAATGCGTTCTTTAAAATTACCTGATTAACTTCATGACAAACAAGCGTTATATACCGAGGATGGATGCAGGCTATAGGCCAGATAAAAATCTAGTCTGTTAAAATTTAATTTTTGAAATTCCATTACAATCGTATGTTTAGTTATTAGCGTTTTCAGCTTGAAGTTCGTGAAGTTTTTTCGCCGTTTGTTTTTGCTGTACAAGCTGTCGTAAGTTAAACTCAGAGAAAAACTCTCAGCTCCAGACGGGACTGGAATGCAACCCCAGGTATAAATATCGAAAACAACCTTGGTCTACCATCTGAGTTCCAGTGGCTCAATGGTGAGAGCGTCCGGCTGGCATTCGGAATGGGGGTTCGAGTCCCGTCTGGAGCTCAGAGTTTTTCTCCATTACAATCTTTGAAAATCCATAAAGTCCTTAGAGAATCCATAATATTCCTGAAAAATCCATAAAATCGTTTGAAAACCATAATTATTTTCATAATTTTTTATCTTCTCTCGTTTCACCGCCATCTTGCTTCGCGACAATGTTGGGGTGGTCCAATTTAATTTTTTCCGGAAATCTACTAGTACTGTGCATGTTTTGTAAGCCTGAAGAAAATTTGTCAGCATTCACTGCGTGATACGTCTAAAGATGGTCTAAAGTTCATGGTAAAAGCCTGTGGACTTTTAGTAATTAACACATCGAAGAGATCTAGAATAACCAAAACAGGTAAACTATGGCCATAAAAATCGAATTGAAAACTCGAACTGTCTATTTAAAGCACGTACATGCATGCAAAGGATGAAGATTATATAGTGATAGATGTAATTTGCATTTTGGAACGTATAATTCATTTTGGATCCGATTCAAGACTGGATTCTTTGTCTTTTTGATTGCATTCCTATATACACCATGTGTTACGTATTATATAGGTGCAAACATATGTTCACCTTTTACAAGCGAAAGGACTATATTCTATCTACAATAGAACTATATGTACAGTAGAAATGACTATCGTTTATTCTGTTAATTTTCTAAATATTTACTAGCCTAAGGCTCTGACAGTCCGTTTGGCCCGCTGAAAAGTTAAACTATATGTAATCAATAATATACATCGTCTGTCAGTGCACGAAAACCAGGACGAAGGGTTAGATCATTAGTAATTGTGTTAGGGTTATAACATTTACTTAAAGCTTTAGGTGGTACTGCTATGAAAGTATTGAGCAGTGTATATAAAGGCAGTGAATAGGCGAACAGTGTGAAACATTGTATCAAATAAAAGCTCTGAACACTGTGGGAGGTAGGCTCCAATTGTATCTTACAATAATGATAACAATGAATTGTTTTCGGAAGGAGTCAAACGGACAAAAGTGTGAACAAGTGATACAGGAACAATCATATTCGCCGATATAAAGCAAACTCCCTTACTTACCAACTCTTCAAAAACTAATTCTTCAAGTCGCTTTGATGTAGACATAAGCTGTTAGGGTTATAAACAAAGATCCTACCCAGGACTCCAAGTGTTATCGATTGTCACTTTATTAATAACCGCATGGTGTTTACAAACAGGTTGACCGCGCGATCTATAACCAGCTGGTTGGGCAGGTTATTTGTGTTCGATTTCATTGTTGCTAGTTCCGTTCTGACTTGCATGACTTGACACATGAAAGCGAAAAGTCAAGCAGAAAATTCTCCCCATTGATTCAATAATTAGATATCATTAAAGCCTGGCAGGGACGGTCTGTATTGACCATTTGTACTTATTTCCTTGGTGGAGGACAAATGGTTATAAATAATACGATTTTCATTCATTATTTCATTATTTGCCTTGGTGCACATCAGAACTTTGAAGCTGTCCACCGTTTTGACGTCATACACAAGTGGTTCTCGAACGAAGCAGACTTTAGTATTTTACCGTCTGTCTATTAACGCCAGACGATTTTACTTAATTGTGGAGAGCTCTCGGTGCTCTACAGAGGTTATAAAATCGTCTGGCGTTATAGTCGTTAGCCAGAATAAAATAATAAATTAAAGACCAATTCGGACCAAAAAATGTTAAAAAAGGACTGTCTTGTTTCACCTGTCTTATGTCGACACCTCGACGTCTCACGGTCAACATTGCATGCCGAGAATCTGGCTATTTGATTTTCTCCGCTTTGTTCTGGCACGCATGGTGTAGTTGCGGCTCTCTGCGCTAAGGCTCTATGGCAGTAGTATGTTCACTAGACACTAGTATGTTGTATACTTACTTGTATGGTTATAGAGTACCGGTTACGTTGAATATAGCTAGCCTATAGAATATAGATTGCTAGAACCAACTCGAAGTCACACACCATACTGAGAAAGCATGTAACCGTTAAAGGGGGATTGGCATTAAAAATTAAGTTTGTCTAATTTGAAAGAGCTCATAAAATTGTAATAGAAGATCCTTTACAACTTTTTCGTATCTTTCTGCGTTTTCAAGATATTTCAATATGTTTGATATGTAAATGAGATGGTCTCTGACGTCAGGAGTGGGGTAAAATATTTTCATACAGAGCAAAATCACTTGCATATCTAACATGAAATGTTCAGCGTCGCAAGGAGTTTTTATGTGCACAGTTTCAAACGATTTCGCTGAACAAACTTAGGGATATAACTGGTTTTGCTACATGTGAAAATATTTTACCTGACGTCAGAGACCATCTCATTTACATTAAACAAATTGAAATATCTATACAATATAATACTTCCGTATATACCGTTTTTTGAAAAACGGCAAACTACACTATTATATTAATAACAAAGCAAGAAAATGGTGAGCTGCCGAGAATTTCGACAACGAAATACTGACGTTTCACGCGGAGCCCTTCATTAACCTCGAGCCAACACGCTCTTTAGAAAGCAAAAAAGAGTTTCTTATCTAAATATATATTTAGCTGTTATAATTTATCATTCAGAAATATATATTTTTTACTTTTAAAAAGTTTTGTCCAAATTACACGTATATCAATTATCCTGTAAGGAATCATTTTGAGTGGGGGGGGGGGGAAATTTCCGAAGAGGGGGACATATTTCCTAGGAAATGTGTCCCGGGGGGACATTTTTTTTTTGGGGGGGGGGACAAATTTCTGGATTCGTGTGAACAGATAAAGGGATTTGATCAGAAGCGGAATGAGCTCAATCCAGATTGAACTACTCAATCCGGATTCATGTAAATAGCCCCTAAGGTTCTATGGCAGCACTCGCAGTAGTATGTTGTATACTTAGAGTACTGGTTACGTTGAATATAGGTATATATAATCGAAATATAGTAAGGTTAGATATAATGCCGAAACAGAGAACGTAGGAATCTAACGTTTCGAGCGAAGGCCCTTCGTCAGAGAGAAACGTAAAGAGTGTAAACAAACAATGAGCTTATATACGAAAGGTAATCATGTGACCAAAAATTAGCCAATCAAAGCAAAATAACAATAACAAATAGATAATGAGATGCTATTCATACCGTCGATGAGTAAAAACGAGGGGGGTGTAAAAAGGATGAGTGAGAGTAAAAATAGATAAATTAATAAAGTGAAAACGCTGTTTATGTCCGCCCATGCTGAACAGAAACAACGTCTTCAGAGGTGTTAAATAAAAGAAAAACGTTCGTTGAGTCCGTGAGGATGAATGGTACCAATTTTGAAAATGAGACGCTTTTCTAGTCTTTTGCGGCTGACATTACCGCCAGAAATGGGTGAGATGTAACAAACTTTCATGTCTGAAATACAGTGGTTGGCACTATTAAAATGTCGGGCAACAGGCTTGTCAACATCATTGTTCCTCACGGAACGAAGACTCGCATGTTGTATATACTTAGAGTACTGGTTACGTTGAATATAGCTATATATAGATTGCTAGAACCAACTCGAAGTTGCACACCATGAGAAAGCAAGTAACCGTTAACTAAGAATTAAGACTGATTTAAAAGAGTAATATCGATCTAATCTGATGGCATTATTCAGGAAAAATCCGGGAAGCTTGTAGTACATAATGTTGATACAACTTTCCGACACGTTATTTTGAGCGCCGATGAAAGTATTGTATCATTTCCTAGCAAAAGGCATAAAGTTTACACGATTCTTTTGTCGAATATATCCATTATTGTAATATACCTAATAGTTTGATGCAAATTATAGTTTTCTAGCGCTTACCTTTTCGTCAGGAAAAATCCAGAGAGATACTAGCGAAACGCGGCTTTAGTTATGTGACACGAACATAAACAACAAAGTTTAAAAATTGCTTCGTGAGAGTTGTCTTTATCTTTTAAAGACAGTTGTCTTTATCTTTTAAAGACTTCTTTTATCAAATATACCTATCCTCGAATATCATAAAAAATTGTAGATGTAATTTTTCTTTCAAAGCACTTGTCGTTTGGATAGGAAAAATCCAGAAGTGAAACGAGTGCTTAAGCGCAAAAATCAGGGGGTTTACTCAACTTAAGTTTTTTTTCCTATAGTTTTTTTAACCCAACTTACAAACTGTTTGTAAAAATATCTTAACACTAACATTCTAACAATTGTCATTTCAAAATATATAAGCTCAAACGTTGCTCTGTCTCCACCTTTTCCCAAAATCTTATCAATAATGTACATGTTTCTTCTCAAGTCATCTGATAGCGCTTTTCCCAACATTATATGTCCGGCCGGCCTTGCTAAACTTGATCATCCCTGTCAAAGCTCCATAGCAACGTCACGTTCGGCGTTCATTCACCGCAACGTGGCGTTTCCAAGGGCAGAGTTCCAAACAATGAAACAACGCCTTATTTAACGCAAGCTGCAAGCTCAACTGCAAATGGCGGTATTTGAGAAGATTATCATCAACGAAAGTGACATGAAGTAACGAATATAGAAAATTCATCCCGCTATGCCGAGTTACCCGGGGAAAAGTGTTTATATGGGGGCAAAACGCTATACTTTTGTCTCATATAAACACTGCGGTGGGGAAAACAGTGTTTGTTCTACCGGCTGGCCGGATAACTCGCCTCCATATAAACAGGCCCTAAATGTAGGATGCCATTCTTTGTTTAAATCGTCACCATTCCAAAAGGAAAGAGGTCCTACTACCGAGGCTACAACTCACTTATGAACGAATCATACACTGGAAATTGACCAATGCTAGACTTTAGAACAACGCAGAAGTCAGGCTTACCTTTTCCATATGTTAATTTAAATGTGTTCCAATAATGCAGACGTGCAGAGTATCCAAACTGGTGTAGCAATACGCTGTCGTTTGAGGAAGATACCGGCGAACAACGAAGTAGAGGATGTGAAGTGCGCGCTTCTCGCTACAGGATACGTTGAAAATAATTTTTGATTGGCTGCGACCATTGCGACTTTTTAGTTTCATTGACCAATCACAATCGGCGTTCTGAGCACTGCGAGCTTACTGAGCAAATGCGGTAAAATGATACGTTTCCGTTGGTTTATAGACTTTACCCCGTTTCATGATGATGAAACATCCATTTCATGATGGTTTGAATTAATGCATGCATGAAACAAATAAAGCCCGACCCGTGCTTAAGCTGACCCAGCTTAATTTCCGTTTTCAATTTTTTTGCTGTTCCGGTGTTCCGCTGTTCCGTGTTGTTTTACTAAACGCCATTGACGATTAATACAAGCAAGTATGATGATACCAGAGTATGTGCTTGGTACTGAAGTTAAGAGAAGAGATGTAGTAAGATCAGAAGCTTTGCCTTTGGGTTCTCAAACTCATTAATAATTCATGAATTATCGTAGCCAATCCATTAACGTATACCCACATCACATGCATGAGTTTTGATACTCAATGAAAACTCGTAGGAAACTTCCTGGTGAACTGGATCACGTTTCTTAATCTGCATATTGAAATCAATGAAGAAAACACCGCAAATCGCGATGCGAATACTCGTTTGAGAAGCAAGATCAAACACTCGTTTATCGTGTTTCATCAGGGGACTCCAAAGTCCAAACACTCGAAAACAATAAAAACCTGGGGGTTACGTCCTCGGTTTTCATTTGTTTTCTCGTGTTTGGAACCCCTGATGAAACACTCAAACTCGTGTTTCATCCGATTACTTCAAGTCCCGCTTGGCGAAACTCGGAAACTTTTCTGAGTAAAATAGCTCTAAGAACTTTCTCATACCGAACTAGCATCATATATATTTTAACCACACAATTTTATTGCTTTATAAGGGACTAAAACATGCTTTGTTAGTGATGGACATTGGACCTATATACATATAACTACTCTAGGGTTTAAGTGTCGTTTAACCTTTTGCTTCCAGGGGGGGTTTTCCTCAGCTGCATGTAAAAAATCATCTGTCGCCAAAACAAAACTCTGATAAAGACTCAGAAGTCTATGTGTTGGTAAATAAAGGGTTGGGTTTCCCTCTGCTGAATAGAATCGTATATAGGATGAAGGAGTCCAGGCCTGTGGGCTAATCATCCTTACTGGCTGAATTACGAAGGACGTAGATCAACGTGGCCGTGTCGAGGCATGTCAAAGGCCCTCAGACCACTTGATCAGGGACGAAAACCATCGACACAGGAGAGATCAACTACAACTCTACTTACACGAGTTTCAAGCTCGGCAACGGGGTACGTCATCCCCAAGCGGTCACCCATCCAAGTACTAACCCTATCTAACCGGGCTTAACTTTTGGTAAGAGGTATGAAGTCTATGAAGCGTCAGCTAATAAAACTATAAAGAGTCGAACATTCATGCATTAAATAAAGGGTGGAAATGGTGGAATAGAGGTAGAATCAACCCTCTGCTTACCACGGGTGATGAAATGTCATTCCATCATTTAGGGTTTGCACGCGGGCTAACCTGGCCTACGCATAGACATTGGTAGCGTCTGCACGCAAGGTCTATATATCTGTTCAATATATACAACATCAACTAATGAAACTATAAAAACTCAAAAAGTCCCCTTGGTATAAATACGTACAGGGTTATTAAATAACATAACTTTCACTCACTTGAATATGAAGGTTAAACTTAAAGCTTTCAGTAAGTTTTGTAGACTTGTGTATCTCGTAACCTTGAATGCCTTTTAACCTTGAATGCCTTCTTACATTAGAGGCATGGCGCCAATGTGGGTAGGGTTACCAAGGACATGCACAGTAGGGGGGACAAAATCAGCAGTTCAGACGTCGAACCAGGCGCTGCACTCTTGCGCAGATTCTCCTGGTTTGCGCGTTACACGACTCCGAGAATCTGCGCTCGTGCTCTGACTTGCGCAGTCCGGAAGAAGTTTTTTCCATAAAATAGTGCGCACATACGGAAGCGAAATGCGCACTTTGACACGTATGGAACCACTGACAACTTAATACCGGCTTGCCACTTGCCTAGACAAGTTTGACTAGCCGCTTTCCTGCCTGCTTGTGTGAGTTGTCAATTGTCATGTCAGTTATGTACTTCTGTGTTGTGCTGTGCACATTTTGTTCAGCAAGTTAAGATCACAGCATGCGCCCATAAATCGGCCTTCTTGCCATGAATTGGCCTTCTTGCCATGAATTGCGCACTTAAACAACGTCGTGTGCGCACACAATAAAAAAACTGCGCACGGAATAAAGAAACTGCGCACAGCAAAGTTAGCAGTCTGGCAGTCGTATATTAATTGAACGCAAAAAGCTAAATTCACTATCTCTAAGCGTCTATTTGAGGGTCAGTTTTTAATAATAGGATGCTTGAGCATCATTTGATTGTTTGGGTAGACTTATCACTTATATATTCATATATATATAATGGCTTATATAATGTGCTCCTAATGTATTCTATCTTATTCTCATTCTTCAGGTATACTTGAGTTATTATATAGATTTCTCAAACTCATTAATAATTCATGAGGAAAATTCAAAAGAAATCGATATTTAATCAATATTTAGAAATCGGGGGAAGATTATGGTCAAATTTGGTTTCTTTCTGTGTAGTTTCCGTTTGGAACGATGCAGCCTTTAGTATTTTACTCTGCCAGACGATTATACTTGTCAAGGTGCCAAGGGGTTAAAGGTTGATTCTTTTTCGGCAAAATATATAGGTTCGTTTGAGAAACTATATATCCAACACGCGTCAGTGTGCGGCCTCTGTGATGTCTATATACAGCCAAACTGGTTAAAAGAACTTGGCTTCGCCTCGTATTTTCAACCTGATTGGCTGTATGTAGAAATCGAGGGAGGAGCACTGACTTCGTGTTGGATGTATACATACTGACTGACTGTGTATATATAAATATTAATTGTTACATGTATTACTGTAAAACCACAGACCGTCAGTAAAACTATACTCTCTACTTTTTACTATACTCTTGCTGTAACAAACGGATTATTGTTCACTCAAATTATTCTGACCGAAAGATGTACTTATTCCTTAACTCATTCCTGTTCGAGCCAGAATAAAATACTAAAGACTTGATGCGGACAGGAAAGAGTTAGAGAGATAGTTTATAACTCATTCCTGTCCGAGGGCTTCCCCAGAGGTGAATAAAATCGTCTGGCGTGAGCCAGAATAAAATACTAAAGACCAATTCGGACAGGAAAGAGTTGATCAAGGGCGAAGCTTTCCAACACATTGCCTAACAGTTTTATATAACAATATTATATTATAAAGATGCTATGAACAACATATACTTAAGTCAGTATTTTTGAAGTGATTTACAACCGAATTTAACATTGATTTACAACCCAAATCTAATACCTAAATTTAACATTGGTTATATATAACTTTTTACAACATATTTACTGACAACAGCTTACCTTAAAATAAACGAACTTTTGAAATCGAGAGGCGGTCCCAGTGTCTTCTTTGGATTTTGTTCTTTGTATCTGATGGACAGCAGAGTATACGCTTGGCTTTTATAAATCTTCAAAGACAATCATCGACAGCTGTTTTTTGAAGAATTACCCTAGTATAATTTAGCGCCGATATAGGCTTTGGCTTATCGTTCTCATCAGCTTTATTAGTTTGTGGTTGTTTTAATAAACGAGTAAATTTTTCTGTGTGTATATTTCGCCATTTTCACCTGTTTTGATAAATTTACGTAGTGTGTTTTGTTTTCAAGCCCACTCGTTCCGCAGTTGAAGTTATTTTTTATATAAACAAACTGGAGCACATTTTGTGTTTTTCTTCATCACGTACTAAACTAACAAGAAAAGTATTTTAGTTTTATCGTAAATTTCTATCTTTTTATACAACCAATATAGTTCGAATGTAATATCTGTGAATAATACAATATTGTCTGATGTTATTCAATTAGGAATTAATTGGGTTTCTGCATCACAGTTAACAAATTCGCCATTTGCGATTAAGATCCATTTATAACTGTTTCGCGTCGAGATGTCAACTGTGTGGTGAACAAAATTGCTCTTGCGTTGGTCGGAATGAAACGTGGAAAACTATACAATACCGGGCAGCCAGGAGTTAACACTTTGAGGCCTGGACCTCTCCCTGTGCTGAATAAAATCGTCTGGCGTTAGCCAGAATAAAATACTAAAGACTCGTCTTCAGGCTTCAAAGTGTTAAAGAGATAGGTTTTAACACTTTGATCAGGCCTGGACCTCTCCCTGTGCTGAATAAAATCGTCTGGCGTTAGCCAGAATAAAATACTAAAGACTCGTCTTCAGGCTTCAAAGTGTTAAGCCCTAATCAACCGAGAACGCAAGTCATCGCAAGTTGGCAGTCAGAATTTCTGTGGCGGTCGTTCGAACTCCCCAAATTAACAAAATAAAAGTTTCATGAGTGTTTTAAACAAGTTTTAACTTTGTCACGGTACATGATATTTTGGGGAAACTATTTGCAGAGCGGCTGGCTGAGATAGCGTGACTGCCAACTTGCGATGACTTGCGTTCTCGTTTGATTAGGGCTTTAAAGAGATAGGTTTTTCTCCCTGACCCTGTGCTGAATAAAATCGTCTGGCGTTAACCAGAATAAAATACTGAAGACTCGTCTTCAGGCTTCAAAGTGTTAATGGGACTTTACAAAATTAAACTAACCATTCCAGCATAGGAGTTTCTTTAAACCAAGTTGCAACTGCAAATTTATACGAATTTAATACGAGAAACTGTTCTGATTTTAAAGAATGTGTATATGTGACTGACAGCCGAGTTTTAATTTTTAACATTCGAGTTTTAATTTTTTTAAACCCGCACTGACAAGAGACGAGTTGTCTGAGAAATTGTTTGTAGCACTCGCTGTCAAAGTTGGTTGGAAAGGCATAGCCAGTTAGGTTCAGAAGGTAGTATATTTATGGCTTATATAACAAAGTTGGTAGCAGAATATACGAAGTAGTCATACGTGTTGTTTATACGGGACAAACTTGATTGCAGAGGCAGAGCTTCGTACGTTCACGAATAGTGGAATGTATGACTTCTAGGACAAAATTGGTTATGTTTACGAGTTGTATACGTATGGCTTTTAGGACAAAATTGGTTGTAGAGGCAGAGCTACTTACGTTTACAAAGTGGTAGTATATGTATGGTTTATAGGACAAAACTGGTTGCTATAAAGACACAGCTAGTTATGTTTACGTGTAGTATACGTATGGCTTTTAGGACACTAGAAATTGGTTGTAGAGGGAGAGCTAGTTACGTTTACAAAGTAGTATATGTGTATGATTCAGGCCTGGATTTATCAATAGGCTTACCAGGCTATAGCCTGTAGGCCCACAATTTGGACGCCCACGTTTTGGGACGAAAAAAAAAAAAATTATTCTATTTTATAGAAATATTTCTTAAAAATGACGAGAAACTCTGTTAAAAAATGGGATATCAGACCTTTATATTTTGCTCAAAATTGTCCTCAAAATGCGGGAAATGCTGTTTCAGAGACCCAAAATTAATTCCGGGGGCGGACCCCCCTAAAAATGCGTCGTCACACTTAGCCTGTATAGGCCCAAAATTGGTAAATCCGGCCTGACTTTTAAACAGGACAAAATTGCGGAGACAAAGCTAGTTACTTATGTTGACAAGCTGGGTAGTGTATGTATGGTAGTTAAATAGGACAAAATTGGTTGAATAGGCAGTTCCGTTCACGAAGTGGTATATGTACGACTTGTAGGACAAAGTTGCATAGAACAGAGCTAGTTACGTTCACGAACTGGGTAGTATATGTGTGACTTGTTACAACGCCACTTAGAGCATTTTCACGTCTTCAGGACGACGTCAACGGCCAAAAGATGAGAACTGTTGCTTGAGACCGACTTCAATACAGACACTACAATAATTTTAGCAGCACTGCATGGAGCGTCTTGGAAGTCAACCCTTGTAGCGCTAGACATTGACTTCAAATTAAACCAAGATCTGCATATTGTTGTCTTGGGAGTGAACAATGGAGCAGTTAAATTTATAGGAATTTTGGGAGTCCCGGGGTTCACACTTCACAGTATTCCCTCAGAAACGAAATATTTCCGGAAACCTTATCAAGCTGTAGTATCTACATTCGTGCTATGTCCAACATTTACTCTCGCCAAGTATTTAATTATGAATGTAATCAACGAATAAACTTTATTTTAATATTTATTGCTCGGGAGGGGGACAATGCCCACGCGTTTGCCACTTCAAAGTTTTTACGCTCGTCGGTCCCGTTTCATGGACGCGTTACCCGGTTTTGTATCGGCATTCCGGCATCTGCCGAGTATTCCCTATGTTTCTACTCCCAAATCGGGGAAAATTCTTCGCGTAGGTTTTTCCACAGTGCCGCCCTGGTGCCACTCGTGAGCAACCGCGTGAAATTGGCTCGTGGGATTTTTCCGTCTGTCAATCCATTAGTTATTCATTGAACAATTAAATAGAAGCTCGTGAAACTCTTCAAATATACAGCTGTGTAGGTGGAACAAGTTCGCTGAGATGTCCATCGTTATCCATCCAATCTTCCGTCGTAGGCGTAGGAAGATCTTGTCGAGCGGTGGGCGGACTAGAGTGCGCGAACACAACGACCAACTGAAGCCCCACTCGTCTCACACGTAGATTTATTTATTTATTTACTCATATTTATAGACTACAGCCAGTTGAGAGCAAAAATAGTATAAAAATTGTAAACAAAAAATGGTTGTTTTTACAAGGGCGTGATGACTCTAAAACGATCTATTGCAAGCTTATATAGGGCGGTGGAACGGGGGGGGGGCTTAAGGGTGTTATAGCTCGCTATATTTCTGATAAAGGAACCAGGCAGGGTACCGTAATGATTCGAATAAGTGCCCTCCTTCCAATAAGCGCCCCCTTCCAATAAGCACCCCGCTTCCACTGCAATGAATGTGACCCTTTCGACGGAATCAGAGTGTTGGACATTGAGGATGCTGCGCCCGACAATCTTCTTGTTGACAAAAGTGACTGTGACGATGAACTTGTCATTGATTGAGAACAATTAGATACATTATAAATATATGTATTCTATCTACTAGAGCAGAGAACTAGGGTTTCAGTTTTTTTTAAATCCTTGTTCTTGTTCTTGTTAAGATTGTTATGAAAGTTCTGCGTTTTTATGGAATCAGATTGCGGTGTTTGCTAAAAAATTAAATAAGTGCCCCCTCCCGAATAAGCACCCCCTCTCGAATAAGCACCCCCCCCCTCAACCTCCTAAAATTTCCTGGGAGGGGGTGAAAGTACTGTCCATTGGTCATCATTTATAAAGCATCTTCTGTTGCCACTGGACTTTTGTGCATCACCAGAATGCACAAATATTTTCGGGGGGGGAGGGTTGAAGGGTTTTTAGGACACCCTGGATTTTTTAAATGATAAGTTGCTTGGGATTTTTATAACTGAGTGTTTTAAGTGAGTGTCAGGCTGTCAGCTCTGTATAGGAAATTATTTGCCCAAAGTTTTCACACAGACCAAGTGATGAATGACCTGTGAGTCAGTGCCATTAAAAACCTGGCAGCAGATACCTTCCTATACAGACTGAATATAAAATGAGGTTAAAAAATGTGTTTATTATATAGCTTTTGGTTCATTTTCTCAGTTTTTAATGTTCATTGTTCTAAATGCTTTCAATATAAATATGTAGAAGTATATTTGCTTATAAATCAAGTATACATAATTTGACATAGTGATACTACTCAAATCAGTAGAGCGAGACATGGGTGATTTTTTTATCGCTTCCGAAGTGTCCGTTTTATTAACCGCGGATCAATATTAAAGCAATCACGAGGTGTATTCTCATGTACCACATGATAAACATCCAATTGTTAACTTGTAAACAAGCTATCATGTGGTACATAAGAATACACCTCGTGATTGCTTTGAAATTGATCTGCGGTTAACGCAACTGTCGCTTCGGAAGCGATGAAAACATCGTCTATGTCTCGCTCTACTGATTTGAGTAGTAAGAGCTCTATCTTTTCTCTTTTTCATATTTATTTTTGTCTACCACCAACCTGCGAGATAATGCCCTCCCGATTATGTAGCCGCAGGCAAGTGTGCTGTGATGTCACAATGTCCCCACATATGCTCCCTCTCCCCCCATTGGGGGGGGGGCTTAATGTTGATAAGGTGCATCAAAGGATCACACAGACTTTGGAGTGAACCCCAGCCTTTCTAATCGTATCTTCATCACTATTATCATCAGACACGTCTTCTCTGTCAATATTGCTAGCTCCATCATTTACGCCAGGATTGTTCGACTCTCCAACATCATTACTCAGTTTCGCTGGACCAAGCGATTGTTCACCGTAAGAAGACACTTTATTATGCAACTTGATTGACGATGATCTCGAAGAACGTTGAGCTTTTTCACGTTTTTGTTTCTTAAAAATAACCAAAGCAGTATCTTGGTATCTTTGCTGAATCGATGCGTAATCGATACCTCTTGTCCTCCGACGAAACATACAGTGTTCAGCTAGTGATTCTTTCCAAATTCACACATCTTTGTCTGTAGGTCTTCGTTCATAAAAAGCTCGTTCAGTTTCCCATGAAATAGATTTCTAACAAAAATTCTTGGCCATATAAAGATTTACATGTAAAAGAACAAAAATTTGTAAAAGTGTAAACAAAATCGCCATTTAGCGAGCCGAGCCGGTCTTACATATTGGTCGGCGGTATTCGTTGCCTGGTAACGGTGACGCAAACGGCAAACTTAACCATCTATGACGCAATGCAAAATATGACATCACAGGGATCCCAAGAATTTTTAGCTGGGAGTTTAGTAATGTTTTACTTTTTCTTTTAGACAGTGTGGGACAGGGTTCACTTTTTGCTATTTTATCGGAAACATGAGGCCCATTTACACTATGCTTGATTTTTGGTACGGCTCGGTGAAATTGTTACCCGCACCAAATTGTATCCATGCTCGGACCTTGTAAATAGGTAGTCCGAGCACGGGTAAAATTGGTACGTATACCATTTTTATCCGAGCCATACCAAAAGTTGAGCGTAGTGTAAATGGAGCTATGGTCACAAAAAATACATATTCTTCAGTCAGGAACAGGTAGCCTGCATACAGCCTGAATATACACTGTAATGACTCACGCTGTACACAGCCTAGAAACAGGGCAACTTTTAGGGAGTAACACCCCCTCCCCCACAATATACATGGTAGGCAGGATTATTGCTCAGTAATACTTATATGGCAATCTACTAAATGCAACCCCTTTATTGAATATCTGGATCTGACACTGAAAGCTTCAAGTCCTAGAGGGGGTAGTCAAATTTTGTCCTGGTTTATTTTTCACAATGTTGTGTTGACACATTAACCAGTTCACCTCTGTGTATACATTTTACAACTTTTATTTGTGAAAATCCCACAATTAACATACAAAAAGCTAAGTAACTATTATAATACACAAGTAATGCAACTATATCATAAATGCTTTGAACCTAGGAATATTATAGTACGGTGCATGCTTGAGAAAGTTGCCCATCAAAGTTAGTTTAGTCAGCTCGAGACTATAACCCCATTTACATTACACTCAATTTTTGGCTGAAGTTTCATATAAGAGTCCCCAAATGACGTCATACAACGTCATACAAATTTAATACGCGATACTTTGAGCAGCGGCGTTCCTAGCCTTCCTGGCGTTCCAAGAGTTCCTGGCGTTCTTGGCGTTCCGAGAGTTCTTGGCGTTCTTTGCGTTACTAGCGTTCTTGGCGTTCTAGAGTTCTTGGCGTTCCTGGCGTTCTTTGCGTTACTAGCGTTCTTGTCGTTCCTAGCGTTCCTGGCGTTCTTGGCGTTACTAGCGTTCTTGTCGTTCCTAGCGTTCTTGGCGTTCTTTGCTTTACTAGCGTTCTTTGCGTTACTAGCGTTCTTGGCGTTCCTAGAGTTCTTGGCGTTCCTGGCGTTCTTTGCGTTACTAGCGTTCTTGTCGTTCCTGGCGTTCCTAGCGTTCTTGGCGTTACTAGCGTTCTTGTCGTTCCTAGCGTTCTTGGCGTTACTAGCGTTCTTGTCGTTCCTAGCCTTCTTTGCATTACTAGCGTTCTTGGCGTTCTTGGCGTTCTTGGCGTTCTTGGCGTTCTTTGCGTTCCTGGCGTTACTAGCGTTCTTGCAGTTCTTAGAGTTCCTAGCGTTCTTGGCGTTCCTAGAGTTCTTGGCGTTCCTAGCGTTCTTGTCGTTCCTAGAGTTCCTGGCGTTACTAGTGTTCTTGGCGTTACTAGTGTTCTTGGCGTTGCTAGCGTTCTTGGTGTTACTAGTGTTCCTGGCGTTACTAGTGTTCCTGGCGAGTGTTCTTGGCGTTACTAGTGTTCCTGGCGTTACTAGTGTTCTTTGCGTTACTAGTGTTCTTGGCATTACTAGTGTTCCTTGCGTTACTAGTGTTCTTTGCGTTACTAGTGTTCCTGGCGTTACTAGTGTTCTTTGCGTTACTAGTGTTCTTGGCATTACTAGTGTTCTTTGCGTTACTAGTGTTCTTGGCGTTACTAGTGTTCTTTGCGTTACTAGTGTTCCTGGCGTTACTAGTGTTCTTTGCGTTACTAGTGTTCTTGGCGTTACTAGTGTTCTTTGCGTTACTAGTGTTCCTGGCGTTACTAGTGTCATTTGCGTTACTAGTGTTCCTGGCGTTACTAGTGTTCTTTGCGTTACTAGTGTTCCTGGCGTTACTAGTGTTCTTTGCGTTACTAGTGTTCTTTGCGTTACTAGTGTTCCTGGCGTTACTAGTGTTCTTTGCGTTACTAGTGTTCTTGGCATTACTAGTGTTCCTTGCGTTACTAGTGTTCTTTGCGTTACTAGTGTTCCTGGCGTTACTAGTGTTCTTTGCGTTACTAGTGTTCTTGGCGTTACTAGTGTTCTTTGCGTTACTAGTGTTCCTGGCGTTACTAGTGTCATTTGCGTTACTAGTGTTCCTGGCGTTACTAGTGTTCTTTGCGTTACTAGTGTTCCTGGCGTTACTAGTGTTCTTTGCGTTACTAGTGTTCTTTGCGTTACTAGTGTTCCTGGCATTACTAGTGTTCTTTGCGTTACTAGTGTTCTTGGCGTTACTAGTGTTCTTTGCGTTACTAGTGTTCTTGCGTTACTAGTGTTCTTTGCGTTACTAGTGTTCTTGGCGTTACTAGTGTTCTTTGCGTTACTAGTGTTCTTTGCGTTACTAGTGTTCTTTGCGTTACTAGTGTTCCTGGCGTTATTAGTGTTCTTTGCGTTACTAGTGTTCCTGGCGTTACTAGTGTTCTTTGCGTTACTAGTGTTCTTGGCGTTACTAGTGTTCCTGGCGTTACTAGTGTTCTTGGCGTTACTAGTGTTCTTGGCGTTACTAGTGCTCTTTGCGTTGCTAGTGTTCTTGGCGTTACTAGTGTTCTTTGCGTTACTAGTGTTCTTGGCGTTACTAGTGTTCTTGGCGTTACTAGTGTTCTTGGCGTTACTAGTGTTCCTGGCATTACTAGTGTTCTTTGCGTTACTAGTGTTCTTGGCGTTACTAGTGTTCTTTGCGTTACTAGTGTTCTTGCGTTACTAGTGTTCTTTGCGTTACTAGTGTTCTTGGCGTTACTAGTGTTCTTTGCGTTACTAGTGTTCTTTGCGTTACTAGTGTTCCTGGCGTTATTAGTGTTCTTTGGTTACTAGTGTTCCTGGCGTTACTAGTGTTCTTTGCGTTACTAGTGTTCTTGGCGTTACTAGTGTTCCTGGCGTTACTAGTGTTCTTGGCGTTACTAGTGTTCTTGGCGTTACTAGTGTTCTTTGCGTTACTAGTGTTCTTTGCGTTACTAGTGTTCCTGGCGTTATTAGTGTTCTTTGGTTACTAGTGTTCCTGGCGTTACTAGTGTTCTTTGCGTTACTAGTGTTCTTGGCGTTACTAGTGTTCCTGGCGTTACTAGTGTTCTTGGCGTTACTAGTGTTCTTGGCGTTACTAGTGTTCTTTGCGTTGCTAGTGTTCTTGGCGTTACTAGTGTTCTTTGCGTTACTAGTGTTCTTGGCGTTACTAGTGTTCTTGGCGTTACTAGTGTTCTTGGCGTTAGTAGTAATGCCCCCCATATAGCGCCCAAAGGGATTCCGCCTCATTAAATATTCAATTTTTAATTGTTCATTCTCATGCTCCTATAGGAACCTCTAACCCTAACCCCTAACCCTAACTGTCGCTCAACCCACGGTTTTCTTCTACGTCACACTTATTATTTATTCATTCTCGTGCTCCTTTGGGACCTTCTAACCCTAGTTTCCCCCCTAACCCTAGATGTCACTCAAAAGGAGGATAAAGGGGTAACACGAATACGAAAATGTATACATTTTTAGGAGAAAATAATGTTGCTGGGACACCGCTTTGCTTGCATGCATAGATTAACACACAGATTAACGTTTTAAACAATTTATTTCTTAAAGAATAACAGTTGTACACAAATATACAGTTCTTAAACATACTGTCCAGCTTTTACACTGTTTTCTAGTTTCGAACGTTTGATTTTGTATACTGTTCCGTCTTCCGTTAGCACAAGTTTGCGTTTCTGTCCTTTATGCTCTACAGGTTTGACATCCGATACTTTACACTTTTCCCGTTTATTGCTAGCTGGCAACAGAGGTACCTTTTCGTAGTCTAGTACGCCAGCCCAATCCCCACGCTGTATAATTTTACAAACAGCACATTTTTTCCTCGTGGAAGATAATTTTGTTTTGGAAATGACAATCTTACAACCATCTATTAACTGCTCTTTCTGTTGCTCCAAATTATCCCCAGCCTGGTATAGTATGCCATCATCCAGCTTGACAACCAGTTTGTGCTGCCCGTAATGGTCGATATGACCGATTGCAACGATGGTGTGCGTTGAATTAAGTGGTAACTCTGCCAAATTTCGCATATGCTTGTACGGAACCATTTTTTCCCTTGTTAATGTCCACACAGCTTGCGATGGAGTTGTCATGTTTGCCTGTTTTAATTTTTCTCTTTCTTCTTGTATTTCCTTGGCTTGCTCTCGTAGGTGTTTAATGGAACACTTTTCCATGTCTTTGGCGAAGGTTATGTTACAGTAAACGACAACATTTCTTTGTGGCGTAATAATAATAATAATAATAATTTAATCATTTAATATAGCGCTTCAATTATGATAAATATTCTGAAGCGCTGTACAGTGATAAAGTTACAACAGTGAAAATTGGGATCTCGAATTTGCTCCTTCTCGGCGTCTGACAGGTTTTCGCGTATGTACGTTTCGATGAACTTGTTTCGAATAACATAGTCCGAGTGTTCCATTTTGGTCTGTTGCTAGTAGCATGATGAACTTCTCTCCAAATTGGGTTTGGGTCTCTCGCATGGCCATGACATTATAGGGTCCCCAAGGCAAATCTTTAAGATGGATGATTATATTATCGGAGAAAGCGCTGCTATAATTTTCTAAGAGCTGCAATCTCTTCCTTTTCTCTGCGATGGCATCTTCGAAAGGTTGTCGGCTCTCTCGGATCTCCTTCGCTGCTTCGCCAGCAATATCTTTCCATTGTTCATTTCGTTCTTTCTCGGCGGTACTATGTTGCTTTACTGGTAGCTTAACTTCCAAAATATCTGCCCTGCCCAGTTCCATGTCCACTTTACAAGTTTTACTTCCTTGCACATGTGCGAGATAAGATGTACAGTGTTCGTGGGCAATATACCCAGCTTCTCCAAAAGTTGTAAATTATCTTCTTTACTCCCCTCGTACCAGCTGTAGATACCACCGTTGGACACCAAGCGTGTTGTAAAATCTGTGCCGTCTTTTCGACTTTTAAAATAACGAGCTCCCGAAATGTCTACGTATACATCTTTGGTCTTAGTTGTGCCTTTCGTACTTATAGCTTTACTTCGATCACATACTTCGATGATATCCACGGGAAGCTTGGAACTTAATGGCAAGGCACCAGATTTCTTTTTCTGACCATTTGTCTACAAACTGTCCGCTTATGTTCTTCGTCACTTCGTTGTACGTATAGACAACCAAGCCAACGTCGCGTGTTCTGTCGATGACCACTAAGCTGTGCAACATGGCGTCACAGTAAGCATTCCAAATGTCCGAGAACGGTGTAGAACACTGTACATCTTATCTCGCACATGTGCAAGGAAGTAAAACTTGTAAAGTGGACATGGAACTGGGCAGGGCAGATATTTTGGAAGTTAAGCTACCAGTAAAGCAACATAGTACCGCCGAGAAAGAACGAAATGAACAATGGAAAGATATTGCTGGCGAAGCAGCGAAGGAGATCCGAGAGAGCCGACAACCTTTCGAAGATGCCATCGCAGAGAAAAGGAAGAGATTGCAGCTCTTAGAAAATTATAGCAGCGCTTTCTCCGATAATATAATCATCCATCTTAAAGATTTGCCTTGGGGACCCTATAATGTCATGGCCATGCGAGAGACCCAAACCCAATTTGGAGAGAAGTTCATCATGCTACTAGCAACAGACCAAAATGGAACACTCGGACTATGTTATTCGAAACAAGTTCATCGAAACGTACATACGCGAAAACCTGTCAGACGCCGAGAAGGAGCAAATTCGAGATCCCAATTTTCACTGTTGTAACTTTATCACTGTACAGCGCTTCAGAATATTTATCATAATTGAGCGCTATATTTAAATGATTAAATTATTATTATTATTATTATTACGCCACAAAGAAATGTTGTCGTTTACTGTAACATAACCTTCGCCAAAGACATGGAAAAGTGTTCCATTAAACACCTACGAGAGCAAGCCAAGGAAATACAAGAAGAAAGAGAAAAATTAAAACAGGCAAACATGACAACTCCATCGCAAGCTGTGTGGACATTAACAAGGGAAAAAATGGTTCCGTACAAGCATATGCGAAATTTGGCAGAGTTACCACTTAATTCAACGCACACCATCGTTGCAATCGGTCATATCGACCATTACGGGCAGCACAAACTGGTTGTCAAGCTGGATGATGGCATACTATACCAGGCTGGGGATAATTTGGAGCAACAGAAAGAGCAGTTAATAGATGGTTGTAAGATTGTCATTTCCAAAACAAAATTATCTTCCACGAGGAAAAAATGTGCTGTTTGTAAAATTATACAGCGTGGGGATTGGGCTGGCGTACTAGACTACGAAAAGGTACCTCTGTTGCCAGCTAGCAATAAACGGGAAAAGTGTAAAGTATCGGATGTCAAACCTGTAGAGCATAAAGGACAGAAACGCAAACTTGTGCTAACGGAAGACGGAACAGTATACAAAATCAAACGTTCGAAACTAGAAAACAGTGTAAAAGCTGGACAGTATGTTTAAGAACTGTATATTTGTGTACAACTGTTATTCCTTAAGAAATAAATTGTTTAAAACGTTAATCTGTGTGTTAATCTATGCATGCAAGCAAAGCGGTGTCCCAGCAACATTATTTTCTCCTAAAAATGTATACATTTTCGTATTCGTGTTACCCCTTTATCCTCCTTTTGAGTGACATCTAGGGTTAGGGGGGAAACTAGGGTTAGAAGGTCCCAAAGGAACACGAGAATGAATAAATAATAAGTGTGACGTAGAAGAAAACCGTGGGTTGAGCGACAGTTAGGGTTAGGGGTTAGGGTTAGAGGTTCCTATAGGAGCATGAGAATGAACAATTAAAAATTGAATATTTAATGAGGCGGAATCCCTTTGGGCGCTATATGGGGGGCATTACTACTAACGCCAAGAACACTAGTAACGCCAAGAACACTAGTAACGCCAAGAACACTAGTAACGCAAAGAACACTAGTAACGCCAAGAACACTAGCAACGCAAAGAACACTAGTAACGCCAAGAACACTAGTAACGCAAAGAACACTAGTAACGCCAAGAACACCAGTAACGCAAAGAACACTAGTAATGCCAAGAACACCAGCAACGCAAAGAACACCAGTAACGCAAAGAACACTAGTAACGCCAAGAACACTAGTAACGCCAGGAACACTAGTAACGCAAAGAACACTAGTAACGCAAAGAACACTAGTAACGCCAGGAACACTAGTAACGCCAGGAACACTAGTAACGCAAAGAACACTAGTAACGCCAGGAACACTAGTAACGCAAATGACACTAGTAACGCCACGAACACTAGTAACGCAAAGAACACTAGTAACGCCAAGAACACTAGTAACGCAAAGAACACTAGTAACGCCAGGAACACTAGTAACGCAAAGAACACTAGTAACGCCAAGAACACTAGTAACGCAAAGAACACTAGTAATGCCAAGAACACTAGTAACGCAAAGAACACTAGTAACGCCAGGAACACTAGTAACGCAAAGAACACTAGTAATGCCAAGAACACTAGTAACGCAAAGAACACTAGTAACGCCAGGAACACTAGTAACGCAAAGAACACTAGTAACGCAAGGAACACTAGTAATGCCAAGAACACTAGTAACGCAAAGAACACTAGTAACGCCAGGAACACTAGTAACGCCAGGAACACTAGTAACGCCAGGAACACTAGTAACACCAAGAACGCTAGCAACGCCAAGAACACTAGTAACGCCAGGAACACTAGTAACGCAAAGAACACTAGTAACGCAAAGAACACTAGTAACGCCAAGAACACTAGTAACGCCAGGAACACTAGTAACGCCAGGAACGCTAGCAACGCCAAGAACACTAGTAACGCCAAGAACACTAGTAACGCCAGGAACTCTAGGAACGACAAGAACGCTAGGAACGCCAAGAACTCTAGGAACGCCAAGAACGCTAGGAACTCTAAGAACTGCAAGAACGCTAGTAACGCCAGGAACGCAAAAAACGCCAAGAACGCCAAGAACGCCAAGAACGCTAGTAATGCAAAGAACGCTAGGAACGACAAGAACGCTAGTAACGCCAAGAACGCTAGGAACGACAAGAACGCTAGTAACGCCAAGAACGCTAGGAACGCCAGGAACGACAAGAACGCTAGTAACGCAAAGAACGCCAGGAACGCCAAGAACTCTAGGAATGCCAAGAACGCTAGTAACGCAAAGAACGCCAAGAACGCTAGGAACGACAAGAACGCTAGTAACGCCAAGAACGCCAGGAACGCTAGGAACGACAAGAACGCTAGGAACGACAAGAACGCTAGTAACGCAAAGAACGCCAGGAACGCCAAGAACTCTAGAACGCCAAGAACGCTAGTAACGCAAAGAACGCCAGGAACGCCAAGAACTCTCGGAACGCCAAGAACGCTAGGAACGCCAGGAACTCTTGGAACGCCAGGAAGGCTAGGAACGCCGCTGCTCAAAGTATCGCGTATTAAATTTGTATGACGTTGTATGACGTCATTTGGGGACTCTTATATGAAACTTCAGCCCAATTTTTGGTATGGCTCGGATAAAAATGGTACCCGTACCAATTTTACCCGTGCTCAGACTATTTACAAGGCCCGAGCATGGATAAAATTGGTACGGGTAACAATTCAACCGTGCCGTACCAAAAATCAAGCATAGTGTAAATGGGCCTGAAACTTGATAGACGATTGCCACTGGGGCTATCAAAACTTCAGTCACCACAACTATCACGAACAATCTTGCTCAAGAAGACTACACTAACCTACTGTATATGACCAGTTTTCACAAGCACGTACTATTGTACTATACAACACTAACATTACAATATTTACAAACTACACCTTATATAGTGTATGAAAATATGAATTGTAAGGCAAAAAAAAATAACAAAAGTTAATACTACCTGAACAATGATTTAAGAAACAGTTCATTATGTCCACTTTCAAAACACTATTTCAAACACATGTAAACCAAACATTTTGACTAATGTCTATTGACCAAATCTAGGGTAAAATTGTTTTTGTAGATCTCTGGCACCCAGGGCTAAACATAAACAATATCAAACTTCTATTCTTTGTTCTATTTTTGGGTTCTTCTTTCGTCTGTTCTATCTTTTTGTACCAATTCATTTTTGGATAATATATGAAAAGGTTTAAAAGTACATGCATTAAATTCTGAGTTACGAACAAGATGCCAAAATACTTGTTATCTGCTCAACATCAATGGTTGCCAGTGCTGTACCTTCAGCACCAAGATCACCTACGATAATAGTAATTTCATCACTAGATATTGGGATTTCTTGGATCACTTCTGTACTAACCGCGTCTTCATGTTCTCTTGCAGTTTCTGGGGTAACTTCCGATGTGCTTTCGGTGTTGTCTGGGACTTCTTTGGCAGGCTCTTTACCAGCGGCTTTGTTGTTCTCATGACATTGACGACGCATGTGTTTGTAGTAGGTACCAGACTGTGTGAACGACTTGTTGCATACCTGACAGGTGTATGGTTTTTCCTTGGTATGGACACGCATGTGATACTTCAGGTTACACTGTTTGGCAAACCGAAGCTCACAAAGTTCACACTGAAATGGCTTTTCACCCGTATGTGTCCTGATATGGTGTCGAAGAATTCGGAGTTGGGAGAACGCTCTGTCACAAAGTGTGCACGGATAAGGCTTTTCTCCAGTATGCGAGCGCTCGTGTTTCTTTCTTGTACTGCGGTCTCTGAAACCACGCTCACAGAACTGACATTTATATGGTTTCTCTCCAGTGTGCGTAAACATGTGTTCTTGATATCGAGTTTTCAAATTCTTGGTTAAACATGTAAATGCTTTACCACAGACTTCACAGTTCAGTTTTCGATCGCAAGTAAGGATGTGTTTTTCATATACCGCGTGTTGAACAAACTTGTATTGACACTTTTCACATGTCCACGTGGGTCTTCTGGGCAAAATATGCTTCCACATATGCTTCTTAAGAAGTTTGACACTATTCAACACGTCCCCGCATTCCATGCACGTTTGAGGGGAGAATAGTTCTGGGTGGGTAAGCTTATGTTTCTCGAGATCTTGTTTAATTACAAAACTTTCACTACACACAGTGCATGGATGTGGTTTCTTATCCATATGCGTATAGCAATGCTGTTTGTATTTACTACGAGCATGTTGGCCACTCTTATTGAAATCTTCTCCACAGACATCGCATACAAGGTTCTTTTCACAAATTTTCACATGCTTTGCGAGGCGTTTTTCGGAATGGAAACCCTTCTGACAGTGTGGGCAGAACTCTTCTTCTTTCTTAAACGTATACTTTCTTTTCTTCCCCTCTTTTTTTCCTTCAGCTGCTGGCCCCTCAGATTGCTCTGCTGCTGGATCAGCCCCCCTGATTGCTCTGCTGCTGGATCAGCCCCCACTGATTGCTCTGCTGCTCGATCAGCCCCCCCTGATTGCTCTGGTGCGGGATCAGCCCCCCCTGATTGCTCTGCTGTGGGATCCTTCGAGGCCAATTCTTCATTTGTATCAGGCACTTTTGGTGGACTCTGTTCAGCGTTGGAAGACCCTTCTTCAGGAATACAGTTGGGAATCTCCCCAATGACAACAACGCCCTCCAGGTCATCTCTGATGTATGTATGGTCGGTGAGATGAACTTCAGATGTGTCTTCGTCTACCTGTGCCTCGTTGGTTGACTTCGCCACCGTTTCTTCGGGCTGTTCCGCGGAGAGCAATGCTTCGGCAGCTTCGGTCCCTTTCTTGACTCTTTTAGCTCTAACAGGATCTTTGCCGTCTTTTTTAGCTTTATGCCGGCGCTTCTTTGACTTTCGTTTCGGCTTTGGTGAGCCCGACTCTGCCTCTGCAGGCTCTGCTTCTTCTGGGGTCGAAGTCGAACACTTGTGTTTCTGAAACTGGCGAGAGCTTGCGAAGTGTTTGTCACAGTTCTTGCAGTCGTATTTATCCTTTGAGACGTCTTGCAGTTTAGTATGACTAGCAGAAATCGGATCAGAAGTTCCTTCTCCCGCCTCTCCTGTTGTTTGCTCGCCCAAATCAGCAGAAATCGCGGCCGCCATGTTTGAATTGTCGACGTTGACATCGTTGTTGTCGCGATGCTGTAATCCAAGTTTTCGACAGTATTCGTGAAGACTCTCCGATGGAATATCTTCTGCCATGTTTATTGTTGTCTGTCGACAAACACCAGTTAAACAAGAGGAGTAGATGAGGAGAAATTTGTGGATTTGAAACAAAACCGTTTCATACAGCCCAACGCCTTTATAACTTGGTCGTCCTGTGTGTGTAGTGCTTCGCGCGCGCATGGCTTGGTCACATGTTTACGACATATCCCGACCCTTGGCCGACGATTGTTACGAAGTCTGGACGCTGCATTGTTTTCTTTTCTTTCTTTCTTTCTTTTTTATTCTTTCTTTCTTTCTTTCTTTCTTTCTTTCTTTCTTTCTTTCTTTCTTTCTTTCTTTCCTTTTTTTGTTTTTACTGTGTCTGTCTGTCTGTCTGCCTGTCTCCACCACAGACAGACAGACAGAAGCAGACAGACAGACAGTTCAAATAAATATTTCTCTGTCTGTCTCCACCACAGACAGACAGACAGACAGACAGACAGACAGACAGACAGACAGACAGACAGACAGACAGACAGACAGACAGACAGACAGACAGACAGACAGACAGACAGACAGACAGACAGACAGACAGACAGACAGACAGACAGACAGACAGACAGACAGACAGACAGACAGACAGAAACTTGTGTAAACTACAATTTAAAACATTGGATGGCTATGGTTTCTTGACATGTACAGTTTATTTACTGGTCTTTATTTATTATTTTACACATCTTTCAGAAACAGTTTTTAAAAAAATGAATAGCATTTGACACACAAAATTGTTTCTCCATGGTGAAAAACCATGCATGTTAATATTCATTAGTCCTCACATGTCAAAATATTGTTGACAAATCTTGCCATGGTATATGTACACTCAAATTCTTGCATTAGGTTTTAGACTGTGATGCTTCTTTACGCGTAGCATCTTGTAAAAGTTGGATGTCGACCTCCTCAGCTGGTAGTTGAACATATCGAACCACAGATCCACGAATAAAGCAGTTTTTAACAGAAAGCTGTTGAAATAAAATGAGACAATGAGTGTGGCAGTGTATAACCTTGAATACCCCAGGGTTCGAGATTTGCGGTATCCCAATATCATTAAGATATTATTAGGGTCATCCCTCATGGTCAGAAGTTGGCTCCCATTTCAGTGTGTTTTTCTCTCATTATTTTCATTGACATAAGACACATAATGTAAGTTTACGTAGCTGGCATGCAATATTTCGCGAAAATGCATTTGTGCGTTAGGCTGGGTATGAGAATGGAAAATGCCCAATCATGCGGAGTCTGGTAAGTATTTGACATCTGGGATATACATGTAATTAATTCAAGTGGGAAGCTCCTTGTTTGCATTTCAGTAGAATATTTAATAATTTTGTTTGCTGTAATATTTTTGCCGAAATAGAAAAGCGAAATGAATCGAAACGTATCCATTAAGTATAAGTTAAGTATACTTGATTCAATTAAATGTGTACTCTATACTGCACACTAACACTCAGTTTCATTTTAAATTTAATCTGTCATTTTAAAATAAAAACTTTAGCAATTACCTTGACATTCATTAATCTGATGAAGAAAAATTTAATTGTAAAGTTCTTGGTTCATAACATCTGGATATTAGGAAGCACTGTGTATTTTTTGGTACCAAAAGTTTGGATACCAAATTTGTATTTGGGATACCAAGTTCAGAGATGCTGGTATCCCTTGGGGATACCACAAAAAAAATTTAATCTCAAACCCTGAATACCCACATATTACCACAGAATACCCACCTGGCACCACACCACAGATTCGATGAACCATACAATCATGTACTTACCATGTGAGGGTATTTTTCTGGATCTGTCACGCTGATGTCTGTTAATTTAATGTTGAGAAACTAAAAAGAGAAAAACAAAAATTTAATGTTAATTCATGACTATGAATATTTTGCAATATTTTGGAAGGCTCTCCTTCCATCCAAGCTATAAACCAAATTGTCTATACTGAAACAGGAAAGATGACAATTTCAAACCTGATCAACTGAGTCCAAAGTGCCACATATACTAAAAACAAAAATCATTAAAATTTTAGTGGTCTTGTTTGTGGAATGAATACTAGAATCATACACAGTACATACAGTATATCACACTATAATACACTACATCACACTACACCACTCCACTACACTCCGATCCACACTCCAATCCACACTGCTCCACTAGACCACACTATACTAGGCCACACCAATGACCACTCACTTCACTCTACATCAGTGATGTTTTCCAAATTTTAGATGGGCGTGGCCACTGGTCGTAAAATTAAATGGGTGTGGCTCCTGTCATGAAAGTTAATGGGTGTGTGAAAAGACTACTAAAAGCCTGGCTCAGGCTAGCTGGTTGGCTAACTTGGTTGAAAACGAGTACACTCATTGACTCAAAGCAAAAATAGTGCGGTGTTGAACCAGTGATGGATTTACAGGGGGGTGCAGGGGTGTGCACCCCCCTGGCCCTTGGCCAAGGGGGTGCAGGGGAGTGCCAATTACTCAATTAGTGCCTTGCAGCAGTGGGATGCGACGTGGATTTCATTGAAAATGTCAATCACATTTCTAATGTCTAGCTTCCTTGTGATATCCCTAATAAAATCCATAAAACATCCACTTTATCCCTAAATTTATTTGACACCTTGCAGGTTTGATAAAATGTGCTATTGAAAACACGATTTAAAACTTTTAAATCTTTCTTCAAAGTACCGTCAGAATGCAGGGAATGCCATTTCAGAGGTCCAAATTTCAAAAAATTTCCCGGGGAGCATACCCCTAGACCCCCCTAGGAATGGTTTGACTAAGGTTACAAAAATTCTAGATCTGCCCCTGCAGCACCCCCCCTACCAGATCAAGCTGGATCCATCATTGTGTTGCACTACGTTTAATTTTTGTTAGGGGGAACGGCATTCCCCCACCGCCGTAATTTTTGTCTGGGTGAACATCGTTCCCCCTGAAAAACATCACTGCTCCACATCACCACACCACCTCACCACGTCTCTAGTAACTCTACACCACACTACATAACACTACACACTCCACTACCTAACAGTTCACTCCACCACCACACTACACTACACATCACCACACCATACTACACACCACTCTACACTACACTCACATTACCCCACAATTCACTCCACCACACCACACTACACCCACACCACTCTACACTCCCCCACAATTCACCACACCACACTACACCCCACACCACTCTAGTCTACACTATCCCACAATTCACTCCACCACACCACACCACACTCCACTCCACACTATACCATCACACCACACCGCTCTCCACACTTCATGACCACACGTATATTACACGTGCTATTCCAGATACCTCAAGTCATTCTTTAGTTCAACAATGACATCTTTTCCAACCAGTGATTTAAAGAAAGAGTAAAACAGCTTAAAGAAACAGCAGCAGAAAGAGAAGTGAGTGAATGAAGGATGAACAAGACACACACACAATATTTCTCACCATTTTATAGTCTTCCAAAAATGCATAAAACCGAGTAAATAAAATTTCAGAAAAGTTTTGAAAATAGAATTCTGGAGCGAAAGTTAGAAAAGACTGGTACCAAAATTTGTCAAATTTAGTACCCAGGCCAGCGCAATCTACGGCTTTCGAGATTTTTAAAATTTTTCACGAATTTTATAAACGAATTGAAACTATTTAAATATTTCTATTTAATATTTTATTAAATTATAATCAACAAAGCAGCTGGAAACAACTTTTCTGGGCACAAAACTGCACAACATTTAATAACTTTTAAGCACCATTTCTGATAATAAAATCAGGGTTCTTCTAGGGAAAACTGGGGACGTAAATGGGATAAAATGTTGAATCCCTAGTTATCCCTACATGAACCTGCAACGTCTTTTAACCACGTGATAAGTGCAGCGGCCATTTTGTATGAGTTTGAATTTTAGATAAAGCATAAAAGCAAAAGAAGTTATTTTTGTTTGGTTTTGTCGTTGTTTTAAGTCAGCTAAGCTTTAGTAAAATGTTGCAGTGTGACAGTTATTATAAGAATGCAGCCAAAGAGGTTCACTTTAGTCCATATGCTTTTAATGGAGGGTAAGTATTAAAGTTGAAAAGAAATTGATTTTTCTGAAGGATATTTTTGCTGACTAATGAGCAAAAAGTAAATTAAATAATAATATAGAAATTTTTATAGCATAGTTTAGACCTAGTTTACAAGAGATAGTCTTCTCTAACATGTAAAAAAAGAATTATTTGCCAATGTGTATATAAATTAGAAATATAAACTTTATTTAAGGAGGGTTAATACACTATTAAATATAGTACTAAACAAACTTGTGGTCCTCAAAAATTTTACAAATTGTTAATATATATATATATATATTTATAAAATAACATTTTGAAAACAAGCGAGCGTGGTGATTGGTTGAAAGCTGTGTTTCTATAACTTTATGGAAACACAGCAAGGTCCACACCATTCAATACGCCATCATTACAGTGTAGGATACACCATCCAGTACGCCATTATATGCCATTATGAAGAGTAAGGAGAATTTACGCTTTGATGCAGTGATTATTTTTACATTCTATACCTATTTTCAACAGGTTATTTTATAAAGGAAATAGAAAACATTTTTTCTGTGTTCCCATACAGTTATAGAAACACTTGTGGAAGTTTGGGAGAACTCAAAATAGTGTGGAAACACTCGCCTTGCGGCCTCGTGTTCTCACTACAATTTCTCGTTCTCCCAAACTTCCACTCATGTTTCTATTAAACTCTATGGAAACATGGATTTTAATATTTTGGGAGGGCAATTGCCCTTGCCCCCCCCCCCCCCCACCCCACCCCCACACACACACACACACCTGCTACACCTATGTGTAACTCTATTGTATTATATAACACTGCCAATGCAGCACTCTACTCTTTCACAACTCAGGCAAATTGGTTGTTATAATAATACTGTTTATTATTCACCATTATTCTAGAACTGTACTGGCCATTGCTGGGGAGGACTTCTCAGTAATTGCATCAGATACACGTCTTAGTCAAGGGTTCTCAATTCATTCAAGAGACAGCCCAAAAAATTACAAATTGTAAGTTTAGCTTTTTAGTTTATGCTGTATATATCTTTCTGGTGATGAGGCTCACTGCATAGTTGATATTAGTTGTAGTGAATTTCAAATGAAACTAAATTATAAAATACCAACAAAAATTTCAGAACTGACAGTACAGTTCTTGGTTGTGCTGGTTTCCATGGTGATTGCTTGACGCTGACCAAGTATATCAATGCTCGACTTCAAGTAAGTAACCCTCTCCCCAGTCCCCTCATCCAGTCTCCTAAAACGGTAATGCCTGCTACGCAGGTTAAGTGGTATTGAAATTAACACTTTGAAGTCTGATGACGAGTCTTTAAGGTTTATTCTGGTTAACGCCAGATGATTTTATTCAGGCTTCAGCACAGGGAGAGGTCCAGTATCGGGATATTGAGGGGGATATTTGGAGATATGTGAGGGATATTTGGAGATATGTGAGGGATATTGGGGACATTAGTGGGTATTCATTGGTGAAGGCAAGATACTGCACCCCCCTTCCCCCACTCAAAATGGGGTTATTACTTTGTGTTTCGCGCACGAATATGCATTAGGGTTAGGACTAGGTTTAGGATTGGGGTTAGGATTATGATTGAGGTTAGGATTAGGGTAAGGATTGGGGTTGGGATCAGGGTTAGGATTAGGGTGTTTTCAGGGTCAGGATCAAAGAATAACAAATTTGTGCGTGAAACACAAAGTAAGCACCCAAAATGGTCATGCTACACCACTGTCTACATCATATTAGGTAATAAATAATTTTAAGATTAAATTTACTGTTAAATAATGCACCATTAATTTTAATGAAAGTATTTAAAAATCAAAACTTCTAGATGTATTATCATGAACATGGAAAAAGAATGAGGTGAGGATTTTAATATGTAATTTCATTATTAAAAGTTCATTTACTGTAGATCTTTCATACAGGGATATTTTTACATGTAGACATTTGTTTCCTTTTTTTGTTTTCAGCTGTCCTGCTATTGCTCAGATGCTTTCGACTATGTTGTATTCTAGAAGATTTTTCCCATTTTACACATATAATATTCTAGCTGGGGTAGACCCAGAAGGTAAATATTGTATTGAAGAAGTAGAAAACATTTTCCATGTTAGTATATTAAGTATTTCTAGAAAATTAAAGTTTGGGAGAACTTGGGATTTTTTGTGATTGCCAACAGTTGATCACTTTGGCTGCTTTGTGAAAATTGGGGATGTTCCTGGGGCTATTTTGATGTGCTATAGGCCATTTTCAAAATCACATGATATGGTTCATACGTATATTATGCTGGAAGGACAAAATGTTTAATATGGCATCAATCTCGGTGGAAAAGTGATGTAGTCTCAGTTTATCATGTTTTGCCATTACAGCTGTTGTTTACTCAAATCCTGAAGCACTTTTCCCCCTATATCGATGGCAGTATAAAATTTTGACCTTCCAGAATATAATGTACAGTATGAACCATATCATGTGATTTTGAAAATGGCAGGGGTTTTCAGACAGGGTAGAAATTGGAAGGTGTGGTTCTATCAATGTTTATTTAGGAAGTCATTTGTTCTCTAGGGAAAGGTTGTGTGTTTAGTTTTGATCCGGTTGGTTCTTATGAAAGAGAAGACTATCGCGCTGCTGGTTCAGCTTCATCGCTACTCCAGCCTCTGTTGGACAATCAGGTATTGTTTTAGCAAAAATAAATCATTTATAGCTGTACTACTGCAGCGTAAAACAATAGAGTACTGCAAAGGCAGTGTTTTACAGTAGATAGAGCAAAGTGAAAAGGTGGTACGGTAAACTGCTGAGATTAATCTTGGCAGTTTACCATCATTCTTTTCACTTTGTACTACTGTAGTTTCATTTGGGTTGAGGGTTATTTGGTTATCAGTACCTAAGATTCTAGAATTCCATCATATGCTGCTACCCTCGATAAATAAAGTCACTTTTTATAATTGTTCAGATTGGTTACAAAAACCAAGAGAGAGTTTCAGATATTCCACCTCTGACCAGAGATAAAGCAATTGCTCTTGTCAAAGATGTCTTCACATCGGCCGCTGAACGAGATATTTACACAGGAGATGCAGTTATAGTGCATCTAATAACCAAAGATGGTGTGGTGGAGGACACTTTTCCATTACGGCGAGACTAATGACATGATTTCTTTTTGTTGCAAGTGACTGAGGTTAGAGCCACTTAGAATTATAGTGGACTTCCGTCCGTTTCCAACGTATGGTAATTCTACTTCAGATATGTATTTGTTAGGGACTTATGGTGTTCAGAAAATTTAATTCATCATTTGTCACTTTCAGTGTCAGATTGTCTTTTATTTTATATAAAATCATCTGTTTTTAATGGTTAGTTTCAGTGGCATTTTCCAGTGGTAGTGCTGCTATACCGGTACTTGGAATCAGTTGGGAGGACAAATGCCAAGCATGAACGAACACCAGCTGTCCCTCCAAATGATTCCAAGAACACTAGCTACTGTACCTCATCACCAGCCTTCAACTCATTTTGTTAATGATGAATTACAAATTTTGTACACATACTGTACTGCAGTTATCCCAAGATACCACAATTATCCTATGGTACCACAGTTATCCAAATATACCACAATTATCCTATGGTACCACAATTATCCAAAGATACCACAATTATCCTATGGTACCACAGTTATCCAAAGATACCACAATTATCCTATGGTACCACAGTTACCCAAAGATACCACAGTTACCCAAAGATACCACAATTATCTCATGCAACCAGTTATCCAAAAAAACCACAGTTATCTAAAGATACCACAGTTATGTCATGGTACTCTTCTCTGCAGAGGCTTCTATTAATTATTCTGGTTATTCACAGGCATGCAGACAATTTGTAAAGCATGCATCTTCTCCCTTGCCCACTTTCCCCTCCAAGCCTCTGCGAGGAGAGACTACAGAACTCATGGTACCACAGTTATCCAAAGTCACCACAGTTATCCCATGGTACCACAGTTATCCAGAACACCATACATGGGTGGAAATTGTTCAACTGCATATACATGAGAATAGTTTTTCATATTATTTTGTAAGTGCATTACGGCCACACATTGCATTAATGAAGTCATCCTTCTGACCTCCACTGCCTCCAGAGCTATCCTAGCAACCCAAGTCAATCAGCTACGAGCAATAACAACCCAGGCAATACCATTGTGCCTTCTGGTAAGCTCAGACCTTATTTGTTCCTTATACTAGAGAGATATGCTGCGTTTTACAGATTATTGGCGTAAATCCATTGAGCTGACTTTGTGGGATATCCGACTTTTCAAACAAGTTTCATTTGCAACAAAGAAAACCAGCTTGTAAAACTGTACAACAAGTTCTCTGCCTATATACAGTTTCCTTGATATTCCCTCATCCATTTCCTGGTGTTGGTACATAAGGATTAGATAACTGGTGTTCTTTCAAATATTCACCTCCTTTTTCTTCGTAATCTTGTCTTGTCGTCGACACACTCTTCAGATTTGGTAAAGATCTCACCCACTGCCTCATGCCAAACCACGCATCCAAACTTAGGTTACCTGTTAAACAAATAACTGAACTCATTCAACTAACTTCCAGGTATAACAAACAAAAATTAAATCTATCTTTTTTGAAAGAACACTTGAAATGACAAACTAACATCTTGTGCAGTTTTTCGTTTCGTTGTTGAGATATTTCAGTTTGTTTAAGGGTATTGGCAATAAAAATTAAGTTTGTCTCTTTTGAAAGAACTCGTCAAATGGTATAGGAAGACCTTTTACAATTTTCCCGTATCTGTTTTGGTTTTGGAAATATTTCGACCAAAGACAGCGTGCTGTCCGCCATCTTGGAATTATTTTCGATATGCATGTGACATCATAAGCAGGGTAAAGTGAAATTTTTATCTTGCCAACCTTATGACATTTAAGAGATAGAAACTCGATTTTTGGTCGAAATATTTCAAAACACAAGAAAGATAGAGAAAAATTGTAAAAGGTCTTCTTATACCATTTGACGAGTTCTTTCAAATGAGACAAACTTAATTTTTATTGCCAATACTCTTTAACGTAATATATGAATTAAACATCTTGACGTCATATGTGCATATTGAATGGAGTTATTGGAGAAAGTTATATGTCTGCTGTTATCAAACCAAATTAATTGGAAGGAAGTGTGTAGGCGTGTTTCTCGCACAACGCCAAACATGTAGAATTTCAAGTGATTATGTTTCATAATAGCAAAAATAAATTACGTTCTCCGATAATGCGTAATGATGCACATGTGATGTCAAGATGTTTAATTTGCATATCAAAAGACCTAAAATATCTCAACAACGTAGCAAGGAAACGAAAAACTGCAAAAGATGTTACTCTGTCATTTTAAGTGTTCTTTCAAATAAGACAGACTTAATTTTCGTGTCGTAGGAACTTTAAATTGACCCCATTACACACGCACGTAAAACAACCGTGACACACCTCTCCGAAGACGTTCAAAGCTTGCGGGCCAAAACACACTTACTTGCACTGTGTACTTTAAATGTAGACTGAAATGGTCGCATGGCCAACAGTTCTCTTTCCAATCTCGAACAAAAGTCGGGATAGTGAGCGTTGCCTCCAGTGACAAACACATTCTGAAAAAACCCCCAAATACAATAAGATATACCATAACAGCTATATCAAGAGATATCATCTATATAAAAGGCAACTGCCTATTAACCCTTTCCCGTCCCGTGGACTCGTCTCGGGCGTTAGACAGAGTAGAACACCCGAGAGTGAGAGAGTCGGATGCAGTCCAGAAGGGGTTAAGCCTGTTTTTTAACGTGTACTGATCCTGTGAGGAAATTCGTGTTATATTTGTATTGCATTGTGGTGTTGTCCGCTGTTGTGTTGCGTTGCGTTGTGTTGCGTGGTGTTGTGAATGATGTATGGTGTTGTTGTGTTGCGTTGTGTTGTGTTGCGTTGCGTTGTGTGGTGTTGTGCTGCGTTGTGTGGTGTTGTATTGCGTTGTGTGGTGTGGTGTTGCGTTGCGTGGTGTTGCGTTGCGTTGTGTGGTGTTGTATTGCGTTGTGTGGTGTGGCGTTGCGTTGTGTTGTATTGCGTTGTGTGGTGTTGCGTTGTGTGGTGTTGCGTTGCGTTGTGTTGTATTGCGTTGTGTGGTGTGGTGTTGCGTTGCGTGGTTGTGATGTGTGGTGTTGTGTTTTATTACATTTTATTGCCGACTTATATAGAATTGTATGTTAAATACTGTCATATGTCACCCTCGATAAATCTCTTTACTTTTTACTCTTACGTGTACTAGCTGGTTTTGGATTTCTGGTGGGTATTTGTTTAATATAAACTCGATGGTTTCCGCAAGACCTGCCTGGTCTATACCCAACATTGACGGTTGAAATATTACTTCAGGGGCTCTAGAAATAATGGTATAAAACGCGTAAATAATTAGTAAAGTAATTCAAGAGATATACTATGATACAGAACTGATAAAACATCAGCGTCGCCTTCAGTTAGAGTTTGCATATCCGATACGACAGCTACTTGCGTTGTAAATGGTACACAGGGGGTTATAATGATGACAATGTGATGATGATGACGATTGATGATGACGATTGATGATGTTGACGAAGACGATTGATGATGATGACGACGACGTTGATTATGATGGCGACAATGATGGTGGTGATGGTGAGATAATGATCGATGGTGACGATGACGATGATTTAATTGAGTAAAAGAATGTCTCTTCTACTTGATCACACACAACTTACCGCACACGTTCAATTCCAACACACAACTGATAATAACTCTCCAGGTCAATCACTTGCGTTTTATCTTCATCTCTATCAAACAAAAGCATGTTATATCATATCAAACCACAGTTAATGTTCTTCGTTAGATGAACTGGGGTGTTTTGATGACTTACGGTTGAAAATTTGGATCGTGTTTTTTCAAAACATTCTCAATTTCTCCTAACTGTTCTTGTTCTTTTTCGCTATCTGAATCCCCAGCATCTTTACTCTACGAGAAAATAGAACAACTACAATAAGCAGAGTATTAATTCCAAACAGTGAAATAAAAGTAGTGTGCTGAGTAGGCAGTGTTGAAACAAGCAAAAATATAGTAAGCTTAGATATACTGCCGAAACAGAGAACGTAGGAGTCATCGCAAGTTGGCAGTCACGAATTTCTGTGGCGGTCGTTCGAACACCCAAATTAACAAAATAAAGGTTTCATGAATGTTTTAAACAAGTTTTAACTTTGTCACGGTACATGATATTTTCGGGAAATTATTCAGAGCGGCTGGCTGAGATAGCGTGATTGCCAACTTGCGATGACTTGCATTCTCGTTTGATTGGGGCTTAACGTTTCGAGCGAAGGCCCTTCGCTGGAAAGCCCTTCGCTGGAAACGTTAGACTCCTACGTTCTCAGTTTCGGCAGTATATCAAACCTTACTGTATTTCGCTTGTTATTAATTTCAAAGTTATTACAAAGTTATTACCAATCATTGATAATTCATGAAGAAAATTGAAAAGAAATGAATGTTTAATCAGGTGTTGTAAATCTGATACAAATTCGTCTTGGTTTACATAAACTTTCCAATCTATCGTACGGGTAAACGTACATACTATAAAATTAACTATAAATGATGAATATAGTATTGGAACTAATAACTAGAGTCGAGTGTGTGAGTATGACTTACAATATGTCTGTAAACCATCCAGTCATCATCATTCATGCCAAATGTATCTTCTTTTGGTCTCTTATGACCACCTCTTAACGAACCATCGTCACGGACTGCAAATGTCAGAAACACCAGTAAGTCATGATGGTGGTGGTGGTGTTTGAATGGGTTTCGTGTGGTTGGTTGTTGAGTTGGGTGGTTAGTAAATGATTGGTTCGATCGATTGTTCATCTGTCTGTCTTTCCGTTTTGATTGATTGGCTGGTGGGTTGGTTGGTTGGTTACTTGATTGATTGATTGATTGATTGATTGATTGATTGATTGATTGATTGATTGGTTTGTTAGTTGTTCGATCGATTGTTCATCTGTCTGGGTTGGTTGATTGATTGGTTGGTTGGTTGATGGTTGGTTGGTTTTGTTTCGGTTTAACTTACTGTTGGGATCATGAGCCAACTTAGAGATCATTCTCATTCTTTCGATTGAAGCTGCGCTTCGTCGATTGCTTAATTCTTCTTTACGTTGTTGGCGTTGGTGCCTTGCGTCCAGAATTGTCTATAGAATAATTTAAAATTCAAATTCATATACATTCCAATCCATTCATCCATCCCATTCTATGCATTCATTCCATTTATTCGTTCATTCCATTATTCATCCATCCATCTATACATTCATTCCGTCATTCATTCCTCCTATTCACCCCATTCATTCATTCACCCCATTAATTCATTCATCTATTCCTCCTATTCACCCCATTCATTCCTCCTATTCACCCCATTCATCCCATTTATTTATTCATCCCATTCATTTATTCATCCCATTCATTCATTCATCCCATTCATTCATTCATCCCATTCATTCCTCCTATTCACCCCATTCCTCCTATTCACCACATTCATTCACTCCTCCCATTCATTCATGCCGTTACTCCACAGTTGTGGTCAGGTGAGGAAATTGGTTATAATTCTTAACCATTCTATATTCATATCTCACCTGTCTCCTGGTCCGTAATCCATCCAACCATTCTTTCATTTCTTGAGACATAACATTTTTCTTATTTTTTTCCATCGCATCTTCACTCTTCTTTTCTCTAACACTTGTCGAGTCTTTTTTCTTCTGCAATGAAACACGGAACCCTTTATATGATGTGATGTCAAATGTCGCGTGAGCTGTTCCTCTAACCGCTGAGGGTCGAAGTTAAGTGGGTTAGTATTTGGATGGGTGACGCGTATAGACATATAACAGCTCTCTGTCGTGTTTTTTCCGGGGTGTTTACGGGTGGCGTGTGCTGTTAGCGCGCTGCCTCTCATCAAAAAGTTAAGCCCAGTTAAGCCCGATTAGACGGGGTTATTACTTAGATGGGTGACCGCTTGGGAGTGACCCTGTTGTCGAGCTTTCAACTCGTGTGAGTAGAGTTGTAGTTGATCTCTCCTGTGCTTCGAGGGTTCTTCGCCGGGTTCTCTGGTTTTCCTCCCTCCGTAAAATCAACACCTACATCTTAGCTGTGATCCGTGGTCCGAACTGTGTCGTATGGCGGCTGCCTGGAGCGCCTTTGACATGCCTCGACACGGCCACGTTGATCTGCGTCCTTCATAGTTCAGCCGCTGGCTGCGAGTAAAGATGATTATCCCCTCAGTCCTTTATGTAAACACAAGCTTTATATTTCTTTAATAATATTTCTTCAGGCGAACTAACCGCAGCTTCAATCGAAGCATGTAACTTCTTTACTTTCTCGCTTCTTTTCTTGGTAATTGTAGATAAGTTGTCGATGGTTAGCTGAAATTCCTGAAATAAAGTAAAATTGACTGAGTCACTCAGAATGAGATAAGAGCAATATTTTTAAACTTATTTTATAGTGAGATTATCATATACATACGCACATATATGATATTGTATTGTGCTGTATTGTTGTATATCGTGTTGTCATGCGATGTTAATGTAATGTAATGTAACGTGATGTAATGCAATGTAATGCCATGTAATGTAACGTGATCTAATGCAATGTAATGTAATGCCATGTAATGTAACGTGACGCAGCGTGATGTAATGGTGAAGTAATGTAACGTAACGTGATGCAGCGTGATGTAATGGTGAAGTAATGTAACGTAATGCAATGCAACGCACGCAACACAACGCAATGTAATGTAATTAAGAAATAAAAAAACGTGTCGCGTGCGATTATCGAGTTATAATGCACGAGAGATGCGTGTAAAGCACGAGGCGATTGATAACCAAGTGTTTTACTAGCTTCTCGAGTGCATTATAACTCGATAATCACACAGCGACTAAGTTTTTTATTTCTTTTATAAAATAATGTCTTTAAATTGTCAATAAACCCAAGAAAAGTAAACAAAAAAAAACAGATCGATGAAAATGCACTTTGGGTTGCACTGAAAACATTCTGCTGTGGTAATTACGTGATTAGACATATATCCAAGTAATTTTTTACTTTCGTTGATGATTAAATCCACATAAAATTAATCAAAAACGACAAAATCGTCGCGAAGTATCTCGTGTGCCGTGCCGTTATGGAGTTATAATGGCACGCTTGTTTGACCCAATAGCCAATCCGAGTGCGTGTTGTCGTTCATTTACTTCTGGTTATTTTATAATGCAATCAATCTCGTTCCCAGAGCCCACGTTCCCCACCCGGGAAACGAGAGGCTCTGGGATAATCCGTTCACGCCATCGCAGGATTCTTGTTATCCGGAAGAAGAGTTATATAGAGTTCACTGTGTTCATCAGCCAATGAAATATCGATGTGAAACGGATTATCCCAGAGTCTCTCGTTTCCCGGGTGGGGAACGTGGGCTCTGGGAACGAGATTGTAATGCAATGTAATGTACTGTATTGTATATCGACAAGCACTATACGAACTATTCTACAATGTAAACCAAAACGTAGGCACACCTCTGCAGTATGAAATCCTTCTTTCGCCAAAGCATTCTGTGAAACGTGCAAAAACACAAAAGAAAATTAATGATAAAAAATTATGCAAAAGTTGCATGTTTGAACCACTGACCTGGTTTGAACAAACAGGCCTCATGGGCGTCACCATCTTGGATTTGATGACGTAACATGGTTGCAATTATTATTCCTTATCAAATTCATTAATAATTCATGAAGAAAATTCAAAAGAAATGAATGTTTAATCAGCATCTTTAACTACGGATAAAACATCAAGGTTTTATCAAAGTTAATAGGCACTAGTGCCTCAAATTGAGCTTTTTCTGACTGTAAATGATCTTATCTCACCTTTCCCACGACTCTTAAACAAAGTGTTCATTATTTACACTTAGAATTTGATAAGTAATTCGGCTCGCCATTGTAAATGCCCATAAAGATCGGCCACTCATATTTTAACTATCACATAAAGTGCAACCATGTTACGTCATCATATTCAAGATGGCGGCGCCCACGATGCCTATATTTGTCCAAACATGCGGAAATCCCTTTAGTTAGAGCGCCCTGGTACATGTAACTTTACCTTCAATTTTTCTGTATCACTTTCCAGTTTCCGAATCTTCAACAGATGCTTAAGCCGCTTTTCTTCTTCTGCTAGCTGAGGAGTTAGAAAAAATAATGAATAATAATGAAATTTTCTGTAAAAAAGATCCAGTTTCCAAATTTTCAAGAACCATTCTCTCTACAAGAACCTTTTCTTGTTGTTTCTTGCAATTAATTTCTTGCAGCCTCCTTCCTTGTTTCTCTCTTCTCAATCTTTCTTTTTCTTCGTCTTTAACACCGCTATTTTGAGAGCCTGCGGGCTATACAGAGAGTATAGAAAGAAACCAATTAACAAGCTGTAAGCGAGGTTGTCAAATTCGTAATTTTTATTCAAGATGAATTAATAGGCAATTAATATTTGTGTTGTGTCACGTTGTGCTGTCGTGTGTGTGGTTTTGTGCTTTGTGGTGTGCGTGTTATCCTGTGTTGTATGGTGTTGTACTATCCTGCGCTGTGTGGTGCTGTGCTGTGTTGTGTTATGCTGTGTTGCGTTGCGTCGTGCCGTGTTGTGTTGTGTTGTGTTATGCTGTGTTGTGCTGTGTTGTGTTGTGCTGTGTTGTGCTGTGTTGTGCTGTGTTATGCCGTGTTGTGTTATGCCGTGTTGTGTTGTGTTGTGTTGTGCTGTGTTGTGTTGTGTTGTGTTGTGTTGTGTTGTGTTGTGTTGTGTTGTGATGTACTGTGCTGTGCTGTGTTGTGTTGTGTTGTGTTGCGCTGTGTTGCGTTGTGTTGTGTTGTGCTGCAGTACTGTGTTGCATTGCGTTGCGTCGTGTTGTGTTGTGTTGCGTTGTGCTGCAGTACTGTGTTGCATTGCGTTGCGTCGTGTTGTGTTGTGTTGTGTTGTGTTGTGTTGTGTTGTGTTGTGTTGTGTTGTGTTGTGTTGTGTTGTGTTGTGTTGTGCTGCAGTACTGTCTTGCATTGCGTTGCGTTGCGTTGTGCTGTGCTGCAGTACTGTGTTGTGTTGTGCTGTTTCGTGCCATCTGTGCTGCACTGTGTCGTGCCATTCTGCGCTGTGTTGTATTTGATATTTTGGATTATTCCTGTTCATTTATGAATTTTCTTACTGGTATAAACGGTAACTGCATTACACATTCTTTTTTTCTGGAATAATCTTCATCTTGCCACCGAGATAATTCTTCGTGGTAGTCCGTTGCAAGATACGCGTGCTCGTGTACAATTTCCTAGGATAAGTTTCAGTAAACTGCATGAGTCTGGAAATAAAGCTGTGATTTATGCCCAGAGCAACATAACAAAAAGGACAGTATACACTTTAGCTAAAGTGGAGCGGATCCAGGTTGAAAGCGTATCACTCCCAAATAAGCGTACGAGATTTTCTGGGATTTATAAAATTCGGCAGTAAACGCGCTAGTTGGGTAAACCATAGTCAATCGAGATATGGTCTGGAAACTTGGCAAACTTCAAAGCGTCTATAATGAACTGGGATTTTATGTTGAACCGTACCTTACACCGTGCACATCCTTTGTTTTAGGTTTATCAATATTTAAATAGCACGGTTGAGTGATTGAACTGAAACGTTGCTATTGGACAATTCGTTCATTATACTAAAATACAATGTGTTCAGTGACCGTGCACAAAAATGCATAAAGGCGAACAAAAAGAGAGACCAAAGACTTTAGCTGAGTTTCCAGACCATATCTCGATTGACTATGGGTAAACTAGACGGTTATTTCCTAGCTCATTCACTGAGTTACTTATCTATCCTTTAAAAAAGCTTATAAAAAAGAAAACCTGGGCTCTTGATAGCGTTATCTGTGCAGCATGGCTTGGATATTTCAGTTGCATCAATCTTTGCATGTATCCTACACATTGACTTCCACCAAGATTTATCCTACAAACAAATTTTTTTGAGCGGTTTTAAAAAAAAAACCCATTAAAGGGCAATAGCACTAAAAATTAAGTTTGTCTAATTTGAAAGAACTCGTAAAATTGTAATAGAAGATCCTTTACAACTTTTTCGTATCTCTCTTCGTTTTCAAGATATTTCAATTTGTTTGATATGTAAATGAGATGGTCTCTGACGTCAGGTGTGGGGTAAAATATTTTCACATGTAGCAAAACCAGTTATATCTCTAAGTTTGTTCAGCGAAATCATTTGAAACTGTGCACATAAAAACTCCTTATATGTAAGTGATTTTGCTCTGTATGAAAATATTTTATCCCACTCCTGACGTCAGAGACCATCTCATTTACATATCAAATAAATTGAAATATCTTGAAAACGCAGAAAGATACGGAAAAGTTGTAAAGGATCTTCTATTACAATTTTATGAGTTCTTTCAAATTAGACAAACTTAATTTTTAATGCCAATCCCCTTTAACGAACTTCTGCCAGAAAGTAACTACAATAATTTTCCGGATTTTTGGAAAAGGATTGTGCAATTGTAGTGCAGCGCTCTGACCAATGAGCTTAGTTATTTTGTTAGGTCAAACCTTTTACAGCTTCTTGCATCCAACTTGCCATTGATAACAGGAAGAATTTGGGATACGTGATAACCAGAAGATACGACCAGTGCATTGTTCTTTTCTGAAATAAAATATATGGTGAGTGATTAAAGAGTGATGATGATGGTGGAAAAAACGTGATGATGGCAGTGGTGACAACAATGACTGAGTTATGATACAGTAACAATGACCATATAGTGATGGTGGTGGTGATGATGGTCATAGTGGTGATTGGTGGTGATGGTAGTGGTGTTATGGTGATGATGGTAGTGGTGTTTTGGTGATGATGGTAGTGGTGATGGTAGGTGTGGTGATGATGGTCATATTGGTGATTTGTGGTGATGATGGCCATAATGGTGATGATGGTCATAGTGGTGATTAATGGTGATGATGGTAGTGGTGATGATGGTGGTATTGGTGATGATGATAGTGGTAGTGATGATAGTGATGATGATGGTAGTGGTGATGATGGTGGTAGTGGTATTGGTGATGATGGTAGTGGTAGTGATAATAGTGATGATGATGGTGGTGGTGATAATGGTGGAGATAATTGTGATGGTAGTGGTGGTAGTGGTGATAATGGTGGTTGTGATGATGGTGGTACCTAGTGATTGTGGTGATAATGGTGCTGGTGGTTGTCATCAGTGGTGATAATGATGGTGCTAACTAATTCTGATATAAATAGATTGCTCTGTCTTTTTACCTGAACTGGATTGATTGTAATACAAACTGTACAAACTGTCTATTCCTAATGCCACTTGTGGTACATGGTAACATTCAAAAAGTAACTCATTCATTGCTGGTAAAATAAGGTTAATTTTAAAATTAAATGTAAAACTTGCAATTTCATTGTATCACCATTGACCATTCAAATAAGGGACATTCTTTTCCTCATCCATCCATTAATTTTCACCATTTACTCATTTTTGCTCATTGACTCACTCACTCATTCATATTCATTCATTCATTCATTCATTCATTAACTAGTTTTCATTGTCATTTTGTACTTATTTCATAATTAATGATTATACACAATTTTTGTGGCAAAAGTTTGGGTGATGGAAAGTGCAGTTCTGAGGGTAAGGGCCCTCAGAAACGGGAGGACAAGGTCGGAGTGAGGGTAAGGGCCCTCAGAAACGGGAGGACAAGGTCAGAGTGAGGGTAAGGGCCCTCAGAAACGGGAGGACAAGGTCGGAGTGAGGGTAAGGGCCCTGGCACTCCTTTTGGATAGGACCTTGCCCTCATGTCCTGGCGTGGGCTTCACCATGGGTGAAGTGTGGCCTGGAGGACACCACTTCCCACCACCAACATTCTATTGATAAATGAACAATAACATATTTTACATGTAATTTTCTAGTGCTACACTGATAAGTTCTCATTTTTCTTAGGCTAACTAGTATATATTTATTTTACAGTAAATAATCCTGCTGGTTGATGAACTGTTAGAAGGGAGGTGGGTGGGAAAAACTTTATCTCCTTCGCTTTCTTTTCTTGATTTTCGTTCCCTGAGTAACTTACTCCAGGAAAGTAAAAGCGTGAATGATTGAAATGAATAATGGCATGCCTTGGATTAGTGCTTAGTTGTGTGGTGCCTTTGTTATGACACAGACAAAGGTTGTATTCTAGGGATAATTGGTTGTTTGTGTACACAAGTGGTGTGCAGGCCATGCTGGGCACGTGATGGGCACGTGATGACCTCGTGCATGGGCCGAACAAACTAAGTGGAATTGCTATATCATTAACCATAATTTATATTAACTATAAATTGACACTAATAGCAAACAAATCTCAAGACAGACTTACATTGTCTGGAATAGTTAGGGTTACAAACACTCTCAGTTATAACCACAGGATGATTAACACATCCTTGTGTATTTATACCAAGTCGACTGAAGATATGATCAAATATTTGTTCCTAAAAGAGAAACATCTTCAATGTAAAAGAAAGAATGAGAACTTTGAGTACAGATCACAATACAAGGACAACCAACTTGAGTCGCAAACCTTAACCCTCTTAATATATATTGCCTAATTACAAATTCTAAATCATTTTTAAATGCATTACAGAGAGTGCAGTCGAATAAGTAAGGGCGCTAGCAAGTTGTCGATGACTGACCAGACTACCCTGCGATCAGAGCCTTCTTTTCCTTATTTAGTCAGCCCACAAGCGTACAAAATTTCCAGATTTTTTCTACGATCCCCAGTCAGCCCACGAGTGTACAAAATTTCCAGATTTTTTCTATGATCCCCAGTCAGCCTGGAAGAAAAGAAGGCTCTGCTGTATTTGTGACTGGTTTCCATTGCGCATGCATGTCAGTTGCTTGGTTACATTCTCGAACCCAGTCCAAATCAGAGCAGAAAACAAAACAAGAACCAGTTAAACGGGTCTTAAACGGGTTACTTCTTCCTAAATCTTGGACAAATCCAAACACGAATACAGCAGAGCCTTCTTTTCTTCCTCTCTTTCAGCAAAGAAATAATGAAATTCTAGAAGGCTCTGCTTGCAAGGTATAACCAGACAGAAAAAGTGTAAAATCCACCATCAGCAAACATACTAACAAACCTGAGCATCATAATGGGTTACAACATCTCTATCAAACTGACTTTTTAGTGACCACCTGACTAATTCAATATTTCCAATGTCATTTCCAACAAGAATCTCGATTTCCCCATCTTTCTTGCCTCTAGACTTCGCCACAGCATTTCTGAAGATCAATGATGGCTTTTGGTCATTCATCCACCCTACCCGACAATGGAAACTGCCTGGGAAAAAAAATGACAATTATCTTCATCTTTTAAACATCGTGAAAGGGCAGAAATAGAATGGTTAAATTCTATTTTTTTTAAATTTGTTAAACTCAAAAGTGTTTTAAAATATATTATACTGCCGAAACAGAGAACGTAGGAGTCCAACGTTTCGAGCGAAGGCCCTTTCTCAAAGAGTTCTCAAAACATTAGACTCCTATGTTCTCTGTTTTGGCAGTATATCTAACCTTACTATATTTCGACTTTAGTATTTTATTCTAGCTAATGCCAGACGATTTTATTCAGCACAGGGAGAGCCGGAGAGGTCCAGCCCTCAAAGTGTTAGCTAACGATTAATCAATGCCAATCAGCATCTAAATTTAAACTAAAGCCCTGCACAGACGACCAAGTTTTTCTTGACAAGTTCCTTGGTAACTTTCCTTGCTCGTGTGTACGACGAACACGTTTTTTTCAAACAATTCTCCTTGACAAGTTATAATTGCTCGTGTGTACGGTTGGACAAGTTTTCCTTGATAGTAATGATCGCGTAATAAGCTTAAGAGATGATCTTGTCAAGTTTTCCTTGACGACTATACACACGAACAAATTTCCTTGTTCAAAAGCTGGCGTGACCAGCTTTTGAACAAGGCTCCTTGTCAAGGAAAAACTTGTCAATTTGTGTCGTGCACACGAACAAATAAAACTTGTCAAGGAAAACTTGGTCATCTGTGCGGGGCTTAACAGTTCATTTACTAGTTCAATACGCAAACAAGCTCACCGTTATCAATAAGGAGTGGAGTGTGTTCAGTCTGTAGTGAAGACGAGTACTCACACACTTCATCTGGGCACGTCTTTTTATCTTGAAATTTAAAAATCTTCTTCGCGATTTCGTTTTGGCCTAATCAAAAACATGTATTAGTTTCTCTTCTTTATAACCTGGCGTGCAAATCCGTCAAAAAAGCATCGCAAAGCACTATATTTTGGAGATATTTGTTAATATTGTGAAAACTGTACTTACTTGAGGTATGTTTTGCTTCCATTTTCTGGTCATTCAACCGGGAATGCAACCGGGCAATAACTGTATACTTCATGTAAGAACATTATAGAAAATAGAATACGACGGGTAGAATACTGGTAACGAGGCGCACGCGATAGGTGGACAGCAGGGACAGCAGGGCGGTTATATATGTGCATGGACAGCACATACTAGTACCATTTAGCATTTACACATCAAAGTCTATTCAAATAATACTAAAAACAATAGTAATAACCCGGTTATATCAAATAAGAGACTGCTCTTTATTTATTATACAAGGATTTCTTTCGCTGCCCCATTCCTTTTTTAGCCCCATTGTCGAAGATGTTGAGGGGACTTAGCCCCCTTCTTGAAAATATTGGGGGGACATAGCCCCCCCCGTTTCGCCGCCCTTCCGCTGCCCCCTTTTAAACCAACTAGTATTTTAAAGCACCCTCCCAACTCTCAAGACAGAAAAATAAAATTTTAGAGCCCCCCAAAAACGGATATACCGAAAAACGGTCATATTCAACCGGGCTATGTCTAGTAATGTATTGTGACAAGAAATGAGGGTGTAACTATTGTATATTGTAACTATATCGAGAGTTACCGTAAAAAAACTAAGCCCGGTGGAATATACCGGAAAACGGTCATATTCAACCGGGCTATGTCTAGTAATATATTGTGACAAGAAATGAGGGTGAAGATATTGTATATTGTAACTATATCAAGAGTTACCGTCAAAAAATTAAGCCCGGTCGAATATACCGGAAAACGGTCATATTCAACTGGGCTATGTGTAGTAATGTATTGTGACAAGAAATGAGGGTGTAACTATTGTATATTGTAACTATATCGAGAGTTACCGTCAAAAAACTAAGCCCGGTCGAATATACCGGAAAACGGTCATATTCAACCGGGCTACGTCTAGTAATGTATTGTGACAAGAAATGAGGGTGTAACTATTGTATATTGTAACTATATCGAGAGTTACCGTCAAAAAACTAAGCCCGGTCGAATATACCGGAAAACGGTCATATTCAACCGGGCTATGTCTAGTAATGTATTGTGACAAGAAATGAGGGTGTAACTATTGTATATTGTAACTATATCGAGAGTTACCGTTAAAAAAACTAAGCCCGGTCGAATATACCGGAAAACGGTCATATTCAACCGGGCTATGTCTAGTAATATATTGCGACAAGAAATGAGGGTGTAACTATTGTATATTGTAACTATATCGAGAGTTACCGTCAAAAAACTAAGCCCGGTCGAATATACCGGAAAACGGTCATATTCAACCGGGCTATGTCTAGTAATATATTGCGACAAGAAATGAGGGTGTAACTATTGTATATTGTAAATATATCAAGAGTTACCGTCAAAAAACTAAGCCCGGTCGAATATACCGGAAAACGGTCATATTCAACCGGGCTACGTCTAGTAATGTATTGTGACAAGAAATGAGGGTGTAACTATTGTATATTGTAACTATATCGAGAGTAACCGTCAAAAAACTAAGCCCGGTCGAATATACCGGAAAACGGTCATATTCAACCGGGCTATGTCTAGTAATGTATTGTGACAAGAAATGAGGGTGTAACTATTGTATATTGTAACTATATCGAGAGTTACCGTCAAAAAACTAAGCCCGGTCGAATATACCGGAAAACGGTCATATTCAACCGGGCTATGTCTAGTAATATATTGCGACAAGAAATGAGGGTGTAACTATTGTATATTGTAACTATCTCGAGAGTTACCGTCAAAAAACTAAGCCCGGTCGAATATACCGGAAAACGGTCATATTCAACCGGGCTATGTGTAGTAATGTATTGTGACAAGAAATGAGGGTGTAACTATTGTATATTGTAACTATATCGAGAGTTACCGTCAAAAAACTAAGCCCGGTCGAATATACCGGAAAACGGTCATATTCAACCGGGCTATGTGTAGTAATGTGTTGTGACAAGAAATGAGGGTGTAACTATTGTATATTGTAACTATATCGAGAGTTACCGTCAAAAAACTAAGCCCGGTCGAATATACCGGAAAACGGTCATATTCAACCGGGCTATGTCTAGTAATGTATTGCGACAAGAAATGAGGGTGTAACTATTGTATATTGTAACTATCTCGAGAGTTACCGTCAAAAAACTAAGCCCGGTCGAATATACCGGAAAACGGTCATATTCAACCGGGCTATGTGTAGTAATGTATTGTGACAAGAAATGAGGGTGTAACTATTGTATATTGTAACTATATCGAGAGTTACCGTAAAAAAACTAAGCCCGGTGGAATATACCGGAAAACGGTCATATTCAACCGGGCTATGTCTAGTAATATATTGCGACAAGAAATGAGGGTGTAACTATTGTATATTGTAACTATCTCGAGAGTTACCGTCAAAAAACTAAGCCCGGTCGAATATACCGGAAAACGGTCATATTCAACCGGGCTATGTGTAGTAATGTATTGTGACAAGAAATGAGGGTGTAACTATTGTATATTGTAACTATATCGAGAGTTACCGTCAAAAAACTAAGCCCGGTCGAATATACCGGAAAACGGTCATATTCAACCGGGCTACGTCTAGTAATGTATTGTGACAAGAAATGAGGGTGTAACTATTGTATATTGTAACTATATCGAGAGTTACCGTCAAAAAACTAAGCCCGGTCGAATATACCGGAAAACGGTCATATTCAACCGGGCTATGTCTAGTAATGTATTGTGACAAGAAATGCACTAGAAAACCTGGCACACTTTTGACGTGTTGTATTTTAGGCGTGTTTGTAGTTAGACGTGTTGCATAAAACACGCCTTTGACGTGTTGTATATTGACTAAAACACGCATTTGGCGTGTTGTATCAAACACGCATTTGGCGTGTTTTTCATTATCAAAACAACACGCCGTTTTGTCCTCTCAGTTGACACGCCAAACGCGTGTTGAACACGGTTTTGGCGTGTTGTCAATGTTAGTGTGTTGTAGGAACACACCAGGCGTGTTATTACTGGTCACACATCAAGAAACAACACGTCAAGAAAAGAACACGTCAAGAAAACAACACATCAAGAAAACAACACGTCAAGAAAACAACACATCAAGAAACAACACGTCAAGAAAACAACACGTCAAGAAAACAACACATCAAGAAACAACACGTCAAGAAAACAACACATCAAGAAACAACACGTCAAGAAAACAACACGTCAAGAAAACAACACATCAAGAAACAACACGTCAAGAAAACAACACATCAAGAAACAACACGTCAAGAAAACAACACGTCAAGAAAACAACACGTCAAGAAACAACACGTCAAGAAAACAACACGTCAAGAAAACAACACATCAAGAAACAACACGTCAAGAAACAACACGTCAAGAAAACAACACATCAAGAAACAACACATCAAGAAACAACACGTCAAGAAAACAACACGTCAAGAAAACAACACGTCAAGAAACAACACGTCAAGAAAACAACACGTCAAGAAAACAACACGTCAAGAAACAACACGTCAAGAAAACAACACATCAAGAAACAACACGTCAAGAAAACAACACGTCAAGAAAACAACACATCAAGAAACAACACGTCAAGAAAACAACACATCAAGAAACAACACGTCAAGAAAACAACACGTCAAGAAAACAACACGTCAAGAAACAACACGTCAAGAAAACAACACGTCAAGAAAACAACACATCAAGAAACAACACGTCAAGAAACAACACGTCAAGAAAACAACACATCAAGAAACAACACATCAAGAAACAACACGTCAAGAAAACAACACATCAAGAAAACAACACGTCAAGAAAACAACACATCAAGAAACAACACGTCAAGAAAACAACACGTCAAGAAAACAACACGTCAAGAAAACAACACGTCAAGAAAACAACACATCAAGAAAACAACACGTCAAGAAAACAACACGTCAAGAAAACAACACATCAAGAAACAACACGTCAAGAAAACAACACGTCAAGAAACAACATATATAAAAAACAACACATCAAGAAACAACACGTCAAGAAAACAACACATCAAGAAACAACACGTCAAGAAACAACACGTCAAGAAAACAACACGTCAAGAAAACAACACATCAAGAAAACAACACGTCAAGAAAACAACACGTCAAGAAAACAACACATCAAGAAACAACACGTCAAGAAAACAACACGTCAAGAAAACAACACATCAAGAAACAACACGTCAAGAAAACAACACGTCAAGAAAACAACACGTCAAGCAACAACACGTCAAGAAACAACATATATAAAAAACAACACATCAAGAAACAACACGTCAAGAAACAACACACCAAAATAAACAACACGTCGAAATGTGTGATCTGAGAGAACAAAGTAAAACACTCAACAACACACAAATTGTGTGTTAAATTCACAAACACATACAAAATATAACTTAAGGTTGATACATTTTATTTTTACACTTTAGTTGGTATATATATACTGTAAAGGCGCTCGAATAAATAGTCTATAATATATAATTGGTACTGATCTCAATGAGAATTGGCAATCTATTGATTGTCTCGCATACGTAACGTCGCCTAATCTTCGTAATTTAATAGTTCGTTTCTTGGCATTAATTTTTGTTAATCAATTAATCTGTTCTATAGCGTAAATAAAAGATAAATCGTTTTAGATATCACGTTCCTTTTTTTCACTTCACGCAGTTCTGCAAACCTATAATAAAATAGTAAAAGAGTAATGTAAAAACTATAAATTAAATTTCATAAACCCTAATACTATAATTTAAACACTTTAGTACTCTAATGTTATAATACCATATTGAGCAATGAGCAATGATTTATTTAACGTCGTAAGCACAGGATGTTGGTCGCCCAATCATCCGAGCCAGAGGCTCATGTTAAAAGTGCACGACATAAGCTAAGACCTAAGTGTTGATTTTACGATTTTATTCAATTAGGCCTAGAGTATTTTGGTATTTTAATATTATACACTCTACACTCTACACTCTGCACTCCACACTCTCTGCACTCCACACTCTCTGCACTCCACACTCTCTGCACTCCACACTCTGCACTCCACACTCTCTGCACTCCACACTCTGCACTCTACACTATGTACTCTCCACTTTGCTACACTATGCAGCCTGCACTCTGCTCCGCACTCTACACTCTGCAGCTTGCACTCTGCTCCGCACTCTACACTCTGCAGCTTGCACTCTACAGCTTGCAATCTGCAGCTTGCACCCTGCAGCTTGCACCCTACAGCTTGCACTCTGCAGCTTGCACTCTGCAGCTTGCACTCTGCAGCTTGCACTCTGCAGCTTGCACTCTGCAGCTTGCACTTTGCACTATACACACTTCACTCTCCACTCTGCAGCTTGCACTCTGCAGCTTGCACTCTATAGCTTGCACTCTGCACTATACACTCTGCAGCTTGCAATCTACAGCTTGCACTTTGCACTATACACTCTGCAGCTTTCACTCTCCACTTCACACTACACCCTGTACTCTACACTACACCCTGTACTCTACACTACACCCTGTACTCTACACTACACCCTGTACTCTACACTACACCCTGTACTCTACACTACACCCTGTACTCTACACTACACCCTGTACTCTACACTACACCCTGTACTCTACACTACACCCTGTACTCTACACTACACCCTGTACTCCACACTACACCCTGTACTCTACACTACACCCTGTACTTTACACTACACCCTGTACTCTACACTACACGCTGTACTCTACACTCTCCACTAAGCACTCTGAAATCTGAACTCTGCTCTCCGAACTCTACACTCAGCAATCTGCACTCCATACTCTGCACTCTACACTCCACAACCTACACTTTGTACTCTCCACTAAGCACTCTCCATTCTCCACTCTCCACTCTCTGTTCTACACTCTGCACTCTCAATTCTCCACTCTGCACTCTCTGTTCTACACTCTGCACTCTCCATTCTACACTCTCAGTGCACTCTATCTCCACTCTCATTGCACTCTCCACTCTCAGTGCACTCTACACTCTCATTGCACTCTACACTCTCACTACACTCTCATTGCACTCTCCACTCTCCAATTTACACTCTCAGTGCACTCTACACTCTCATTGCACTCTCCACTCTCAGTGCACTCTACACTCTCATTGCACTCTACACTCTCACTACACTCTCATTGCACTCTCCACCCTCCACTTTACACTCTCAGTGCACTCTACACTCTCATTGCACTCTACACTCTCACTACACTCTCATTGCACTCTCCACCCTCCACTTTACACTCTCAGTGCACTCTACACTCTCATTGCACTCTCCACTCTCAGTGCACTCTACACTCTCACTACACTCTCATTGCACTCTACACTCTACACTCTCAGTGCACTCTACACTCTCCATTCTACACCAAGCACTCTGCACTGTACATTCTAAACTCTGTAGTCTGCATTTTCCAATCTGCACTCTAGACTCTACGTACAATTAAAATTCAGTAAAATGTTGCTGTTAAGAACCTTCATAGGAATTTTTTTGCATAAAACCTGCATATTTATATAATTGATAGTGGTCAACAGAGAGTTTATATAGTTTGTAATACATAATTGCTTTAATTTATAGATGATTTCATTCAAGCCATTTATTAAATTGCTTATTTGTGGGTTTAATAAAGGGCATGTACAAAACTAGTGATCACTTGATATTTAGTAATGCATTTAGAATACCTGTTCTTTGACTATCTCTTGCAAATTTTAAATTGTTTGGTTGCATTATTTCTTGCGGACCTCATTAGGGAACTCAAATAAACAAAACTTCAAAAAAGACAAGGGAACAGAGGTCTGCAATTAAACCACATTTCTCTGTTTAAGCGAACTAGTCTTTTTGCACTGAATGAAGGAATGTTTGTGATACAAGTGATGTTTTGTATGCTTCCTGAAGCTACCAAGCAACCTTTCTTGTGAAGTTTATATTTATAGTCTTTTTAGATCTACCAAATATAGGTTGATAGTAGTTAATTGTAAATTCAATTGGATTGGGAAAATTTAGGACGACAGCTCATGGGTTATGGCGGCGGATGTACATGCAAGGATTTAAAAGTTAAAAAAAAATTCGTAAAAAATTCGATTTTGACTAGATGTTTAGGACAAATATGTGTTGTGAACAATTTACTTTAATCGTTATATGAATTCTTACCTTATATACAATGATATTACAGTTTCTTTTTTGTCGAACTGTTTCAGTTCAACAGTATAAACTTGCATCAAATTCCTAATAGTAAAACAAAGCACAAACCAATGAACTATCATTATGAAAAGAACAAGTTTCCTTTCAATTTAGGCAAAGTGTGGTTTAACAGTCCAAAAAACATTAGTAACAAGCACAGGTCATTGAGGTCATCAATCAAATATGACAAGTAACTTTGCTCCAGGAGTTTATACTGTGTTTAAATCATAATTCAGGAAATTGCATTCCCAAGAATAAATTTTTAAATATTATCAGAAAAAAAATATTATTTATTTTTTAATATTATATTATTTTTTAACACTTCAGCACTTAAATATTATCAGAAAACATGTACATGTACCTCTTGATTGTTTTCAGAATCCTCATTTGAACATGCTTCTTCAGTTTTAATATCATTCTACAAATTAAAATGTTTTATTTACATGTGTTTCATTTGTAAATGAGAAAAAAAGATTTGGGACAGATTTAAAATCAAATATCATATACTGTAATTATGAAGTTTATAATCAGCCTGATGGATAGACAGGTCATTTGCCAGTGTAGGTCCTCATATGGAAATGAAGACCAATCTTTGTTCAAGCACACATTTACAGTACATGTCCAGTGATATACAGACACTTCAACAGATTCCATCTGCTGGCAATAGGTGACCTTTTGGCCTAACCAATACTATACAGGTTTTTTTTTTAAAGTGAAGGAATCCTAAAGTGCAGTCCTCTCTCCACTCACATTATAAATACAAAAGTTGGAAAAATTGAACATCGATAAGGGTGGTGGAAGAGAGGGGGGGGGGGGGGCAATAAGGGGGTTATAGCCCCCAAATATTTCTAAGGGGGCTAACCCCCCCCCCCCCAATATCTTCAATAATGGGGGCAAAATACAATTTTTATCATTCTATTGATGAATTAGCCCCTCCAATATAAAACATCTTCCACCACCACTGAACATCTTCTGCTGCCACTGAACAGTGATGGTGCCACTTTTCATTACTGTTATTTCTTACAACATGCATTTCTACGATAATAGCTTACTAAGATAACTATTACTTAACAGTTGTTGGAGTATTACAACCAACATTTTTAAATAATATGTACATTTACCTTGTATCAAAATTCCCTATCCGGATGTATATTAACGTAATATTTCATATAGTAACACATAATAAATGTGGCCACACGTTAGTGTGCATAATATACAGTAATGAAATTAAATGTTCAGAAAGAAAAATACCTTGCGTTTCTGAGTCTACTTTTCTTCCCTCGTCTCTAAAATAAGAGCCAATCCGTGGACGTTTGTATTTTAACCCATATTTATACATTTAACAGCAACTGACTCCTTCAAAGTTGTATAACATAAACCTGCATTTACCTGCACAGCGCACAGAAATACCTACAGTACAACAGGCTTCAGCCACGTGACACTAAAATGGCTGCGCTTAATATTTACCAAAAACAAAGCAAATCAATTTGCTTACGATTTTCCCTTTGCAAACGGGAAACAAATATTAAAAAAACTATTTAAAAATAAATAAAAGGTCTTTGAATAGATATCTAGCATTTCTACGGCACCGTTTGTATGTTTTAAACACTTTTCGTTACCCCGGTTGCATTCCCGGTTGAATAGACCGTTTTCCGGTAGCGAAATATACCTGCTTACTTTCGTCCGCCATTTTGTTGCTGGCCACAGGGAACCCAACCTGCAATTGCAGACACAGGGAGCCAAGTTTGTTGTGTTCTTTTTCTTGTAAATATTGGAGATATCATATGGTTTTACAGTTTTAAACGACCTATTTTGATTAGATTTTTATTCTACCTTACTAGAAGAGTATACAAATGAAATGTGGTAGTGCATGTTTGTAAAAGTTGATCGTCTAGATTAGAGAAAGACTGTTATGTCTCAATCAATTCCAAGCGTGCCCATGCCCCCCCCCCGGGCATTTGACGGGCATTCGATCGACGATTCACCTGTTCCCAGGGTCAGGCATTTGCCTCTGCAGGTCGTCCCCGGGGTGGGGAATTTGTTGAAGTGCCTAAATAGTATATACTTGCCTGTTATTTTCTTGAAAAGTAATCTGGCAAAAGTAAATACTGTAAGTCTATACTCAATTACGAAAGGCACACCACATATTTCATACTAATACAGGCTCGTCCACTTCTCTAGCTTTTTCATATAAAACTACGATGTATTTATTTTTGCCATAAAAATACCACCGACTCACAAGCGCCAAAAATGTCGCATGTCTTCACCACGATCGAGTGTGCCACAGTCCCCCGCGCGTCTTTCGAGTCCGCCACAGGGTGCCCACGCGCTGCCAAGATGGGCTCCCTGTGATGTCTTGCACATGTGGATTGCGATCACTCATGGCGGATTTACAGGAGTTTGAGGAGAATAATGGTGTGCCGTTTGTGGCTTCCTGGCTTCAGGAAAAAGGCTTGGACAACTTAGTTAAGACGTTTGAAAGTAGTTTCTGACCTTTATTTTATAAATATATGTTTATGTTTATTAATATGGATGGTCACGGCCGCTTCAGTTGCCTGACAATATAAACATCTGCTTCTTTAAATTCCCATGGGTGGGGCATTTGCATCAATTTCAAGACCCCTCTGTAGGAATTTTGTACAGCTATGCTGACCCCATGGGGGCATTTGCAGTACTCTAACGCAAAAATATCAAATGCCCGTCAAATGCCCGGGGGGGGGATGGTCACGCTTGGAATTGATTGAGAATTAGTGGTGGTGGTGGTGGTGGTGGTGATGGTGGTGGTGGTGACTCTCAGCCGAGCGACGGTCATCCTTAGATTCAAGAATCAAACATAATCACCCCACGCTTCCTTTAATTTGGTTTGATAATAGAATCTCTGATTACTCATTACATGCACATGTGACGTCAAGATGTTTAATTTACATATCGATATCAAACAATTAAACTGAAATATCTCAACAACGAAGCAAGGAAACGAAAAACTACAAAAGATCTTACTCTATCATTTTAGTGTTCTTTCAAATAAGACTTAATTTCGTTTCCGATAGGCAACACCAATATGTCGTTTTTGCTGGATTGCGTAATTGGAAATGTCGGTTTTAATTTGTTCTTTTTTTGCTAATTTTTTGTGTTTAGATGCACGGTTTTTCCCCATGGGACTAGGAGAATATTAGAATTGATTTAGTTGATATGCAAAATGTTTAAAAATTATTCGTCAGCAGAGAGACTCGATTACTCATGCGGATGAACTGCTCCCAAACTGTTCCGTCCAACTTCTGCCGTTTTACACGTCTTTCTTTAAACCTTTAATTCTAGCAGATTTTTGAACTTGGGTGGTTTTCTGGAGCCGGCTTTCAGTGTCTTCAAAAGGTCTGTATAGTTGTACAGTGCTGTGGCAGTGTTTTGGGTATATACATTAGCTAAGAGAATTAGAGAAAAGGTGGTTAACTGTCGAGGGGTTTTGGCAACGAATACTGAGCGGTGTTGCTACAAAGCTTGGCATTTCACCGCTTTTTGCTTTGTCTATACTGTATGGTGTTAGACAGAGTAAAGTAGTCTGGTGTTAGGAAGAGTAAAATAGTCTGGTGTTAGACAGAGTAAAGTAGTCTGGTGTTAGGAAGAGTAAAATAGTCTGGTGTTAGACAGAGTAAAGTAGTCTGGTGTTAGCCGGAGTAAAATAGTCTTGTGCTAAACAAAGTAAAATAGTCTGATGTTAGACAGAGTAAAATAGTCTTGTGCTAAACAAAGTAAAATAGTCTTATGTTAGACAGAGTAAAATAGTCTTGTGTTAAACAAAGTAAAATAGTCTGGTGTTAAACAGAGTAAAATAGTCTGGTGTTAAGCCCTAATCAAACGAGAACGCAAGTCATCGCAAGTTGGCAGTCACGCTATCTCAGCCAGCCGCTCTGAATAGTTTCCCGAAGATATCATGTACCGTGACAAAGTTAAAACTTGTTTAAAACACTCATGAAACCTTTATTTTGTTAATTTGGGTGTTTGAACGACCGCCACAGAAATTTCAGACTGCCAACTTGCGATGACTTGCGTTCTCGTTTGATTAGGGCTTTAAACAAAGTAAAATAGCCAGTCTGGTGTTAGACAGAGTAAAATAGTCGTGTGTTAAACAAAGTAAAATAGTCTGGTGTTAGACAAAGTAAATAATCTAGACAGAGTAATTTTGCTATAGTCGTTGGGATACATCATGCATAATATAATTTGTTAGGAGGATGGGATATACTGACGATTAACTGATAGAAAAGTTTATTTTATAGATATATTACTTTATCAAGATAAAACATCATGGCCAAGAAACAGAATGGAGAATATGCGGCCAGGGAATCTGCGACCAGGGGATCTGCATTAACCGGTTGCCTCCCAGTTTGCGTTGCGTTTGTGGCTAGTGTTTTCATCGTTGGAATTATGGTGCTGGGCGCCTTTATCTTGATAGAGGACTACGGTGATGGTGAGTTACTGAAGTTGTTTTTTAGATTGTGGAGGTTTCCAGGCTCGTAGGAAGAGGTGCTTTGATAGATACGTTTGCACAAACTCCTGCACTGTACGTGGTGGTGGTTATGGCTGTGGTTGTGGTTGTATTGTGTTGGTTGTAGTAGTGTTGGTGGTGGTGGTGGTGGTGGTGGTGGTGGTGGTGATGGTGGTGGTTGTGTTGTTGTTGTTGTTGTTGTTGGTGGTGGTGGTGGTGTTTGTGTTCATGCATGCTGTGGTAGTAATGGTGCTGGTAATGGTGTTGTCGCTGTGGTTGTGATAGTGGTGGTACACGCTGCTGCTGCTGCTGCTGTTGTAGTGATGGTATGATGCTGCTGGTGGTGATGGTGTCGCTGTTGTAGTGGTAGTGGTGGTGCTGTTGTTGTCTTTGTGGTGGTGGTGGTGGTGGTGTCGCTTTGGTAGTAGTATAGTGATGGTGCTGCTGCTGTTGTCTTTGTGGTGGTGGTGGTGGTGGTTATGATGGTGGTGTGGGTGGTAATGGTTGTGGCCATTCTTTTAATTCTTTACAGGTAAATGCAATTCCAGTGTAAATCATTCTAGTGGTACGTACATATATTTCTACATCAATATTGACCTTCAACAGACAATATAAATTTTATTAGCCATATAACATACAATCCATAAAATTTACACCTAACAGATACTAGATTCTTAGTAGTTTAATAGTGTTTATATTTTACTTCTTTACAGGTAAATGCAGTTCCAACGCAACCCATTCTATGTATGGTACGTATTTGTCATTTTATAGTCCGTTTCAGCTTGCTTTTGAAATCCGATACGTATAATTGAAATGAACTTTCCGAACTGCAATGTTCCGAACTACGTTGCGAGGTAGATACAAATTTAAGTCGGCAATTTGTTTCTGCTTAACCAAGTATCTATTATTATATTCTACACAACAAATAATCTTCTTCTCCGTGATTTTACCACAGGAATTCAATTCAAAGCTTATTAAATTCGAACTTCACGAACTTCCGTACCAAGTTCCCAACCTTCCAACGAATGTTGACAAACGAATTTCAAAAGCAAGTTGAAACTCACTATAAGTGTTCTTTCAAATAAGACCGACTTAATTTTTGCTTCATAAGTACTTAAAATTGACCTTAATGTTATATAACTTCCGATCTTCTTTCAGATCAATGCAATTGCAGTGTAGATCATTATATTGGTACGTACATATCTCAATCTTCAACGAAAGATACCTACTATTGAATTTCAGAAAATACTCCCGTTTTTCTTTATATGTACAGTTTGGTTGTTTGATTTGTTTTTTTGTTTGATTTTTTGTTTTTAGTACTAAATATTTCCTGTCTTCCTAACCCATGTCAAAACAATGGATTGTGCTTTACTGCTGAAGTTAAAAAGAACTGTACCTGTCCAATTGGTTACACGGGAAGAATATGTCTGGGTAAATGTCAATATAAATAGTATTCAGTAACGTTTTTCGTTTGTTTTTTGCTGTACAAGCTGCATGTCGTTGGTTAAACCATAGTCAATCGAGATATGGTCTGGAAACTCGGCAAACTTCAAAGCGCCTATAATGAGCTGGGATTTTATGTTGAACCGTACCCCTTACACCGTGCACATCCTTTGTTTTAGGTTTATTAATATTTAAATAGCACGGTTGAGTGATTGAACTGAAACGTTGCTATTGGACAATTCGTTCATTATACTAAAATACAATGTGTTCAGTGACCGTGCACCGTGCACAAACATGCATAAAGGCGAACAAAAAGATAGACCAAAGACTTTAGCTGAGTTTCCAGACCACATCTCGATTGACTATGATTAAACTCAGAGAAAAACTCTGAGCTCCAGGTGCGACTCGAACCCACAACCTTCCGAATGCCAACAGAAAAACGAAAATAGCTTCGATCTACCATCTGAGTTCCAGTGGCTCAATGGTGAGAGCGTCCGGCTGGCATTCGGAAGGTTGTGGGTTCGAGTCCCGTCTGGAGCTCAGAGTTTTTCTCTGAGTTTAACTTACGACAGCTTGTACAGCTAAAAACAAACGAAAAAACTTTACCAACTTCAAGCTGAAAACACTAATAACATAATAGTATTAGTATTAGTATAGCTTGTTGTTTTATGGTCTCAGTCCGTTTTGTTTTTGCTTGCGGCGTTTTGACTTCTATACATGCGACTACTGTCTTCTGTCTTCAGAGAAGTTAGTTGTTCTCCATTGAGTCAGTGTGACCTGTTAACTTTGGGTGACGTGAAACCGAAAACGCCAAAGCAGCTAAATTTTTTTGTTTGTCTTCTTACGATATAACTTATGACAACTTTTTTTGTAAATTTTCTAGAGCCAGTTTCTATCGAAGTGAAATTGCACTCGCAAAGTTTTTGTCCACAAAACGTCTCGTGTCCAGTCTCCAGTATCACGGTCAACGGAAGTCGTATTAATGTAACGGACCCAGGATTAACATTCGTCATCGTAAACGCAACTGCAGGTAACACTAGTTGTTGGTCTCTGTGTGTTTGTTTGTTTGTTTGTTTGTTTGTTTGTTTGTTTGTTTGTTTGTTTGTTTGTTTATTTGTTTGTTTGTTTGTTTGTTTGTTTGTTTGTTTGTTTGTTTGTTTGTTTGTTTGTTTGTTTGTTTGTTTGTTTGTTTGTTTGTTTGTTTGTTTGTGTGGTTAGTTAGTTAGTTAGTTAGTTAGTTAGTTAGTTAGTTAGTTAGTTAGTTAGTTAGTTAGTTAGTTAGTTAGTTAGTTAGTTAGTTAGTTAGTTAGTTAGACAGTTTGTCTGTCTGTCTGTCTGTACTGCACAGGTTTCATAAAAGTTTGAGATTTAATGGCTTGGTCCTTGACCAAGCCAATAAATTTTTGGTTTAATTTGGTTGAAAATTTGATGAAAATTTCATAAATGTTTCTCCGTGTAGAAAGATAATTGAAAAAAAAAGATTGATTGCGCTCATTAATATGCTTTATATAACCGCGATATGCAAGGAATGCTCTGCGGGTCTCAATAACCTTGCTGGCTTATGTATGCAGTCTCCGAATGTCCTCTTGTTATAAATAACGTCACTCCTTTTATTTCTTTCAGGCAATCAGATAGACACCAAACGGTTTGACACCCATCTGGACCCATTAGCTAGGAGTAAAATCTCTCACTTTCTTATTAGTCTCCCGACTGAGGTGATAATCCTCATGGTTTTGGCTCTCAATGGCTCTAAGTACGTCGCCGACGATAACTTACCTATAATTGCAATGACTTTAAACAACCAAGTACCAAACTCCCTGGCACGACTCAGTTCTTGGGTACTTGCGGGATACAAAGGGGTACTGGGGGTTCATTGGACTACATCGAGGAAATCTTCCCCCGAGATGGGATCAGCAAACGTAACTCTTTCAATTCCAATCAGAGGAGGCAAGTTATGTGGTGTTTCTACATCTTGTTGAACATACGTTTCATTTCATTCTATTTCATTTTACTTCACTTCACTTCACTTCACTTCACTTCACCTCACCTCACCTCACATCACCTCACCTCACCTCACATCACCTCACCTCACCTCACATCACCTCACCTCACCTCGCCTCACCTCCTCACCACCTCACCTCCTCACCACCTCACCTCCTCACCACCTCACCTCCTCACCACCTCACTTCACTTCACTTCACTTCACATTTAATTTCATTAAATTCTATTTTAACCCAATTCAAATTCTGATATGTATATATTCTACTCTTTTTCAATGATTGTAGTTGGTGAGGATTGCAAGCAATGCGAGGTCATGTCTTGTCTCAAGTTAGTCAAAGGTTTCGTGTGTAAATGTGCTGCTGGTTATACAGGTACCACCTGTACACAAGGTGAGAAACAATAGACATATTTTGATTCAGTTGACGAACGACCACGCATTCGTAAGCACAAGTGTAAGCCCAATTATCCAATTAGCGCAAGCATTTGCGAAAGCACTGATTAGCTGAGCAATTAACGCGAGCAATTAGCGCAAATGCTTGCGCTAAGCAAGCAAGAACGGATAAGGCCCTGTTTACATGAAGCGGATTGAGTGTTCAAGTCAAATCTCGCATGTTGGTTCTCCTTGTTGTGTTTACATGAAGAAGATTGAAAGTTTTCGATCTGATCCAAACGAATGGCTGAAGTCAATCCACGCAGTGGAGTGGATTGACTTGAGATTCAAGCAAGGATCGACTTGAATGTCTCCAATCTGATTCATGTAAACACGGTTTGACTTGAAAATGACTTGACACGCATGAGTGAAGTTGGTGCGTGTCGTGCTAAATGGCAGATATTGAGGGAAGCACAGAAAATAGTGTTCCAAAACCGAAAACAAAGTTCCAAGCAGATCGGATTCTCCATGTAAACATGTGCCCGGATTGACTTCACTCGCGTTTTTCGATCCGATTGGACTGTCAATCCGCTTCAGGTAAACATGGCCTAACACTTCAAACAGGAGAGTAAGCACAAGCTTGGGTACGAGGCCTATATGTGTAGACCCTTGGGCACAGACCAGTCTCTTCATTAACTCCTCCTCTCTTAATTTACAGGCATCAACGAATGCGATTCCAAACCATGTCAAAATAACGGCACTTGTTTCGATGGTCCTAACAAATACATTTGCAACTGTACAGGGGGTTTTAAAGGAACGAACTGCGAGACAAATTAGTCCGTCAACAATTGAAATCTAAAAAAAACAATGTTACGCCACTACTAGAACACGTTACAATCTGCTGAATTTTTTCATAAAGTGAACATTTTTTTGAGAGGTTTATATGCTTCAAAAACGAACAGAACTAAGATAAAGATAAGGTAAAGAAACTATTATATTTAAACTAAGACACATGCAAGTAAACCATGACAATTATACGTCATTAGGTATATAATATTGTAGAATTCTAAGATAACTTTATTGGTTAGTACAAGTTATACGGACGGGACGTTGTAGGAATCTTTTGTAATTAAGGCTAATGAAGCGTTATTATTATATGGCTCTGTCGGTCTTTACGGGTCAAATTATTCTGCCCTTGGTCTTTTCGCACAAACCTCGCTCCTTCGTTGCTCAGTCAGTACAGAAAGACCGCGGGCAGTATAATTTTGCCGTAAAGCCCTTTCGCTCGGTCAATAAGGTTTTAGTAATCTTTTCACAACTGATTTAGAATCCTGATAATATATATTTCGGTTAATTAGTTTATTTACAAGTTAAAACTCGTCGTGTGACATTCTTTTCAATGTTTCTCCGTGATCCGTGGCTCTGCTTCCGACAAATAAATCAAAATGTAAGATAATTTCGTTTACCGATAGCGACCCGTTTGCGTCTTCGTCTGTTCCCTCCATGAGATGCTCGGCTTCCTCGCGCGATTCTCCTCGCGAGGGGATAACCCATTTGCGAATCTCGTCCATCTCGAGTTTGCCGTTGCCGTTTACGTCGAACGATTTCGCGAAGTGCGCACGCTCGCGTTGCACCCACTCAGGTCCTTGGTCACTTCCATACTGGCCGAGGAATTCGTCAATTGATATGAGACTGGAGAGAGAGAGAAAACGGTCTGAGTTTAAGCTGTAGGATTTTTGTGCTAGGATATGAAAATCTGTGCACCTTTGCACTTGCTGAACACATTATATTTTCGGTATAGTGAAATCAGCAAATATAGCAGTGTTAAGTTTCAATCGCTCAACCGTTACAAATGATTTATGCTCTTTCAGGGCACCCTCAACAAAAATGGCACTTCATTAATTGTCGGCGCGCTTTGACGCCGCGTTTCCAGACAACTTCTTGCGTGCTGCTATATACAGTATATTTCTTACCCATCTGCATCTTTGTCAACATCCTCAATAATTTCTTCAATTGCAATTTGCTCCATGTAGTCGGCTTCTTCTGGATGTTGGAAGTTGACGTACTCATCGCTATTCATCTTGCCATCTCTGTCTCGGTCAGCGGCGTCGAACTTTCGTTTTGCTTTGCGAATTTGATCTTTTAGCACCTGAAAATAGATGATTTAAATCCATACACTAATTAAGAATGTAAGGAGGGAGGGAAGGAGGAAGGAAGGAAGGAAGGGAGGGAGGGAGGGAGGGAGGGAGGGAGGGAGGGAGGGAGGGAGGGAGAGGAAGAGAGGGAGAGAGGGAGAGAGGGAGGGAGGGAGAGAGGGAGAGAGGGAGAGAGGGAGAGAGGGAGAGAGGGAGAGAGGGAGAGAGGAAGAGAGGGAGAGAGGGAGAGAGGGAGAGAGGGAGAGAGGGAGAGAGGGAGAGAGGGAGAGAGGGAGAGGGAGAGAGGGAGAGAGGGAGAGAGGGAGCGAGGGAGAGAGAGAGGGAGGGAGAGAGGGAGGGAGGGAGAGAGGGAGGGAGGGAGAGAGGGAGGGAGGGAGAGAGGGAGGGAGAGAGGGAGGGAGGGAGGGAGGGAGGGAGGGAGGGAGAGAGGGAGGGAGAGAGGGAGGGAGGGAGGGAGGGAGAGAGGGAGGGAGGGAGAGAGGGAGGGAGGGAGGGAGGGAGAGAGGGAGGGAGGAAGGAAGGAAGGAAGGAAGGAAGGAAGGAAGGAAGGAAGGAAGGAAGGAAGGAAGGAAGGAAGGAAGGAAGGAAGGAAGGAAGGAAGGAAGGAAGGAAGGAAGGAAGGAAGGAAGGAAGGAAGGAAGGAACGAACGAACGAAGGAAGGAGGGAACGAACGAACACCCAGGCAGAATATAAAGCGTAATTGGTTAGGGCACCGAAATTGAAGCGCAATGCTTTTTCCCGCCGATCTAACCGACCAACACTAGCTAGCCTGCGTACAGGCTGTTCTTACGTCATCTTTTGGAAAATTTCCGTGCTCCCATTCTCCAAACCGCGCCTTCATATATTCGCTCCACGATATCACCTTATCCCCGTCTGTGTCTTGGGTTGCGATGTCCTCGTCAACGGCATCGTACATGAAAATCTTCCGTTGCTTATCTATCCAAGCTTCGAGCTCGTCAAGCGAGATCTGTCCATCTTTGTCTTTGTCCAAACGAGGAATCATGATCCTCAGTCTCTTCTTGGCCACCTCTTCGCTTAGCTCCTCAAACTCTTTTGCTTGCTTGGGACCTAAGAAGGCATCGTGGTCGTATTCGGGATTGTGATGTTCTCCGTCGTAATGAGAGTGCTTAGAAAGATGGTCTTGCTCGTGTCGCTCGATCGTACTGACTATACCACGTATCAGAGAGAACACCAGGAATATCGAACAATATGACCACATCTTTGCTCGCACTCTAGCTAACTACCTTAAAACAACGCTTCGATCTATGCAGCGTATTTTATCACTTTCTTTGCTACGTAAACTCTTTCTGAGGCAAACACGTCTGAGTTCAAGTTTTTGGCCAATAAGAATATGCCAACTGCTTTTCCTTTCAATACTGACTATATGTGTTAAAGCTGATTAAACATATCAGTCATAAAGGTTATTTATGATAGTTTTATCAACAAAGACATTAATACTGTGCACATTGTATTGTATTGTATATAGTTATATCTCTTGTGTTTATGGGAAAACTTTTTCAAAGTATATGCTTTGTTTCCTTTTTTCTAAATTCCTTTTCTTGCTTTTCGGAACCAATTATACTTTTAGTTCTAAAAAAAACGCACGGAATTTTTGGAACACTTTTCAATGTGGACCCTTTTGGCAAATCCAGCAAATAATTAAAGGACTGAATATTCGTATTAGCACTCTTGTGTACATAAAATGATAATAATTTCTTATTGTTTCAAAAGACCAATGGTTCAGATATTAGCTTCTTCGTTTCAAAAGACTATGAATAATCACTTATACAAGGTTAGCGCATCGAGAATTAATGTTCTAATTAGGGTTTTTGATTCTTCCGTAATTATTTTTGTAAAAGAAAGTATCTTTGCGGTGACTCCATGATTTGGTATTCACACGACAGCCTTATTTACACAAATGGAGAAATTGTTTAACTTTCATGTTACGAATGCACAGAGAAACGCAGAAAAATTCTATGTCCCCAGTAATATGGCGATATTGCATAATGTTTTATTTCATTCCCAACGCACGGCGCCAATCGATAACCCTAATAATGTCAGTTCTAGGTGGGCAGTATAAAGATATGCAAATCGGCGAAAATGCTGATCAAATGGTGTACTACGAAATATTTGTAAAGGTCTTAAGGATGGTCTAATCAGTCTGACAAAGGGCTTTTGCTCGAAACGTTATACCCTTTGCAACTGAATATTTCAGCAGTACGTCAAACGTTTCTCATTTCTACACCCATATAACCCAGGGGCTCTGGAAGCAGCGGGTGTCCGGGTGTCCCGCACTTTCTGGACTGTTGGTATCCTGCATAAGAAGGACACCCACAATATTTTAGCAAATTTTAAACAAATTGATAATTGGTGTTGTTGACGCGAAGTACATCTTTTCGGGTTTTTTTATACATAAGTATTTTACATAGGTGACGCATTGACAGCATTCTCGTCCCCAGGTGTTTATCCGGCGCGGTCAAGATGCATGTGACCAAGGCTTAGTCACTGCACAAGCTTGTAGAACAAACATGGCAAATTGTGATTCAAACGGCGAGCGTTCAAAAGTTCTTGAAGTTGTTGTGAACTTGTGATGTTATCTTGTATGTTATGTATATATAGTTATTAGTCATCTAGTATATTCTCTGAATAGCGTGGCCCTGTTTATGGCATTCTGCGAGACGCAGGACCGACCCACAACTTTGAAAAGCTTCCAGAGCCCCTGATATAACCAGATATACGTTACAAAAGACGTATACATGTGCCAATATACATCGTGAGAATTCTTCCTTCTGTTTTCCTAAGCAACAGTTTCTTCTAGTCAGTTACGTAAGAAGTCAGAGCAAGTATTCTCAGACTTTGGAGTGGAAAAAAGTTATTAACCATTGTCAGTTTTTGGTATAAAGGTCTATAGACTGCAAATTTCAATTTTACGGTATTGCCACGCGAGGACTGCTGGTCAACTTGCTCTTCGCTATCTCGCGATGACCAGATTGTAACAGCGTACAGGGCATTATACTAGTACCGTATGTTTCCACTAAATATAACACGGAATTTTCATGTAATAATCCTTTGACTACCAAGGACGTGTAAAAACGTCTTTGTATTTTTACTCTGAGTAACGCACCAGACAATTTTATCAGTTGATTGGTTAAATATCTCTCTCCAGGGGCAGACCATAGTTAATAGAAATATACATCAGGTTTGGAAGCTCAACAAAAGTCATTGTTTTATGTTTTTGTTCAGGTTTATGGAAATTTTTGCACTTTCACGGTTACTGAACATATTGTGTTTTCTGTATAATGAAGCAATCAACCAATAGCAACGTTTGGGTTCAATCACTCAACCGTACTGTTTAAATATTAATAAACCTAAAACAAAGGATTTGGCACCTTCATGTACCTTTCAACATGAATCGTAGCTTGATTGTTAACCGCTTTGAAGTTTGCCGGGTTTCCAAACCATGTATATTTTCTAGCAACTATGGACAAACAGACGGTGAAATATAACTTGATGAAGGTCGCAAACAGTTAACTTCACAATCTTCCAAAGTCGGAAATATATAATATGTACAGCAAAGAATATGGGCCAGGTAACCACTAAAGACTTCTGCTTTCCTATTGGTTAACATTTTCGCGTGTTTTTATTGGCTATGAGTAAAACTGCAATCATCTGAGGGGATTTAGCCCTGATGACGCGAGAATGAGATTAGTGGTAGGGTATCTGTGTCGGCCTGATGCAAATGTATCTGAAGAACATGTTTGAGGCAGCAAATCAAATACAAGACAAACCTTGTTTAAAGCATTTAATAAAACAAATAATTTAACCATGTGAACTCCATAAAAATGGCACAAGAAACTACGTTCTCCTCAACCTTCTAAAAGAAAGCTCATTTGCAATTCAAAGATATTTTTAACTAGTGTATAAATTCAACGGGACTGGAAAACCTGCAAAACACAGTTTTAAATTACTGTAAGCAATTAACACAGTACTATTCCTAATGTTTTATCGCCTTAAATAATGTATAAATGTTTTTTTCATATTTTTTAAAAATGGTGTTCAGTTTTTATCATATCTTCCTTAATGTTCTGATAAACCATGGATTATGAAGACCTTATAGTTCATCTTTATGCTTTGGTAAAGCTTGACCATAGTCAGTCGCCTCACTGCCTGTGAAAACATCATGATGCGAAATAATTTCTTCTAAGCTAAGCTTGCCATCTTTGTCATCATCACTTTCATCTATTAAATGCTTCACTTCCTCTTCTACGATGGTTGTGTCCGTGTCAGGGCTAATCCATGCTCGAAGCTCCTCATCATTCAGTTTACCATCACTGTCCTTGTCTAACTCTTTAGTGAATCGATCAGTCTCTTCTTTTACCCATTCAGGCTCCTCGTCTCCGTCTGATTCAGGATCTTTGTAGTCACCAAGGAATTCTTCTAAGTCCAACTTGCCATCTTTATCTTTGTCCATATCTGGCAGAGAAAAGACAAAATAGCTGAGCAATACATCCACCCTAGTTCACACTTTAGCAGTTTTTGGTTACTTTTTCGGTTGGAGGACAAAAAGTTGTTTTGAGTGAATATTTGTTTTTTTTAATGTCAGGGTTATACTTATGAACAGGGTCTATATTTGATTTTTGGTTGGGATTTAAAGCCAAAATCTTAAGACACCTGCAAGGTGATTTTTATCCTCTTAGTGTATGTGATCAAATGTATTGTCTTACAAATGTATTGGACCAATGTACAGACAAAGCTATATGGCCCAATACTTTTAAGTGTCATACACTTAAACACATGCCTCAGAATGAGAAAATCCCCCCAGGACAACAGACAAGTGTCTGGTGATTCATCAGTAACACTATAAAATGCAATTCCTTTCACTAGTTTATTTAATACCTCATTAACACCAATGTACATGCTGTGTTTGTCGATAAATAAATGGTGTTTTTCTTTTTAAATAGCAACAAATCATTTCACAAGAATGGATATAAATTATTAATCAAAATACTACATGTAAAACCATGTGTAGTTTAAACCAAAATAATTCATTCAAATTGTTGGTGGTATTTAAAAATAAAGATAAAAAATCTTGACTCTTTGCAGAAAATATCTTTTTACTATAATTACTTATATTTTAATGACTATTAATAAAATAGGTTGATTGAAAAATTTGAATTACGTTGGGTACAGCGTGACATGGATCCAATTTGAAATATGAAAGTGGGATTTAATACAGTCTTCATATAAACTGTTGTTCTTTTAGCTAAAAAGGAAAAGCTTTACCTTCAAGAGTTTCTTGAGCGTTCAAAGCTTGCATGTCTGGGTTTCCTTCTGGATGCAAGAAGCCACCAAATTCTTTAGCACTGAGCTTGCCATCTTTATCGGTGTCAGCAACATCGTAATGTTTTCGATCTCTTTGGACCATCTTCTTCATTTCTTCGTCGTCCTCATTGACTGGTTCATCGCCGTAACTATCCTTCATGAATTCATCCCAGCTGATGAAGCCATCGTTGTCCTTATCTTTTTCTTTAACATCGCTTTCCATGCCCGATAGCATCTTTTTTTGGAACACAGTTTTGACCCATTTCTTGAGCTCTTCGGCCGTCACATAGTTATCGCTGTCGCTATCGACTTTCGAGATAAGCAATTTCAAACGTCTTTTAGCTTCGTCGGGCGACAAATGATCGAACTCGTCCTTCATGTCTCCAAGGAAAGCTTCGTGGTCGTAATCTGGGTTGTGTTCGCCGTCCACAAGATGTTCTTCTTCGGTCAGATCGTCCTTGTGTTGCACGGGTCTGCCGTGTTCGTCTTTGCCGTGCGCATCTGTCGGTAAAGCAAACACGGAGATTATACAGGCACCGAGAAAAACGAACAGTTGCTGCTTGATCAACATCTTGAGATCAACGTTGGGTAGTTACGATCAAATGCAAATCATGTGTAAAGGGACAAAGCTTTTGAAACCGACTGTTCCAGATGGTCTATTTTGATAGGAACAACGTGGCACCATGATAGAGCGCCACGACACATCCGGTCAGCTGAGAGCTGAAGGCCGGTTCCCAGAGGCGTTGAGTATTCAAGAAGAGGACGTTTGGGGTTAAATAGAGAGCAATGATATTTACAATGTAACATGATTTACATGTAATGGTTGGAGTTTCAATACGTTATCGTTTAAATCCGGTATATTTAGTAATTGGCTAATAATCCAATCAATTATAATATTATCAACCTGCTATATTGGTATGTATACACCCACCTAACAAACGTGTGTATTCACGTATGTTGGAGACCAAACTAGTTCATGACCCCACAGGGAGCCCATCTTGGCAGCGCGTGGGCACCTGTGGCGGAGTCGAAAGACGCGCGGGGGACTGTTGCAGGGGATTTAATTTAAAAAAACGAAAAAACCGAGTGTGCTACAGTCCCCCGCGCGTCTTTCGAATCCGCCACAGAATACCCATGCGCTTTTTGGCATGACGAATTGCCAAGATGGGCTCCCTGTGATGACCCCTCCCGGAAAACTGTGCAGTATTTTGTGAGAAATCCTGACGACAGACAAACAAACAGACAAACAGACGATCGAAGAGACCAAAGTCATCCAAAGTCATTGTTCTATGTTTTTGTTTAAGTTTATGGGAATTTGTACAACTTCACGGTATTGTATACTATTTTCTGTATAATGAAGCAGTCATCCAATAGCAACGATCGGGTTTAATTAGTGTGGCCTTCATCGTCACGTGTTCTTAGAATTTACTTCCATATAAGGAACTCCATTGTCTTTCAATATGACCATTCAAGTTGGAAAACAATGGAGCTTTCAAACCATATGTTCTATTAAAGAGACGGACACGTCGAACAGTCAATCGAGATATGATCTGGAAACTCGGCAAACTTCAAAGCGCCTGTAATGAGCTGTGATTTTATGTTGAACCGTACCTTACACCGTAGCCACAGACGGACGGACAAACAGACAGAATGACGTCATGAGCTGTAAAAACCGAGAAGAATCCGATGTTTTCCGAAATGAAACGACGCGTAAAACGCGAAGCTACAAGGAAGCATGGGAATGATAAACCAACATGGCGGATCGGACATGGCGGAAACAAGATTGTGCAAACAAATAGTTTGGCCAACTGCTTATGAGATTTAAAATATAAACACAAGTGATTATAAAAGGAAGACGAGGTTAACGCTATTCTACGACTAGCAACAACCTACGAGCAATTTTCAGGTGATAAAACGAAGGCATTTTGAAACGTAATATTTAGCCTATTTTTGGTTTGAATTAAATTCTTTACTTGTACATAAATTACATTCGTCTGATTTCACGTTTGTAGAAATAAGGAGAAAAACAATGAGCTGTCCACATATTACATCTACAAGAAAAATTAGCGAAGAAGATATGAGTCATAAAGTACAGGTATTGTTTTTATATGAGTGCTTATAAACGAATTTGATGTTTATAACCAACAGACGCCGACAGGTATGTATTTTAAGCTCATGTTAAAGGCCAAGATTAAACGAAAGTGTTATATAATGAATACTGAAAACATGATTTTTTATAATTTATTGGATTGTATTCTAAGTGATTTTCTGTATAAACTTAAAGGAACATGATATAAAAAATGTTGAGGGCATTTTTCAATAGTTATCAATGGGAGAACTTTCAGACATCCTAGACAGCAGAAGGTTAAAAAAAATCTTATCACGATTATTGTCTAAAAATATTGGCAACGATTCAGAATGAAACAATCCAGTTTATTTATATTTTCTTAGAAATTAAAGTACTATAATATGAAGCACAACATTAACCGTTTATTTATATTGTTTTGAAATTAAAGTGTTACAGTCAAACCAGATGTTATTTACCGTGCTACCTTGCAATATTGACAGCAACATTGCAATGTTGATTGCAATCGGTACACGGCGACTTCTTCGCAAGTTGCTAAAAATTTGCATTTTAAATATCGAACTTCACATAATATGAAGTTTACTTACTCTATGAAGTTTACTTACTTTTACTTACTCACATAATATGAAGTTTACTAAAAATTCGCATTTTAAATATCGAACTTCACATAATATGAAGTTTACTCAAACCGGATGTTCGTTACCACATTGCAATATTGAGAGCAACATTGCAATGTTGATTGCAATTGGTACACAGCTAAGTTGCTAAAAATTCGCATTTTAAATATCGAACTTCACATAATATGAAGTTCAATTGAAAGTCAGAATAACTAACTAGTTATTCTGACTTTCAATTGAACTTCATATTATGTGAAGTTCGATATTTAAAATGCGAATTTTTAGCAACTTAGCTGTGTACCAATTGCAATCAACATTGCAATGTTGCTCTCAATATTGCAATGTGGTAACGAACATCCGGTTTGACTGTAAAGTATTAGTACATTGACGCAATCATTAAATGACACTGTCTGTTTCATCATCTGAAAAATCGTCATCAGAGATGGAGCTATCACTCTCATAGCTTTCATCAGAGATGCTTTTGTTGCAAGAAGTCTCTGACAGTTCTTCAGTGGCAGTGGCTACAAATGAATCACTGCCTGCTTCATCCAGTTTCTGTCTCTTTGCTGATGAGCATGATCGGCTCCTTCGCTTCTTACTCTTGAGGTAGATTTTGACAGCACGGTTGATAATCTCGGACCTTTCTTCTGTGCTCCACAAACAATCATTGCCACAAACAATCGCTCCATTGTCAAAGAAATTCAAATTTTGCGTGCGTGGTCAATCGCTCACTTCTTCAAGGTTGGGTGTGTGAGGGTGTGCGCACACACGATCGCATGCCCCTTATGGCAAGGCCTGGATCATGGCTATCGACCAATAAAAACACATGTACATATTTAAATTATTGTATAAATAATTATACATGTATTTTTGTACTGTATTTTAGTGTGATGAGTGTAGCCATGGTGCTCCTGATGTGTGGTTGTGTCTACAGGTTAGAATATACTGTAATATAGAAACATTTTTAAAATATAAATTTTACTATATTTTTGTGTCAAATAAATGTTCCAGTGTATTAAATTTATGGCCTAGCTAAGCTGTGCAAAACAATGATTTCACAAGGTTTAATGTCATGATTATATTTAATTAATTCCTATTATTTCATAGAGTTGCTGTTCTTTTGCTGGATGTGGAAAACTTTCAAAAAATCACATACAAAGCCATCACCAGGTTTAATTAATAATTACTTTTCTAAACTAATTGACAGCAGGGGTGGTGCCAGAGGGGAGCAGGGGGATACAGCCCCCCCTGTTAGGGAACACTAGCCCCCCTCCCCCCCATTGGAAAAAATTTACAGATTTGTCAGGGAATGATCTGGAAGAAAAGTTGTATTTTTAACAATTTTATAACTTCCTGCTGAGAAGATGGAATAAGCTCTTCTAGATGTTCAAATTTTGAACAACTGTTGGGGGACTTAGCCCCCTGTGTCAGGGAATTCTTGCCACCACCCCTGATTGACAGTTGATTTAATAAATACTGTATACCATTTGAATCTCTAATATTTCTTTTCTATTGAGAACATAGTGTGATCATCTAATGTTTGTTTATTAATCTAGGAAACTGATCATGCAATTTACCTTTGTAAAAATGATCAACAAATTTGGTGCTTTGGCTGTGGTCGTAAGTTGGATGAAGTGCAGCTGTCGTTTTCTCAAGATATTGAAGAGTGTCCGGATAATGAACAATGTGATAGCACTAGCGATGATAATGACACAGTGTATACAGTGAGTTCCTCATTTTATTCTTGTCAGTTCCTACCCTGTATGATCCTGTAAGATCCTGTATGATCTTGTATGATCTTGCAAGATCCTGTATGATTCTGCAAGATCCTGTATGATCCTGTATGTTCCTACAAGATCTTGTATGATCCTACAAGGTTCTGTATGATTCGGCAAGATCCTATATGAACCTACAAGATTCTGTATGATCCTGCAAGATTCTGTATGATCCTGCAAGATTCTGCAAGATCCTGTATGATCCTGTATGATCCTACATGATCCTGTAAGATCCTGCAAGATTCTGTATGATCCTGCAAGATCCTGCAAGATTCTGAATGATCCTGCAATATTCTGAATGATCCTACAAGATCCTGTATGATCCTGCAAGATTCTGTATGAACCTGCAAGATTCTGTATGATCCTGCCAGATTCTGTATGATCCTGCCAGATTCTGTATGATCCTGCAAGATCCTGAATGATCCTGCAAGATTCTGAATGATCCTGCAAGATTCTGTATGATCCTACAAGATCCTGTATGATCCTGCAAGATTCTGTATGAACCTACAAGATTCTGTATGATCCTACAAGATTCTATATGATCCTGCAAGATTCTGAATGATTCTGTATGATCATGTATGATCTTGCAAGATCCTGTATGATCCTCTCCTTTCCTTGTTTGTTCAGGAGGAAGAAGCTCCTATGACTGACCAGGATTATTTTGATGGCTTTGAGAGAGGAATGAAACCAAGAGGTAAAACATTTCTGAATTTCATTACATTACATTACATTACATTGCGTTACATTACATTACATTACATTACATTACATTACATCACGTTACGTTACATTACATTACACTACATTACATTACATTACATTACATTACATTGTACATTACACTACATTACATTACATTGTACATTACATTGCATTACATTGTACATTACATTACATTGTACATTACATTGTATATTACATTGTACATTACATTGTACATTACATTACATTACATTACATTACATTACATTACATTGTACATTACACTACATTACATTACATTGTACATTACATTACATTGTACATTACATTGTACATTACATTACATTACACTACATTACATTACATTGTACATTACATTACATTATATTACATTTGTTATCTTGTAATGTTTAGGTCTTACAGGGTTGAGCAACATTGGTAATACTTGCTATATGAATTCAGCCCTTCAAGCTTTGTCCAATAGGTAAGCAATTTAAAGTTTCCCAATCAGTTCTTGCTGTACAAGTAGTTGCAGTGCATATAGTATTCTTTTCTCTCCCCAGTCCTTCCTTGATGCAGTTCTTTCTGGATTGTCCTGGATATGTTAAATACTTACCACAAGCCAACCTCTCTGAGCAGTATCGGAATCTGGTAACTGAAATGTGGTCCAAAAAAAGGTACATGTATATATAATAAGATTAGGTTCCTTTGCAGTTTCTGCACACAGTGTGTGAGAAAACGTCTTTTGTGCCACAGCCAGCAGAAAATAACACTTTATATATGTATTTCTTTACATACAGGCAAAAGTCTGTCACACCATCTGCATTTTTACAGTGTGTTCAAAAATTGAACCCACAGTTCCGAGGCTACAGGCAGCAGGTAGAGTATTTAGAATTGGTATTTCATAGATTGTGTATTTGTTTCACTTCACTTCACTCCACTCCACTCCACTCCACTCCACTCCACTCCACTTCACTTCACTTCACTTCACTTCACTTCACTTCACTTCACTCCACTCCACTCCACTTCACTTCACTTCACTTCACTTTACTTTACTTTACTCCACTTCACTCCACTCCACTTCACTTCACTTCACTTCACTCCACTCCACTCCACTCCACTCCACTCCACTCCACTCCACTCCACTCCACTCCACTCCACTCCACTCCACTCCACTCCACTCCACTCCACTTCACTTCACTTCACTTCACTTCACTTCACTTCACTCCACTCCACTCCACTTCCCTTCACTTCACTTCACTTCACTTCACTTCACTTCACTCCACTTCACTTCACTTCACTTCACTTCACTTCACTTCACTTCACTTCACTTCACTTCACTTCACTTCACTTCACTTCACTTCACTTCACTTCACTCCACTCCACTCCACTCCACTCCACTCCACTCCACTTCACTTCACTTCACTTCACTTCACTTCACTCCACTTCACTCCACTTCCCTTCACTTCACTTCACTTCACTTCACTTCACTTCACTTCACTCCACTCCACTCCACTCCACTCCACTTCACTTCACTTCACTTCACTTCACTTCACTTCACTTCACTTCCCTTCACTTTACTTTACTTTACTTTACTTCATCTTCATCTCACTCTACTTTACTTCACTTACACAGTTACACTTGCTTGTTGCTTCACAGCTTCAACTTACTTTGCTTGAAATGTCAGGTTATACTGTACATCTAGTATTTCTTTGATTGTTTTTAGGATGCACAAGAATTCTTGCGTGTTTTAATGGATCTACTTCATGAAGAACTGAAGGAGCCAGTTGTCCCGGTGGCTACCAGTAAAGAAACTGTTGTTATGAGAACTGTGAATAACTTACCTTCAAGATCCAAGCGTTTGCTTGGAGGAATGACTGTTGTTAATATGCCCAGAGACAACGCAGGATCAAGTACTGTGCTTTGTTTTTTATATATTTTTATTTTTGGTGTTATTTCCAAATGTTTTGTTATTGTGTTGTTATCATCAGCAGCAGCATCATCAGCAGCATCATCATCATCATCATGATCATCATCGTCGTCGTCGTCATCATCGTTGTCGTCGTCGTCATGGCGTCATCATCGTCGTCGTCATGGCGTCGTCGTCGTCGTCATCATCGTCTTCGTCGTTATCATCATCGTCGCCATCATATATCGTCGTCGTAATAATTGTCGTCGTAATAATTGTCGTCGTCATTATTGTCGTTGCCGTCGTCATCGTCATTGTCATTGTCATCGTCATCCTCATTCTCATCATCACAACCACCACCACCATCATTACCACCACTATCATCATCACAACCATCATCACCACCACCACCACCATCATCATCACCATCATCATCACCACCACCATCATCACCACCATCATTATCACCACCATCATTATCACCAGCACCATCATCACAACCACTACCATCATCACCACCACCATACCATCATCATCACAACCACCATCATCACCACCACCACCATCATCACCACCACCATCATCACCACCACCATCATCATCATCACAACCATCATCATCACAACCACCATCATCACCACCACCACCATCATCACCACCATCACCACTGCCACCGTCGTCATATCATACCATCATAATATCATCATTGATCGTTTTAGATTGCTCGAAGAAGTCCAGATCAAAGAGATACAACTTACGAAGCTTTTCTCGGCGAAAGGTCGAAGCGTTAAAAGTAGCCCGAGAAAAAGAACGATTAGTCAACAAGGCACAAGATGAACCAGACGCCACGACATGCCTTGCGTTACTTAGCAACAGTCACAGTTGCCCAGAATTACGGGAAGGCATACGAAACTCATCGTACACCACAATCGCCAAGGAACCCTTAATCGAACCAAAAGAACCAGCTTTATCAATGGGCTTTGTCAACCTGGCGTCTGACAATATGGAGTCAACTGATTTTGACAAATCAAGTGTGACCAGCGAAAGAGCTGTGTCAGATTCAGAGATTAATTACTGCGAATCTGAAAATGAGCAAGATGAATCATCTGGTAGGTATTTAAGTACATACAAGGATATTTTATTTATAAAAAATTTGACTGTCTCAACCGGGGAACGAACTCAAGTTTTCCGAATCAACGCTCTAACCACTGAGCTAGTGAGAGACACGGCCAAGGACAGTCAGAGATATTTTTACATATATTTTTTAATTTTTTTAGAAACTAAATCGAAAACAGTTGAATATTCTAGCATTATTTCTGATTTATTTAATGGAAAGATCCGTAGCTCTGTGCAGTGTCTAACGTGTAAGAAGGTATGAATTTTGTCGGTTTTTGCAAGTATTTTGAAAAGTTTCCGTAACTGGTCTTAACGAAAAGACTGAATGACACTGAAGCGGGATGATGTCGTACTATTGTTATTTCCACATTTGACTACCAAGCCTCGCTTTGATGTTAAGTAAAAAATATCACCAAAATGAGGCTTGGTGGTAAAAAACAAAGAATGACAATCCCGCATAATCGCCATTCACGCAATGTATCACCCAGAGTTGGAAAAAGTATTCAACCTTCCTCCGGATGGGTTTTTAAGTCTAGAAAACCTTCCTCAAAGTATATAGCGAGAATTTTGTGTTTTGCAACGTTCATAAATACTGCGTGACTTTTACAGTACCCTGGTTTTCTAGGTTTTCCTAGGTAAGCTTTGGCATACTACAATAGCTACTAATAACTGACCGCTGCTGGCTGGTAGCCTGCCAACTACCCTCGACTGGTGCGAAGATACAGACATCACAGCAGACATCAGCGTACATGTCTCACACATGTAACTGCTGCCACTGCCAGTGCTGCATAATTGTTGGTTAGCCAATGTTTTGCTGCAAATCGCATTTCTTCTCGACACCTTGCTTGATCAATTGTAACTTTCTCAGATTACCGAATGTGTTGTTTCACGTGTTTTCACTTTAAACCTTCCTCACTAAAGTAAACCTTCCTCCGGGTGGTACCCGCATACCCGCAGCTTTTTTCCAACTCTGGTATCACCATTCATAACATACACAAAAATCGCCATTCACTCAGGCCATATCCACACTAATTCATTTTCAAACAGCTTTTTGAAACGGAGACTTTTTGATACGGTTAGACCTTTCGTCCACACTAATCCGGCGTCTTCGGTGACCGAAAACGGAGCGTTTCGAAAACGCTCTCCAGAGTGGAGACATTCGAAGACGCCGTTTTTCTGCACCAGTGTGGACGGCAAAAACGAAGCTTTTGGAAAACGATGATGTCACGATTATGTTATCTTGGTTTCAGTCACCTAGAACTATTCATTCATACCCCTGTAGGTCTTTTTAGCGTTTTACTAAACGGCGAAAACGATAGCGTGGACGGAGAACTTTTGATATACGTTTTGGATACGAGGTCTCCGTTTTCGCTTGAAAACGGTTAGTGTGGACCAGCCTGGTTCCCAGGCCTCTTTTTTTTAACGTCGAGCGACAGCCCGAAATTGTGAGAGGCCTGGAATGACATGTTTTGCTTGGCCCCAAATCTGGCCCCAAAACTGGCCCCAAATTATACAGGCACCAAACGGTCGTTTGGCGGAAAACCAAGGCAGATAACACTCGTGTCAGGTCTGCACAATTCTTTATAACATCATATAGCAAGGTTGGTCTACTGCCGAAACGTTAAAATAGCATATTTTGATTTGTATAAATGTGTTTCAACACAATCACTTCCTACGCCGAACACTACTTTATAAAGCCTCGTATGTAACGACCTTTTAACGTAATGTAAAATAAAAAAACCTACTCGTTTGCTGTCTGCTCTCAAGAAGAAGTTTGTTTAAGTGCCGTCGTTCATAAAAATTAAAGAATCCGAGCTCCAGCAGGATTCATGATAGATAAAGAAGAACATTTCCCGCTAGTCCTCTCGCTCGATCCCTATTCTGTGACGTCACCAAAATAAATTCGAGAGAAAAGAGGACTAGGAACTAGTCTGAGTGTAGACATGGCCTCACTTATACACACAATTTTTCCCACGCATTGCCCAGAAACCTTAAATCAAACATTTCATTTACATTTTGCATTTGTTTCCCTCCATAGATTTCGTGTACAATGGAAACATTTCAAGACCTATCTTTACCGATACCAGGTTTGACACCATTTGAAATATCCTTAGTTATTTATAGTTTTCCGGCTTTTGGCGATATTTTGACAGTAGTGACATAATCTTATACATAGCAACGGTAACTAAGAGTGGTATACGTGTGCACCACATGTGCAAGCTTGGTGTAATGTAACAGACGTTTGGTGGACGGTCGTCGAGCTCAAATACTCAGAAAAGATTTCTGAGTCCTAGAAAGGGATCGAACCTGCAACCTTCTAATGACCAGTTAGACCATTGAACCACTGAGGCTCAGATGGAGAGCTAAGGTTGCAAATTCATTGTCATATGTGCTCCTAAGTGGTAGCGTTTGCCTGTGAAATGAGCGACGTTAGCAATCTACCTCCAACAACACCAACAACAACAACAACAACAATACCACCACCACCACCACCACCACCACCACCACCACCAACAACAACAACAACAACAACAACACCACCACCACCAACAACCACACCAACATCACCACCACCACCACCAACAACAACACCAACATCACCACCACCACCAACAACAACAACAACACCACAACAACAACAACAACAATACCACCACCTCCACCAACAACACCACCAACAACAATACCACCACCACCACCACCAACAACAACAACAACACCAACAATACCACCACCACCAACAACAACAACAACAACAATACCACCACCACCAACAACAACAACAACAACAATACCACCACCACCAACAACAACACCAACACCACCACCACCAACAACAATACCACCACCACCACCATCACCAAGAACAACAACACCAACAACACCAACAACAATACCACCACCACCAACAACAACAACAATACCACCACCACCAACAACAACAACCCCACCACCAACAACAACAACAAACAATACCACCACCACCAACAACAACAACACCAACATCACCACCACCACCACCACTAACAACAACAACAACACGACTACCAACAACACCACCGCCACCAACAACACCACCGCCGCCAACAACAACATCGACAGCAACAACACCAACATTACCTCCAGCACCAACAGCAACGTGTATAAACACCAGGCGCAACAGCGGTACAGCTGACGCCTCCGAGCATCTCCGACGACCCCCGAAACCTCCAATCTCCGAAATTTAACCTCTGCTGAGGAGAGAGACTCCAGCGACTGGCATTTCTTGTTTATTATATGGTCACTGCAGGAGTAAGTGAAAACTATTGTTCTTACAGTATCTTATGATATTTTCAAGGCAAAGAAGAGCTTTCTGCCATTCATTCGAATACGCAGTGTAATCCTATTACGTCGTATTCTGCAAGAATCAACGCCGAATCTAAGGGATATCTTAGAAGTATTTTCGATTGGTTTAACAGGTATTTGCCATTTTTGTTTTACATTAACGAAAGCAATTTTGTTTTTATGTGTTTCTCACTCAGCCTAAAATATAACTGGACTACACATCTCCGATATCAATGACTAAAAACCCGACAGGTGTAAAATGGCGGGTAATGCCAACTTTCTGGCATAGTAGTAACTACTGAACTAGTCAGGGGCGGCGTGGCTCTCAAATAGGGCCCGGGAAATGATATGCTAGGGGCCCACTTTTAGGGGGGGGGGGGGTGTAAAATTGGGGTGTGGAAACAGCTACCAATAAAAATGATAAATTGTAAATGAGAATGCAGAAACTTTATATTCATTAAGCTAAAAACCTAGAAGAAACTGTATTTAGTGTGATTACATAATGGCATGTGCGTCTCTAATATTTACTCTAATATTTACTCTGATGGTGGAAATAGTTTGTTCGGGTTGATTTGAGCTAGAGAACACTTCGTTGACTTTCGATACTGCATCGCCATCAATTTCCTCAAGTTTATCATTTGAAGTTAATTGGCAGAATTCCTAACGTGTTAGCTGTTGCTAGCTCGTCACCTGGGCCAAGCGGAGGTGGGATTTCTACACAAAATGTCACTAGGTCAGACTTATTTATTTCGTCATTGCGCATTTTCAACGAGCACGTAAACAAGACTCGTCATTTTCGATAATCTGTCATTCTGTCTTAACTTCCAATAGTGTAATAGCGCAGGAGATGAAATTCACACATATGTCAGATGATTGAAATTTGAAATTCTACCCGGCATTTGGGCGGAAACTACCGAAGAGTGTTGCGCCCGCGGCACAACTTCGCTCAGGTTTCATACAAATTATATACCGTAATAACCGTATAGCGGTATATAGGGCTTAGAAATTTAAAAACGAATGAAACAATAATATATTTGCGGTTCCTATCAAGTTTCTGAGTGAATGCGCAAAAGAAAGCTGATGTAGACCGCCGTAATGTATTTAAGAATTTGAAGTTTTCTATTTGCGCGAGCGCAGGTGGCGGTCGGCCTAGCCTGCAAAGCAGGCGCTTTATTTTTTTTTTTCGCGTTATTTTTTACGGTCGGCCCGAACTTAAGTGCCTAACAAAGCTTAACTCAAGCGCTTCAACATTAGATTACCTAAATTGAAAAATCAATTTAATAACTATATCACTATATCACTAAACATACTTTAAGTCTTTAACCAATATGTAGTAATAAAGATACAAATAAATAAGTTGCCGAGCTGTTGTAAGGTAAGCCTTTAGCCATGGGCACAATTTATTATAAATTACCTGTTGAGACTGTTGTTTCATTGGCTTTGAAGAAGGACGTTAGCGGTTTCACATTCTTCGAGCTTTCAAATAAGAGCTTTGTTTCTTGTTCTCGTCGCTTTTGAGACCCACTTTTATGTTTTTTCTTGGGAAGAACATTCCCAGAATCACGCGTACTATGCGCTCTTTTGTCAGCCATTCACAGTCAATGACTACGGCATATTTATGGTTTCAATACGCGCAAATGCGCAATGAAATAATGTGAACTATGTTACTCAGACCGGAAGTATATGCTTGACGGGTACCGCAGGGCTCGGGGCCCTAGCTGGCCAATAGTTGCAGCCATGACTTAGCATCGTTACTCGTCAGTGAAATATAATTGGCAACCTGCAGGGCCTCCAGCACTGAGCACACAGCAGTTTTAAATTTCACAACTATACACGTTTACGCGCAAACGCGCTTTCGCACACGACCGAACGCTTTACTCCAGGGCCGTTTTACACATCATCGGGGCCCATCTTTCTTCAAATTTTTAGGGCCCACCAGCTAGAATTCTAGGGGCAAATGGGGCCCACCAGGCTAGAAATCCTTGGGGCCCACCGGGAAATTTCCCGGTCTCCCGGTGGGCCACGCCGCCCCTGGAACTAGTAGTAACTAAATGAATTTATAACTAGATTGATCAAATGGCACTTATGCGGTATGACGTCATACTAGTGTTATTTCCATTTTTGACCAAGCCTCGTTTTGACGTTAAGTCAAAATTAACACCAAAGTGAGGCTTGGCGGTAAAAACAAAAAATTACGTAATCCCGCAAAAGCGCCATTGTCGGCGCTGCTCATGGTCTTTTGCTCTATACATACATAAATACATGTATGAAAAGCTGTTTAAGCGACAAAGTTTTTGGTTGTATTTTACCTTTAAAGCGTCCGAAATTACGGGCATAAAACGTCTGAAGTATGACCAAAAATGTTCGAGCGTTTGACATATGAAGTCTTGAAAGTAAAATGTCCAAAAGTATAACTATAAGGGGTAGCTTTTGTTATTTTTCTTAGCTGGTTATTTGGTCCTCGTGTTTCCTTCGAAGATTGCTTGGCTGCATTTTTTTCAGCAGACGAGTTGAAAGGTAAGAGATCTCATTCGCAATGAAAGAATAAAAAACGCGTTACGTGTAGCGCGCGGCTTGGTCCAAAGGCATTCAAAACATGCAGTGGCGAATAGAGGAACACAATAACTATGGATTGAAACTAAGTTCCATAATTCTTTTGTTTATTTTGTATAGGCGACAACATGTACAGATGTGAACACTGTTCTATGTATGTTAATATAATATACTTTGTGTAACTTTAATGATTTCATTTCGCCTTTTAAAAGCCTTCATGATGTGACTGGGGCAGGGGCTTTTTCACCGAACATCTTTCAGTAAAAAACCTTTTGCGCATATATTCATGACCCAACGTTTCGACAACGTCATCATTGGTTTTACGAGAGTAAAGAAAGGCCTGTTTATATGGAGCCGAGTTACCCGCCTAGCCGAGTTACTCGGCAAACCGAGTTACTCGCCATGTGTAGAAATTCAATGCTATCCCGGCAGAGTGTTTATATGAGACAGGCGTTCCGGCAAAACAGCCGAGATCTCGGCATACCAGGATGAAAATATTCCCATATAAACACTCTCTTGCCGGGTAACTCCCCTAGCCGAGTTGAATTCGTCACAACAGCGCACACGCCAATTATGAAGACAATCGGAAACTACTCATGGAATGTGAAACCATTATAATGCGTGGGCGGCTTTGCCGGGTAACTCGTCTCATATAAACACTCATCTTTTTTCAACTCGGCTCGCCGGGTAACTCGCCTAGCCAGGTAACTCGGCTCCATATAAACAGACCCTAAAAGATAGGACCTGTTTTCACAACGATCACCCCAGATGAAGCCACTAGATCGGAGTGTCGAAACGTTGGGTCATGAACAGTAACTTTTTAAAGAGTGTAGCGTTAAAATATGTCGGATTCTTCACCTGACTGCGTTGGAAATTTATCTTTCAGAAACTAAATATTGTTTTTTTCTGGTAGGTTAAGAAATGGAATTAAAGAATGTAGAGTTTATAAGCTTCCAGAGGTAAAATCAAAGGCTACATGATATCATTGTCTTTGAAAACTCTTCAATTTGAAAAATAGAATTTCTAAAAACCCTTTTTTTCGTTTGTAGATGCTATGCATTCATCTAAAACGATTTCGTCACGAGTTTTATCATTCATCCAAGATTAGTAGTTTTATTTCCTTTCCTCTTGGCGCGCTGGACATGAGAAAATATTTGACAAATGGTATGCATTAAAATGACTTACTTTGGTTGTGTTTTACCTTTAATTTTGAGCCATGTTAGAGCAGTCTTGTAACGCTCGAAAACCAATCTTGTGTCACGTCAGCGTGGCTCTGCAGGTACATAAAACCTGGCCAATTAGAGAATGTCTTGTATATCTTTGTTATATTTTATGACGTAAATTTTTTTTGTAGATTTTACTGGTAAATGTACAAAGTACGATCTGGTTGCCATCATAACACATCATGGAAGTGTTGGAGGTCAGTTCTTTGTTCCGAGAGCAACGTTAATTTTTTTATAATAAAATAAATTAGAATAAATTAGAATAAATTAGAATAAATTAGAATAAATTAGAATAAATTAGAATAAATTAGAATAAATTAGAATAAATTAGAATAAATTAGAATATATTAGAATATATTAGAATAAATTAGAATAAATTAGAATACATTGGAAAACATTAGAATACATTAGAATAAATTAGAAAAATTAGAATAAATTAGAATAAATTAAAAAAGAAAAGAAATAAAATTAATGGTTTCTTTTACAGGTGGACATTATGTAGCATACTGCAAGAATTTTGTCACTGAAAAGTGGTATGAGTTTAATGACTCGTATGTTTGTGAAGGTAATCTGATATATTGTCAGTGTTTATAAGGACCAAAGTTTTCAAACAAACTTTCTTGGGGGTGGGTTGTCATTTTGTAACAGGTTGGTTTTTGCAGTTTTGTAGTATTCAGTGAGTTTTGTAGTGTCCATTAAAATATACAATATTTGGATTTATGTTTCTATAGTGTCTGCAAGCTATGTTCAGAATGCCGAAGCTTATGTGCTGTTTTACAGGTTTAATATTCTCTATGAATTATTGATATTATTTTTGTTGTGGTTGTTGTTTTTTGTTTTGTCTCTGTTTTTGTCTGTCTGTGTTGATGTTTCTGTTATTATTGGCTGATGTATGTTTTTGTTTTTGCAGTTGTTGTGTTGTTGTTGTTGTTGTTGTTGTTGTTGTTGTTGTTGTTGTTGTTGTTGTTGTTGTTGTTGAGTGTTTGTTGCTTCTAAACTCTTGTTGTCATTGTTATTACTATCGTTATTTGTGTTTATTTCCACCATTACCTTGTCTCAATTTAAACGTTTCTTTCTTCAAAATGTAGAAAAAGAGGCGAAAACATCACTAAGAACCGGCAGAAGTTTTTACAAATGTCCAGGAATGCAGAAGTTAGTAGAAATTGTTGTGCAAAATTTGCAACAATAAAGCGCAATTGAAGCAATATTTCGGTATATAATAAATGTAGTGTGGCTACAAATCTGTCTCAAGTTATATTATTGCCTTTAATGATTATTTTTAAGGACGTTCCTGTAACGCAATACATATCCAAGAAATGGATGACAATGTTTTACACATGCGCTGAACCAGGTAAAGAATGATTTACTCATCCAAAACGTTTCTATCGCGTGCAGGTTATCCTCATTCTCCCAGTCTGGCTTGCAGGCAGGCTAGATTCACCCATATTCGGGTGTGTAGATATGGACATCTACTTTCAACTATTAACTAAAGTTACAGTCAGTTTCAGCTTGCTTTTGAAATCCGAAATGTATATAAATGAACATTCCAAACTTACGTTGCAATGTTCAGAACTACATTGCGAGATAGATACAAATTTAAGTCGGCAATTTGTTTCTGCTTAACCAAGTATCTATTATTCTTCATTTCCATCAAACGCTATACAACAAATAATGTTCTACTCCGTGATTTCGCCAAAGGAATTCAATTCAAAGCTTATTAAATTCGAACTTCACAATGAACTTCGCGAACTTCCGTACCTAGTTCCGTCCCAACCTTCCAACAAATGTAGACAAACGAATTTCAAAAGCAAGCTGAAACTGACTACAGTAATCTTTGTGTTTGTTTTTTGTTAGGTCCAATTTCAAACAGCAGCTTTTTATGCAAACACGGAGGTTAGCGGTATAGTTTTAAACTCATTTCTGCCCGTTTAAGCCCGGTTAAGACGGGGTTAGTGATTAAGCCCAAACGTTAAGCCCAGTTAGATGGACACCGCTGCCAAACGTTTTGCGCATGCGCGACGTCTGAGCTCGTCGTCAAAAAAAGAGCGGGAAAACACTGAAATATTTGGACTGGTCCGAGAGTCCGACACAAAAGTTAAAATTATAAGTATACTACCAAAAAGATAAGGTAGGTAATTTGTACATGGCTTCTTTGTCAATATTGTAACATATTCTGAAATTACCCCTTCGTAATTTTCTTTACCCTTTTTTTAAAACACAAATGAATAGTCGAGTCTTACTTAGTCTTCGCTGTCTGGTTGTTGTCGCCACGGCTTCTCTTGATGTTTATTCTAGCGAATTCACGCATGCGCAAACGTTTGGCAGCGGTGTTGGTTAGATGGGGTTAGTACTTGGATGGATGTAGCCTAGTTTCTAGGCCTTTCTCGGTTGACACGTTTCGGAAGTGATCCGAACGGACCCGCTGGGGAAGGCCTAGCAAAATTCGTAAACACTTTCACTTTACAGCTCAGTTGTTTATTGAGGAAGAATTGTGATGTTATGACGTCCTAAGTGTTTCCCGACACTTACTATTTCCATCTGCATATAATAATACAAGCCTATTCACCTCGGATCGACGAAGAGCTTTCTTATCACTAGCTTTCCTTCTGCAACTGCCAAAAGTTGAAAGTTAAACCGTTAAATTTTCATTTCGAGCTCCAATTGGAATATATTCCATAATTTCCTTCTTTCGATCACCAAGATCTTTGGTAAAATCTTAGCAGACATCCTTATGCTTTTTATATAATATACTGTCGCTACGCTAGATCCCAGGAACACTCGAAGGGCCAGAACGATTCTGGGCAGGACCTTTTTACGAATGTTGCTAGGCCTTCTCGTTTCCAGCCTCTCCCCAGTCTTCCCAAGAGCCCAAACTGACTTCGCGGCCAAGCTCATGGCGGAAACGAAAGGCTTAGAAACTAGGCTAGTAGTCATGTTCAATTGGGGCATTTTGCCCTGTTTGACCACCAGTTGCTATTGGCAATAAAGTTATTAAATCAAATCAAATTAAATCAATGCAGCATTTGTAATAGTATACATATTCCAATATATTTGCTTCCCTATTCTATGGGTGAAAAATAACATAAAACAAATCTTGTATATTTTATTACATTGCAGCGGTTGATCCCATGAAAGAATCGTTTGTAATTGATCTTGTCACACCGTTGCCCGCGCCATGCTGGGAATTCTTGGTCAGAAAATTTGGAGGTGGACCTGAAGTGAAAACTTTAGATGTCTGTCAGTTATGCAAGGTAGCGTAAGGATTCAATGAAAGAGTATTTAGAGTGACCGGAAGGGGATGGAGTTGAAGGGAATGGGAAGTAAAGGGATTTGTAGGGAAGGGAAACAACGGGAAGAGATTCGAATGAAAGAGAAGGGAAGGGAAGGGAGGGGAAGGAATGGAAGGGAGGTGAAGGGAAGGGAAGGAAGGGGAAGGGAGGTGAGGGGAAGGAAGGGAAGGGAAGGGAGGTGAAGGGAAGGGAGGGGAAGGGAAGGGAAGTGAAGGGAGGGGAAGGGAGGTGAAGGGAAGGGAAGGAAGGGGAAGGGAGGTGAAGGGGGGGGAAGGGAGGGGAAGGGAAGGAAGGGAGGTGAAGGGAGGGGAAGGGAAGGAAGGGAGGTGAAGGGAAGGAAGGGGAAGGGAAGGAAGGGAAGGAAGGGGAAGGGAAGGAAGAGGAAGGGCAGGGAGGTGAAGGGAGGGGAAGGGAGGGGAAGGGAGGGGAAGGGAGGGGAAGGGAGGGGAAGGGAAGGGAGGTGAAGGGAAGGGAGGTGAAGGGAAGGAAGGGGAAGGGAAGGAAGAGGAAGGGACGGGAGGGGAAGGGAGGGGAAGGGAGGGGAAGGGAGGGGAAGGGAAGGGAGGTGAAGGGAAAGGAAGGGAAGGGAGGTGAAGAGAAGGGAAGAGAAGGGAAGGGACGTGAATGAAAGAGAAAGAAGAAGGGGGGAACTGAAGGGAAGGGAAACGAAGGGAAAGGATTCGAGAATGTAGCGTGACGTAACGTGAAGTGCCGTGACGTGAAAGAAGATTTTTGCGTCTATCGAGTTTACTACTTTTTGGTGGCGGCAATCATGATCATTTAGCATCAAAATTGACACAAAATTGAACTAACTGCACTATGTAACCTACATTTACAACCTGGCTTTTATATCAAGTACAACTTTATCAAGTTACACAAACGAGTAACTAATCATATAGAGTGTTTTTAGTCTTCTATATTTTGTAATTAATCAAAATGTTATTTTAATTGTTTGTATTAATGCATTTATAGAAAGAAATTTTAGAGATGGATAAACGGAGAGAATACGAATTCGACACTATAAAAAAGGTTTTTTGTATTTAAAATGCCTATGAAACGAAAATTAAGTTGCCTTATTTGAAAGAACAATTAAAATTATAGAGTAACATATTTTGCAGTTTTTCGTTTCCTTGCTTTGTTCTTGAGATATTTTAGGTTGTTTGATATGCAAAATAAACATTTTGACGTCGTAGGTGCATAATGAGCTATCGGAGAAGGTTAGATATATTTTCTATTATCAAACCAAATTAATTTGAACGAAGCATGTGGATGTATTTCGCCCACAACACTAAACATGTAGATCTTCAAGTGATTATTATATTTGATAATAGCAAGGATATATAACTTTTTCGGCAACTCATTATGCATGTGTGACGTCAAAATCAGTGTTTAATTTCCATATCAAACAAACTAAAATATTTCAAGAACGAACTAAGGAAACAAAATACCATTTTAAGTGTTCTTTCAAATAAGACAAACTTAATTTTCATTTCATGTGCACTTTAAGATTACATTTAAGATAAACTTTGAGTTGTTTTTGCTTGAGGTTTTTGACATCTAATGGAAGTTTGGTCTAACTTTGTGAACGTTTTATCTGTAGCTTTTTGATACTAGTGACAGTTCTGGTCCGCAGTATTTCATTAGTCTGAAGTGGTTCAAGGAATGGCGAAATTTTGTTGATGGTGCTAATAAGGGTAATGAATCTAACTTTTATTAATACTGACTAACTCACCAACCAACCCACCCACCAACCAACCAACCCAATGACCAACTGACCAACCAGCTTACCGACCGACTGACCGAACAACCAACCAACCAGCCAGCCAACCATCCAACCAACAAACCAACCAGCCAGCCAGTCAACCAACCAACCAATCATCCATCCAACAAACAAACTAACCAACCATCCAACCAACCAACCAACCAACCAACCAACCAACCAACCAACCAACCAACCAACCAACCAACCAACCAACCAACCAACCAACCAACCAACCAACCAACCCAATGACCGACTGACCAACCAGCTTACCGACCGACTGACCGAACAACCAACCAACCAGCCAACCAACCAGCCAGCCAACCATCCAACCAACCAACCAGCCAGCCAGCCAGTCAACCAACCAATCATCCATCCAACCAACCAACTAACAAACTAACCAACCATCCAACCAACCGACCAACCAACCAACCAACCAACCAACCAACCAACCAACCAACCAACCAACCAACCAACCAACCAACCAACCAACCAACCAACCAACCAACCAACAAGCCAACCAACATGCCAACCAACAAGCCAACCAACCAACCAACCAACCAACCAACCAACCAACCAACCAACCAACCAACCAACCAACCAACCAACCAACCAACCAACCCAATGACCGACTGACCAACCAGCTTACCGACCGACTGACCGAACAACCAACCAACCAGCCAACCAACCAGCCAGCCAACCATCCAACCAACCAACCAGCCAGCCAGCCAGTCAACCAACCAATCATCCATCCAACCAACCAACTAACAAACTAACCAACCATCCAACCAACCGACCGACCAACCAACCAACCAACCAACCAACCAACCAACCAACCAACCAACCAACCAACCAACCAACCAACCAACCAACCAACCAACCAACCAACCAACCAACCAACCAACAAGCCAACCAACATGCCAACCAACAAGCCAACCAACCAACCAACCAACCAACCAACCAACCAACCAACCAACCGACCAACCAACCAACCAACCAACCAACCAACCAACCAACCAACCAACCAACCAACAAACTAACCAACCAACAAGCCAACGAACCAACAAGCCAAGCAACCAGAAGTTTAGAGATTGCGTTGAAACATGCCGTTAGTGTTTACCTATGTCTTTGTTATTTTTAGCGCCACCTGGTCCTATAAATAACCATAGAATTGGACTGCAACGTAAACGAGGTGAGATTGTTATAACATAATCATGTTTATTATTGTTTGTTTTCACCCGAATGATATGAATCTCAATTAGATTTCTAACTAGCTCTTCTGTACCAAATATCATATCTTATCTTTTTATAAGCAGGGCAGGACTGGGGCTGCTCCTTAAAGTACAAATTATTTGCTTAAAATAGTATGTGCTACTCCGATTTCAAAAAAATGTCCACGACGTGAAAAATTGCGATCTCATATTTTTCAACAAATGTAAAAAAAGGTTTTATTCTAAATAACTATTTCCATATTAAAAGTGTTTTTATATCTCCCTGACAAAAGCAATATTCCCCCCTATATTATCTATTGTAAATTAAGATTGTTACTCAATTCTTGCTTGTTATCCACTTTCCAAGTTCCTAAATCCGTTTGGGACTTTCTTTATTCGGTGTATGGTGGAAAGCCAGTACTTCCAGTGGACGATGGATCATATAGTCGTTGAAGCAATACTTTAGCAACATCCACTCTCCTGGTTTGTAAGTTTAATACGTTGTACATTGAGTAATATTAACCCATTCCTGTCTGTACGACCAGTCCACACTGTTGATATGCCGTAAAGACGCCGTTTTTCTGCACCAGTGTGGATGGTAACTATTCATTCATACCCCTGTAGATCTTTTCAGCGTTTTACTAAACGGCGAAAACGATAGTGTGGACGGAAACTTTTCATACGTTTTCAATACGAGGTCTCCGTTTTCGTTTAAAAACGGATTAGTTTAATTAGATTAATTTTATTTTTTAAGGACAAGTCGTCTAGGCAGGAATGGGTTAATAATATAAGATCACTCTTCGAGCTTTAAAAGACGCAAAATAATACGCATAACGTATCGAAAATATTTCTATTGTATACTTTATACATTTTTCTCGCAAAAAAGTATAAAATACTTCCAAATTTAATCTTGAGGATAAATATATGCACAGAATATCTAACTATATGTAGCAATAAGTTAATTGTAATTGACTATATGTAGCAATAAGTTAATTGTAATTAACTATATGTATCAGTAAGTTAATTGTAATTAACTATATGTAGCAATAAGTTAATTGTAATTAACTATATGTAGCAATAAGTTAATTGTAATTAACTATATGTAGCAATAAGTTAATTGTAATTAACTATATGTAGCAATAAGTTAATTCTAATTAACTATATGTAGCAATAAGTTAATTGTAATTAACTATATGTAGTAGCAATAGGTTAATTCCAATTAACTATATGTAGCAATAAGTTAATTGTAATTAACTATATGTAGCAATAAGTTAATTATAATTAACTATATATGTAGCAATAAGTTAATTGGAATCTATGAAATGAATTGATTTAAAAAGTATTTTATACGCGTTGGCAGTAACGAATAATTTGTAACAAATTGCAGTAGCAAATTACTTTTGCATAATTTATTTTACAACAGATTGCTTTTATATTCGTAAATTAAGTAATTCCTATCAGGAAATGCGAAATATTATAAATAACCTACGATAGGCACTTTTAAGTAACGCGACGATAACTTAATAAACTATCGCCAGAATGTTTTATGTAATATTTAAAACACGAGGCGATAGCCGAGTATTTTTTCCTGATAAACCCCGAACTGCGTGTTTATCGAACGGCTTCAAAAACGAACCATTTCGTAAATTTATTGACGTAAACATTTTGAAGATTGACCTTGTGTGAGCCGTAAAATCTAGCAAGAAATTTATCAATGATTGATTTATCAATGAATGATTTCTTTTGTTATTCCTTCGTTTTTGAATTAAAGTATCTATTTCCAATTTGTCGTATTTTGATTTATTTTATGGAAAAGTAATTTGCCAAGCAATTCGCCACTGATTACTTTATAATTTTGAAATGTAATTCGTTACTTTAATAAAAGTTTTATTTACCGCCGTTATTTGTAATTATAAATTACTTTTCATGGTTGGAATTAAAAAAATTGTAATTCCTTACTTAATTTATTGCCGTTATTTGTAATAAATATAAATTACTGTTTATTGGTATGATTAAACATTTGTAATTAATTACAAAAAAGATAATTATTTTGCCTTGGTCTATCCAGGGTAATTATACTTTTGATATATTCAAATTCCTTTTCTTTTCTTTTCAAAGACTTTGAAATATGAGTGAAGCCATATGTTTTGTGTTTGAAAAATTATGTGTTTATATCAGGCCATGCAAACATGGTTGTGACGTCATGTTAATTTTCTTAGTCTTTATATTTCATGAAATAAATGTACACACTCGAGGGAGTTTATGAGAATTTGAAAGTACTTATGTAAACCAATTCACATAAACTTTCAAATTCTCCCAACTTACTTTTGTGTTTGCATTAGGCTATATAAACCAGGGATATAAACGCAGGTGACCATATGCCTCTGATGAAAGGCCTTTACTTGAAACATTAGATTTTCTTTGAGTATTCCAGCATAACACAACCTTCTAATTTTGGTTTGTATTTCTACACTGCCTTCACACCACACTGCTTTTTATATCACTATCCAGCCTATACTGTATGAAGCACTCTGCTCAAAACATCAGTTTTGTGTTCTCCTCAGCAGTTCATGACATACTCATTTTTTGTATTATTTTTATGTCAATCACTTCTTGTTTAAAATGCTGTACAGTGTATATAATACAAGAACGAAAAACAACCATGATTAACAGACTATAGTATAAATACACAGGTGATAATAGAAAATCTCGCATGCTGATTGGTTGAGCTACTTCGGATTAATTCCCGTTAATCACCTACAGCATTTATTCAAAATGCCACCAGCCGATTTGTCAATGTGACAGAAGAGGAAATTAACAATTTTAAAGAAAATGTTGTTCCTAAAAGTACAAAAATGTGTATTTATACTAAAGCAATTATTTGGCTCAGTGAATATTGGTGAATAATAACCTTGACTTCATCTTGGTTATTATTCACCAATATTCACCTCGCCTTCAGTGAATAATTGTTAAAATAATACAGTATTATAAATACTTAATAATGCAAAATATAGAGATGGTGTTTATTTAAAAATTGATGGTAGAAGACAGTACAGTAGACAGGAGGCCCCAGCAGTCCTTCACAAGACTTTAGTTTCATGTTTATGTTTAGACAAACAGCCTTCAAAATGACAGTCTCAGAGTCTGATCAATTTCTCATAGATGTAATAAAAATCATCTTGGACTCCTTAATAATATAGATCCTTTTAATAAGTATAGAATACTGTACATAATTTTCACCCTTTGATGTCAATTTCTTTTCAATTTCGTTTATTGTCTTAGCTTTTGTATATTCTCAATAGAATTCAAAGGGCTGAAAATGGCATCCAGTGTGGAAAATGACGTACTCTGCACTTATTGGAAGGGTTTATATCACTGATCTCGAAATAAAACTGGATAGTGCAACCTATTGTCCACTGGTTCATAAAATGAACCCAGCTAAACAAAAGAAATCCGTAATTACTAAGGGACCAAACATGCTGAAAAATGTCTTTGTCTTCTTAAAACGTCTTCTGTACCAAAAAAGACTATTGAACTATATTTTCTTTCAAAGATTCAGCATCTCATTCAACAAAATGTTTATATCGGTGTCAGAATACACTAGAAAGACCATCACTTGGTCCCTTAGTAATGGGTGACTTCCGGCTTCATTTTGTAAACAATAGATGCTTAATCCAGTTTTATTTTGAGATCAGTGGTCTATATCCATAGTTCAATTGAGAAATGATCTGGAAACTCAGTAAAAGTCTTTGTTCTATCTTTGTACACGTTTATGTAAACTTATGCAGTCAGGTTATTGTACATTTGGAATAATAAAGCAACAATCCAATAGCAGTGTCTGGCTTCAATCACTCAACTGTGTTATTTAAATTGGTTTTCATCTGACATCATGGTGGCCATATTGGTGCACAGAAACAAATTATGAAATGGCGGCCATATTGGTGCACAATCATTATCCTATGGGAATTTAAATCTATTCTTATTCAAATATTGTTTTACCACCCCAACGGGGCCACCAATCATGTGAGTGAAAACGATCCATTGGAATAAATTTTGTGCATGGCAAGGTCTGACTGTCTCAACGCATAAAATCACAACTCAGACCTTATTCAAAAATGGCTGCCGAATTAGAATTTTTTATGTGCATATAAATTGGCCCTTATGACCTCATTTTAAAGTAAAAATTGTTTTGAATTTCCCACATGAAAATAAATTCACAAGGGCTAATTTATATGTATATAAAAGAATTATTTTTAAATGAGGTCTGTACTGTAGATGCTTTGAAGTTTGCCGAGTTTCCAAACCATATCATGGTTGACTATGGTATATCTTGGTAGTGTGGCCCAAAGATATATTCCCACCCCACCCCCCACCCAACCCTGAAATCTCTATTTGAACAGGCCCTTCACAAGCTGAAGCCCTGAGGCACCTGAAAGAACATTGATTCAGATTTCTTAACCAATCACAAAATCCACTTTGCTTGACACCTTTTTGCATCCAGATTTTGAGAACACTTTGCCATCCTCAGGATCGTACTGTAGTTCGTTTGCAACTCGACTAACAATATCTTCGGAATAAGGCTTTTTCTTGGCTGCCAAGTCAGCTATGATACACTGCTTTATATGCCGTCTTTCAAGTGGAAGGAAGGGCACAAAGTAGTCGATTAGATTATGCAAGATTAACTGACTATGCCACAGTCCACCGGCGGTGTTGAAGACGCCTTTATTAATCACATTGTCCATTCTTTTGATGGTCAGGTCTTCCCTCTTCTTTCCTTGTTGCCAATGGTCGAACACCTCTTGATTGATGGTTATTCCACCAGTATTGCTCAAAAAGATAAAAATACTTTTTCGATAGTTGACATGATCAACCTCATGGTAGTAATCTAAGAATGGCTTAAGTGTGTCCATTAACCCATGTGGGATTTTATCAACTTCATCAAAGATGAACAATGACCGTGAGCAAGCTTCCACTGCCTTTGTGATGAGCTTTTTAAGATGCGTCCTGTATTCATTGATTTTGTTTTTATGGGGAAAATCATGCGTAGCTATGACCTGATGGGTGTATTTACTATCCATTCCTTTCCTGTAGAGATTATTTGCAATTATTCTACTGACATGGTTTTTCCCAGATCCAGTCCAACCATGGAATGATAGCACCAAAGCTTTGGTGGGATTGGGGTTAGTTAGATGGCCTTTAATCGCTTTGTAAACGACGTCACTGGCCAAATGCTGGCCAAATAGTTTGTTCCCCAAGGCTGCTTTCAATCCAGATAAGTTTGAAGGAATCCAACGGTCTGTACAGCATTCTTTAAAACGACAGTACACAGGCCGAGCGACTAGTGCGCCAAAAATTCCGCCTCCCGCGACAACACCAGGAACCACCCATGCAAAGGTTCTACAACAGCAAAAGAGTACAGCGAAGAATATTCTTAAAATACCAGTCATATTGGGCTATCTTTTGATCTGTTTTAGCTCTAAAAACGAAACTAGTGTCCACCAACCAAATTCCCCCACACATTGGCTTTGACATTCTCTGAATTCGAGTTCCCGCAAAAGGACTGGTGCTAGACATCTAGACCGGAAGCAATGACCGGAACCGGAAGACTGCTAAAGCAAGCTGGCTAAAATGTATACACGAAAAGTATATTTCAAAATGGCGGCTTTAATACGACTGCTGCGCGTACATTCACTTGAGTTTGTTTGCATTTCTTTCAATCTTTGTTGTCAGTTAATAGTTTTTTTGTTAGTTGTTTTTTAATTGTTTTCTTCTGTAAATCTGGCATACTGACTCAAGTTTTCTAGTTTTTAGGTGCTTTTTGCGCACAACTAATACTAGTCAAGGTCGTGAGTTCAATTCCTGCCGGAAGGCCTGTGTAGTTGCATTTTTCGCAACTGGTCCCGGTTTGGTCTTAAAATGTATATATTCTACACTCGAATTTTCCTTCACCCAAAATCCTTAGAACATGCTATGTAATCGAGTGAAATGCCCAATATCACTTATAATACTAAATCAGTTTTGTTTTAAGAATCTTTGGCGTGGGCGCACTGAACTCCTAAAATAAATTCACTCAAGGAATCAGGCTATATTTATAACCAGCAAAATCTTTTTTAGTCAAGAGTAATTTCTGGCATCTTTAAATATAGAGTCAGTTGGCTTAAAAGTTAAAACGTTATACTCTTGTACGAATCTCACAAAGTAACAAAATTAACAAATATGCGGCACAGGAAGCAAATGCATTCTTTCGTGGCGCGGCAACACAAACGTGGGCTCTGGGAACGAGAATGGGCACATGTGCAGTACAGGGACTGTAATTCACCTACAATGTTAGGGATTTAGGATAAGTGTTCCGATCCGATTAGGCATTGATTTAATAGATCAACGCAAGGACTTGGTTTTGGTTCTGGTGGCGGCCATCTTGAAACCTACTTTTCGTGTATACCTTTTAGCCATGACTAGACCGGAAGCACAGATGCCGGAAGTTGTCTTATCTCGTACCCAGTGCTCAAATTATGGTAACCTCTATTTTCTGCGAAACTGAAAGCAAAAAGAAACCATATGCAAGAACAAGAACCACTTGTGATTTAAAAGTCCTTGACTCCTTGTTGTTAAAGTTTATCGTCATTTTGTTTGTGGAAAGGCTAAAACGTGTACAAGGCATTGTTCAAGATAATGCCTCCAAAAAGAAAAGGCAAGAAAACGCAGAACCCAAAGCAAAAAAAGGACACTGAACAAGACCTTGAACAAGACAGCGGAGCCAAAGGGAAGGACCAGAATGTTGGCGATAAAATACATGAAACAACATCATCTGATGATAACCCTTCCGACCCGAAGCTAGATTCTAGTGAGGACAACCAGGATACTGATGAGCCCAATAAAAATCAACAAGCCCTCCCAGAACCCCAGACAAGCCCTCCCAGCCCTCAACCAAACTCCAGAAAAGATAGACAAGCTTCCAATAATAGTCCACCAGTCTTGGCAGTTTATTGTATAATAGGCATGGCTGTGGTAGTTTTTGCTGTAATTGCTACTACATTTCTAGGACTCTCACATGTCACAGTACATATTGATGATGTAAAGTTGGGTATAAATAAGCTTTTTCACGACTTCAAGAATCAGTCACAAAGGTCTGAAAAAGTATTAAGAAATCGTGTTCTACCTTATCTTAACCATACAACATCACCACAGCCGTTTGTTTTGATGGTTGTTGCAACGCAAGAGGATCGTAAAGCTGCTCAATGTTTTGCATCTAGAGTTGGAAAGCTAATTGTATCCGAACCAGTTGTTATCGATGGTTCTCAGTATTCAGATGTCAAATCTGACCAAGCTAAGGAAGAAATTGATGTCAAACTGAAACAAGCATTTCAGGAAGATCATTTTCCAACTGCAGCTATTATTCACAACTTGCAATCGGTTCCTTATGGTACAACGGATCTGTTTTATGCTTACTGTGACCATGATAACCCTCGTTACAAAGAAGCTACAATTATCTTCACAGTTATACTGCCTGAAAGTTATTCATTCTTGTCTTCAGCTAGCGATGATGAGGTCAAAAGAGAGGGAGTTGTTGAAACATATTTATTAAAAGACAGTCAGTGGGCAAAAGATGAGAAGTTCGATGAAAACGTTATGGGAGCTTTGCTCAGTCGTATTACTGATACTGTTATTGTTGTGAGTGGAGAAAGCAACGAGTCATTAAAAATGTTATGTTAAGAACATTAAATGAACTGTAATTATAGTATATTCAATGGAGACAAGCTGTAATACAGTTGTTTGGATTGGCATGAAATTACTCAAGATTTAACTACAAGTTTGACTTTGAGTTTAAGTACCGGTAATATATTTAGTACTGTAAAAAGTGTAGTGCAGTACTAGTACCAGGAACTCAACTTGTAGTCACAGGCATTGTAACAAATCTGTTTTTTAGTTGTCAACAATGTCAGATGTCAACTGTGGCTTTCTTATATCAGCAATTTACAGTGAAATTAACTAAATCTCTTGTGCATATTTGATATCGTCCAATGGTTATGTGAACACTACCTCTTCCATGCTCATAGGGATAATGAGGGCATGTGAAGGCTCACAAGGGTGAATGTGAAGGCTCAAGGGGGTGAATGTGGTGCTTACTTTGTGTTTCGTGCACAAATTTGTTATTCTTTGATCCTGACCCTGAAAACACCCTAATCCTAACCCTGATCCCAACCCCAATCCTAATCCTAACCCTGATCCCAACCCCAATCCTTACCCTAATGCATATTCGTGCGCGAAACACAAAGTAATAACCGTGAATGTGAACACCACACAACACTTTCATAATACAAGGAATAAACAATTTTAAAAATTGATTTATGAACACCTCACAAGTTTAAAATGCTTTCAGAACTTTTATTTTACTTGTATACCATGCTCAAATGGAATAGCCAAAGCCATGGCTGAAGCACTAAAAAAAACTCGCATTTCTCAACTGACTTTTGTGTTCGTATTAGCCTGGCTATATAAAGTATTCTATAGTACATAGTAAGTCAAATGTAACTTATTTTTCAATAATTTAAAATTTATCTAAAAGCATTTCCCCATACATATTAAAGATGTCTGGAGATCATCAAATTATTTTTTTTGGTGAAAACAGGTGGAAAAAATTTTTTTATATCAAAAATGGAAAAAGATATAAAAGTAGAGTGCTTGGTAGGCTGTTTTAGATATGACAAAAATGTGGTAAATTGACAAGATTTTTTTGAACAAAATACTGATGTTTCAAGCAGTGTCAGAGTGAAATTCAAAAAAATCTTGGCAGTTTACTGCCATTTCACTTTGCCATAAAAAAAGATATGTGCATTCTGTTTTCAACTTCTACGATTTAAAATTTCTGTTTTCCTTTTAAAATGTGATTGGCTGTTAATTAATAATTTAATTTCCTAGAAATTAATAAATCTAGAAATTGTATAAAGTAAAAACGTCATAATTAACCAAAACACAGACAGAAAACAAAGGGCGATTCCCGCAATCCACTTTATACTAATTATTTAAGCCGATTATATATATGACTATATGGCAGTATGACCTTTGATAAAATCGATAAAATATGGTCGTAGGCGATAATTCTCGTAGGTCATTCGTGGGTTGACGTCGAACAAAGCGACTCTGTGATTGGTCATAAATTAATTCGTGTCAATGTCGTTCGAAAGTCGCATTGTCATCGGGACTTGTCGCCTTGCAACCCAAGCCAACACAAACAAGCCAGTCAGCCAGACAAATTTTTTCCTATTTTTCTAAAAACATCGGTAATTTTCTAGAGCCCTGGCGTTCTGTTTTTTATCCGTTTTCACTCAAGTGAGTTGAATGTCTGTTACCGGGAGCTGTTGACGATCGTTCAGAAGTGGTGGTTGTCATCGTAGCGGCTCGAATGAGTGGGAGTTGCAGCTGTGAACACGGTATGGAACTCAACCTTGGAATGGCGAGAGGGGACAGTCCAACTAGCGTAAGTGAATACCGTGTTTATACTTTGCCTATGAACTTCTCTGTCTTGCCAACAACCCGTAAATGTGTAAGAAAGACTACGCTATCACACACAATCCAAAGCACTTGTGATGTAACGAAAATCGAGAGCTTTTTCTACGTGTATCATTGCATGTACGTAATCTGACACTTGTCTAAAGCCTCATTCGAAGTCCCCTAACTTTTTCTTTCAGTTTCATGTCGTCGTTGATCTCTTTTGTTTTACCTTTACAAAACCCTTTGACACCAGACACTTGTTATTCGATTAATGTTGTCGGAAGTAACTTTTGTCCGTTTTATATATATTTTTAAGCAAAATAAATCATTTGCACTCGTGTTCTTTGGCTAGAGTGTATACGTGTTTGCCTTCCTTCCTACTAACTTTAATGTTTGCCTCTGGCAATAATTAGGTTCACGTTTTCCCACATATTGTCATCAGAGCTCATTAAACACAGCACCATGTCCATGTCTATGTCCAAAATATGCAACAGCCAGCCCATATTAAGTGAGATCACTTCAAATATATCGACAAACGTGGAATGAAATGCACTTATTTTTTTCTCAAAATTTTTCAGGTCGCAAACATGTAAACCACGATGACGTTGAGTGGAAAATATAAGCAGTACGCTTTCCCCGAGCTTTCTTCTAAAGCCAACGGAATCAGTAATTTTGGAGAAGAAGACAGCCCCGCCGAGGAAGACAACGGGTTGCATGAGGTTATTTGTAATTTTAATATCACTTTTGTGAAGACTAGGAAATTTATCGCAAGGCCAGTCATGTTTATTCTTGGCTGCGAATGTGAAAACGTAGACCACCTGTTGTTAAAATGATTTGATTTCATATTTTATTAATATGCAAGTGAACGAAACTGAGCAGTGAAGTCATGCATTCATTGTATGATATAATATCATGGTTTATATCATTTCTATCAATTCAGACTGTATGAGTCGTTGAATCCGCTTTTGGAAAGGGTTTTTCCCTTGTCCAATCAGAATTTGGTATTTCCTTCTTTGTTTAATAAAATTCTTGCTATTAAATAGTACAGCTTATGTCATGGTAAAGTCAATAAGTATCTTGCTTGATTTGATATTGCACATTATTTTTGCAGGTCACAGATGGTCAACTGTTGTCATCTATGTCTGACAGAAGCTACGATGAAGTTGTCTTTGATATTCTGAAAATAGATCCCGAGGACTTTGCAGTAAGTTGGTAGAAATCACACGAAATTGGTAGTAATGTTTAAATCAGAAATTCAGAATAAAATCACATAGACTGAAGAATATTACGTTGAAATCAATCAGGTCAAATCAGTGTTGTTTAGTAAAGTTATCTCACTACCCACACTAACCAGGAATTGAGTTCAAGGTCTTTGGTTAATGTACCAGTGATTTAACCACTGAGCTATTGGGACTCCTGGTCAGGATAGTCAGAAATATAATTATACAATATCGCATACATTACTGGAGCCCAACAGGGGATATCAAATGCAACTAAAGAGTTAGGGATTTTTCTTTAAGACAAAGTAGGCTTGACCCAAGCCATTGTAGGTTATAATCATTTATTTGTTCTTCAGCAACATATGATTATTGAAGATTAACCTATTCCTGTCTGAGCTAGCAAAAAAATGGTCTCTTTATTGTTTTACTCTGTCTAATGTCAGATGATTTTACTGGTCAAAGGGAGAATCCATTCCTAAGAGACATCCTAAGTACATGTACACTGTACAGTACAGTAGAAATGAGTTAACCCATTCCTGCTTGAGCTGTCCTAAAACAGCTCAAGTGTGCGGGAACCCTCAGACATCCTAGGCAGTAATTTGTTAACTCATTCCTGTCTGATCCTGCCAAAAATAGTCCCTTTATTGTCTCACTCTGTCTAACACCAGATGATTTTACTCATCAAATGGAGAACCCTTAGACATCCTAGGCAGCAATGGGTTCAGTTCAAATGATATTGAATCTTTGCTGTTGAGGAAAGTTACTGGTATGCGAGTCCTGCCCCAACCAGGAACTAAACCCAAGGTTTCTGGCTAATTAACAATGATACATGTATGAATATATACTATCACTCTAACTGAGCCATTGGGAGTCTTGGTCAGGGCATTCAGAAATACCTAATATAATTATAATGTAGATTTATTTTTATATTTTAGAATTTTATAAATATTAATCTTTTGTCACCTCTAAAACATTTGACTTTAACAAGCTTAACTCTTTCCTGTCCAAATTGGTCTTTAGTATTTTATTCTGGCTAACGCCAGACGAGTCTGGAGAAGCCCTTGGACAGGAATGAGTTATAAACTATCTCTCTAACTCTTTCCTGTCCGAATTGGTCTTTAGTATTTTATTCTGGCTAACGCCAGACGATTTTATTCACCTCTGGAGAAGCCCTCGGACAGGAATGAGTTAATATTATAAAAATATGAAAATTGGCAAATTCATGAGTCACAGTTTTAGGGAAGGTGCTTGTTATTTTGAGGTTGTTTTGTTTTGATTCGACCTGAAGTTATTGATCAGATCATGTGATGGTAAATATTTGCCTGAATCTGTCAATAAAATAAATTAAGATTCATTATTTCTCACAGAAGGTGACATGTCCTTTCAACTTCAGATAATTATGCATAATTGATTTATGAATTATAAGTCTTATTTAAAGACAGGAAAATTGTTTAAAGTGTGTGTTTATCCATGTTTCTGCCACAGTAAAATTGACAATCTCAGTGTGAGATTGGGGTGTGATTTACAAGCGTAATTATTCAGGAATTAATCTAAATTCTTGCATGTACCAATTATCATGAATTAGAGTTTACTCAGGTCTTTCTTGTGGACAATAAAAATATTTTTTATAATTATTACCAGTATATTAAACAGACGTATACACTCATACAGTGAAATAAAAGTAGTGTGCTGCATAGGCAGTGTTGAAACAACAATTGAAATATAGTTAGGTATACTGCCGAAACAGAGAACGTAGGAATCTAAATATACTGCTGAAACAGAGAATGTAGCCAAGGAGTCTAATGTTTTCGAGTGAAGGCCTTCGCTCAAAAACATTAGACTCCTCCTACGTTCTCTGTTTCGGCAGTATATCTAACCTTACTATATTTCGATTATTGTTGTATATTGATGCTTGGAAATATGACTTTTTTTATTGTGTTGTCAACACATTATCTCATGAGTGAGCAAAGCAAAGATAGACTTTGTTTTTTCATACATCCAATTTCTTATTCTCTATTTTGTTATTTACTAGAAACTATAATTAAATTCACATGCACATTGTATTACCATGTTTTTGAGACAATGTTCGACTGTTTTTCAGAAACAAATAACCTTGATGGATATACCTATTTTCAAAGCTATAAAGCCAGAGGTTGGTTTAATGATTTTTTATGAATGTGTTTTATATATTTAAGAAGTTGAAGTGAAAAGGTGGTAAACTGCTGAGAATATGGTTTTGACACCTACAGTATAATGTACCAGTAGCTGCATTTATAATGCAGGGCTTGAAATTTGCGGTATCCCGATATCCACGGGATACTAGATTTTCGTTTTGAGTACTAGAAGTCTTAACTTCAGTATCCAACGGGATACAATAAAATTTTCAATAGCACACAGCTAGAGAATCTGAAGTAACGTCTTACAATGTAACGTAAGTACGTAACGTCTTAGAATGTAACGTAACGTCTTACAATGTAGCGTAACGTCTTAAAACGTACTAGCGTAACGTCTTACAACATAGCGTAACATCTTATAATGTAGTGTAACGTCTTATAATGTAACATAGCATCTTACTGTATAATGTAATGTAACGTCTTACAATGTAGCGTAACGTCTTAAAACGTACTAGCGTAACGTCTTACAACATAGCGTAACATCTTATAATGTAGTGTAACGTCTTATAATGTAACATAGCATCTTACTGTATAATGTAATGTAATGTCTTACAATGTAGCGTAACGTCTAGCGTAACGTAACTGCAGACACTGTCACATTAACTGTTATAGTTAATTTTAGATATTACAAGTTGAGATGTTTAGTATTCAAAAGTGGGATACTAGATTTCAATTGGAGGGATACCAAGTTCAGAAACCTGGTATCCACTTGGATACTGCCGAAAATTGAAAATTTCAAGCCCTGTAATGGTATTTTAAATCTAGTGATTTAAAATATTAGTATTCTCAAATTCTTAGGAACTGTCATGTTGTGGATGGAACAAGAAGTCTAAGCTTGAATTGTCACCAAATGTTGTTGCCATGACAAAGAGATTCAATCATGTATGTTTAATACTCTCTTTTTAAAGAAATAAAATGTAATGGTATCAAGGTGCATTTTTAAACTTTTTTATAACATGTTGGCTACTGACTCAGTGGGCCACTGAAATATTTTTTTTACATTTTGATGTGCTACTGTAGGTCAGTTTTTGGGCTATTAGAGAGATACTTAATGCAAAGTCAACAAAGATTCGTGCAGATGTTCTGTCTCTGTTTATCAGAGTAGCCAAGGTATTTTAATTTGAATATTTCTCTTACTCGGTTATAATATTATTTGTTGTAGTAGAGTTTGTACGAGAACTCCAGCTAAAACTGGACTAAACTAACTTATATTTATACTGGATAACTCTATCTGTTATATCTAAACTGTTATCCCTAGAGGTCCAGTAAGGGCCATCCGTCATTAGTGCCGTGTTACTACAGGAGGAAACCAGGGGAAACCTGTGGTGTTTGGTAGAGTCAAACTGGAAAGTACTCTTCTCACATGTGGCCAAGGTGAAATTTTCAATCAGATAACTGCTGAGAGCAGAAATCGAACCCAGCTCTCAGAGGTGAAAGGCACGTGCACTAACCACTGTGCCACCAACACCCACCCAGTCCACCCCACTCCTATTGGGTATTACTGTAGAGCTTACTGTATATGTTACTACAGTATACACTATACAGTACAAGTACAGTAGATGTACAATTGACATCACAGAGTTGCAAAACCAATCAATGAGAACAACCCATTTTCTATTATCAGCCAATTTATCAGAGTGATTCATCTATTCCTGCCTGGGCCAGGCAAAATGCCCTCTTTATTGCCCCAACTGGCTAATGCTAGACTATTTCCCTCAGCAAGTGAGAACCCTCTGACATCTTAGGCAGCAATTGGGTTAACAAGTCATTAATTTTGTTGCAGAAACTGTTGGACATGAATAATTATCATGCTTCAAAAGCAATTCTTTCTGGTCTTCAAAGTGTTGCAGTTTATAGACTAAATCAAACTTGGACGGTTTGTAATTAATATTTTCTTACAACAGTTACTCACTTTTATTATAATTTTACACTTCTACATGTACACACATTGTCATATGGTAGTACCGTAGTTGACCGGGTAAGTACCCATCTTCGAGCAAGCACGCTATTTTTAAACATTATCTCAGCTGAGGTCCACCTATTAAAGTGTTTATGAAATGAAAATTAAGTTTGTCTTATTTGAAAGTACTTTTGAAATGACAGAGGAACATCTTTTGTTTCCTTGCTTCATTGTTGAGATATTTCAGTTTGTTTGATATGTGAAACTAACCAGTGACATCACAACGTGCATAATGACTTACTGGGAAAGGTTGTATATCTTTGCTACTATTAAACAGAATCAGTTGAAAATGTATATCTTTGTTGTTGTAAGGGAAAAGCACACACATAATTGCTTCAAAGTGATTCCGTTTGATAATAGCAAAGATATATAACCTTTCCCGGCAAGTCATTATACTTGTTGTGACGTCACTGGTTAGTTTCGCTTATAAAACAAACTGTGATATCTTAAAAGCAATTAAAGCAAGGAAACAAAAAACTGGAAAATATGTTACTTTGTCATTTTAAATGTACTTTCAAATAAGACACTTAATTTTCGTTTCATAAGCACTTTAACCAATGAGAATTAACGTACATGTATTTTGATCCTCAAACTGGATATAAGTGTTTCAAAACGTTTCAGTTAACGATCATTTGGTGAAAAGCAATCATGCCACCGACGTTAAGACAATACACTGTTGAATGGAAATAAACTTTGAGAACCTGGGGACATATTGTTTGACTGGGACTCAGATTTAGACTTTGACGGGTTTGATGAACATGATCTTTTGACTTTTATACCGTATATTCTGCGTGTTTTTAAATTCATATTTTGTAATATAGTTTGTTTCAATATATTATTAAGAGTACTTTTCATATATTCAGAGTGTTGAGTTAACTTTATACATGTAAAATCAGTTTTTCGCATAAGGCACATTTTGCTTGTGTAAGCACCCACTGCTTGTGTAAGCACCCACTTCCTTCCTTTAGTGAAAATTAAAACATTGAGGGGGTGGGCGCTTACCCAGTCAACTACGGTAATAATATCCATTGACTTCTGTAATTTACATTAAGAATTTAAGATTATTTTATTAATGCTTATTTTGTAGACCATTAATAGAAAAGATAAAGTAACCTACGAAAAGCTAGAACTGGTCTTCTCTGAAAGTGAGAACAAGTAAGGGTATATATAGATAAGTTTTGTGGAAACGCCACGTGAAACATTTATTTGCTAAGCTTTCGGCCTGTTGACTCAGGCCTTCATCGGAGAAATGACAACAAGTTGTTGGCTCACGTCATTTATAAACTAAGCAACTGGTCAATTAAATCACGTAAGAAAACAATGGTGTATCACGTTAATAAAAATTTTATTAATTAGAAAACAAAATCAAGAATGTTCTCCGAATAGGGCACACCACATGCTGTTTAATGGCTACCCCTCCTGAAAGATAGCCATTAAACAGCATGTGGTGCCTTATTCAGAGAACATTCCTGAATTTGTTTTTTAATATTAATAAAATTTTATTAATGTGATATGCCATTGTATTCTTACGTGATTTAATTGATCAGTTGCTTAGTTTATAAATGATGTGAGCCAACAGCTTGTTGTTATTGCTCTGATGAAGCCCTGAGTCAACAGGTCAAAAGCTTAGCAAATAAATATTTTACATGGTGTTTCGACAAAACTTATCTATATTACATTATCGCCATGAAAACTTTCAAAGAATTAAGTAGGGGTTTGTTTTTGTATTTATTACAGTACTAAGCTTTTAAAGCTGTTTTAGTTCAAGTGCGTTTTTCTAGTTTTTTATATATATATATACTTTTTAGGTTAAAGCTTCGAACACTTTTAGATGAAGCCAAGTTGCCTTGTATACCATATCTGGGTATGTTTTTAGTGATTTACAATGTAGTGTAGACTGTAGTGTCAAGCAGTGTAGTGCAAGGGAGGGGAGGGGGGAGTGCAGTGGAGGGCAGGGGAGTGGAGGGGAGTGGAGTGGAGGGGAGAGTGGAGGGGAGAGTGCAGTGGAGGGGAGGGGAGTGCAGTGGAGGGGAGGGGAGTGCAGTGGAGGGGAGGGGAGAGTGCAGTGGAGGGGAGGGGAGAGTGCAGTGGAGGGGAGGGGGAGTGCAGTGGAGGGGAGGGGAGAGTGCAGTGGAGGGGAGGGGAGAGTGCAGTGGAGGGGAGGGGAGAGTGCAGTGGAGGGGAGTGCAGTGGAGGGGAGGGTGTGTGCAGTGGAGGGGAGTGTAGTTTAGTTTACAATAAATCTAATTTTGAAAATGTTAAACACTTTCTATTAGGAATGTACTTGTCTGACCTAACCTACTTAGATACAGTTCATCCACAGACTGGTGGACTAGATAACGCCAGAAATCAAAAGGTTTGTGCTGTCAGTATTGCAAAAGCATTTACTAAAACTATTCAGCAAGGATATGTTGTTTTTATTAGAAAATGAGTTGCAGAGATACCATGTATTTTATTTGTTCTGGTCCGTCAAGCCTCGTAGCTGAGGCCCTTCTCCAGCAGTTAACCAACTCAGATCGTAAACAAAGCAATTTATTTGTGAATCTTCAAGCGTAAAGGTAAAAAAGAATGCTCTACGTAGCGTGTCTAACAACAATGAAAATCGCTCCCCCCTGATTAGCCAAATGAGCCAATCAGGAGAAGGAAAGCGTGCAAAAGCGCGCGAAATAGTAATTGGTGCGCGTAACATAAGCCTATAATACATACAAGGGCCGTAAGGGCCAGAACACTCCTCGCCTGGTGCAAGCACCACTATAATAAGTGTCTCTAATGTCAACAGTTTCTTTCTGCAGTAGGCAGAAATAGTGTTACTCGGTGGGAGATAACTCTTCCACGGTGCGCAGCACGATAAGTTCTGTTACCGGTCTAAGGTAACGCTTCTTACAATCCTCTTTGGCCACTTCCACCTGCACCTTTCTGACCTTCTTATCTTTGCTTGCGATAGCCTTCGTCACTCTAGCTAGTGGCCAGAGGTTCCTAGAGACTTGCTGATCGCGCATCAAAACCAAGTCGCCTTCCTTGACATCCGGCAACTCGTTCCGCCATTTCCGGCGCGGCTGAAGCAAGGGAAGGAATTCCCTTTTCCATCGCGCCCAGAAGGTGTTCGCGAGATGCTGTACCTGCCTCCATTGCGATGTATACATGTCCTTTTGGGTGAACTTTCCGGGCGGTGCGAGGGCCGGTGTCGTTTTCATGGACAAGATGCTTGCTGGGGTAAGGATTTCAGGAGCAGACGGATCGTTTGAGACCGGGACTAGTGGACGATTATTGATAATCGCCGAGATTTCTGCCATTAAGGTTGACAGAACGTCGTGGGTAAGATGTCGTGTACGCAGATCTGCAAACATCGAGTTCAAGATATTCCTAGCGATGCCTATCATCCTTTCCCAAACTCCTCCAGCGTGGGAGGCATGTGGTGGATTGAACACCCACTGGCAACCGTTACTGCCGAGGTAGGTCGTCATGTCTTCCTGACTCAGCTCTGCAAGCGCGGCTTCTAATTCGTTCCGGGCACCGACAAAGTTCGTTCCACAGTCGCAGCGTAGTTGCTTCACTGGTCCACGGATCGCCATGAACCTTCTCAAAGCGTTAATGAAACTAGAGGTGTCAAGAGATTCGATCACCTCAATATGAACCGCCCTGATGGCTAGGCAGGTGAAGATTACTGCCCAGCGCTTGCTTTGAGCGGCTCCCCCCCTGGTGCGACGGGTGACCACGGACCATGGTCCGAACACGTCCATTCCAACATTTGTGAATGGTGGTGCTGGGGTTACTCTTTCGGGTGGCAGGTCGGCCATCAGTTGTACTTGGAACTTCCCTCGGAGTCGTCGGCACCGAAGGCATTGACGGATGATCTTCCCGACCAGACGTTTCCCACCGACGATCCAGTACCCCTTGGATCGGAGCTTGCCTTGGGTAAAGTGACGGCCTTGGTGCTTGACTTCGATGTGTGCGTGTTCCACGAGCAAGCTGGTCGCGTGGTGCGATGCTGGTAGGATAAGTGGGTGCCGTTCGTCGTTGGTCCCTGTGGCATGTTCAAGGCGGCCCCCGACGCGCAACAGTCCTTCGGAATCGAGTTGAGGGTTGAGCTTGAGAAGAGGACTGTACGCTGGTAATTGCTTGCGGCGTTTGATGCATTCGATTGTGTCCCCAAAGGCTTCCTCTTGAATGTTAGCGATGACCAACATTTCCGCTTGGGTACGGATTTCTCCAGGGTCCGTTGTCGCAGGGGTATCCGAATCGGCACTTCTCGATCGGCGAGATCGTATGGCTGCTATTACTCGTGATAGTCCTTTCACTAGCGATGACCATTTGGAGAATCGTGAAAAGCGATCTGCACCGAGTCTGCTGATCGTGTGCACTCCAGTTTTCTTGGCGACGACCTCTTTTCTGACTTCTGGGTCGTCTGCAGCGCAGACACGGGCGTCGTGACTACCTTGGATGGCTTCTGACGTAGCGGAGCTTCGCAGGAACGTCGGACCGTTAATCCATAGGGAGTCTTGCAAAGCGTTCGCGTCGACTGATCGGGTGCCCAGGTCTGCTGGATTCAGGTCAGTGGGCACGTGGCACCATTGGTCGGGCTGCGAAGACTTTCGGATCCGTTGCACGCGATTACCGACATAGATGTAGAATCGCCGCGTTTGATTGGCTATATATCCCAACACAACCTTGCTGTCGGAATAGTACGAGACTAGGTCCAATTTCGCGACTTGCTCTTCCTGAATAAGATCGGCGAGTTCTACGGCAAGGACAGCGGAGCAGAGTTCAAGGCGGGGTATTGTCGTTGCGTGTGCCGGTGCCAACTTGGCCTTTCCCATCACGAATGAGATATGGACCGTTCCGTCTAGCTGAATGACCTTTAGGTAAGCGACAGCAGCGATGGCTTGCGTTGATGCGTCGCCGAACATGTGAAGCTCGACGCGTTGGGCCTTCTCGAGTGAGGACGTGGAGTACGCTCGGGGTACCTGAACTTGCTGCAAGGTAGCTAAGGATCCCAACCACTTGTTCCATGCTGGCTTCTCTTCCTCTGGGAATGGTTCGTCCCACTGCTCTAACTGGCGTTCCTTCAGGTGGCTCGACATCGCTCTGAGCAAGAATTTCCCCCGAATCGTCACTGGGGTCGCCAGGCCTAGTGGGTCGTAAAGACTGTTCGTCACAGATAACACGCCTCGCTTGGTAAACGGCCTTGTCTCGAGGTCGACACGGAACGTGAAACAGTCCGAGTTCAAATCCCAACATACACCAAGCGATCGTTGTACTGGGATGGTATCTTTGCTCATGTCGAGGTTCTGCAGGTTGGTCGACCTATCTGTCGAAAACGCTTCAGAAACCTGGGCTTCGTTCGATGCGATTTTATGTAGCCGCAAGTTGGCGGTTGCCAACATGGCTTGGGTACGTTGCATCAGGTCAATGGCTTCCTGGGTGTCCTCCGTAGACGTCAGACCATCGTCGACGTAGAAGTTCTTGTCGACGAACTCTTTGGCGTCTTGCCCATACTCGTACTGGCCTTCTACTGCAGTTTTCTTCAGACCGAAGGTGGCTACCGCCGGCGAAGAGGTGTTGCCAAACAAGTGTACTTTCATACGGTAGTCGATGACATCGTCACTTGGATCATTGTTCCGGAACCACAGGAAACGTAGAAAGTCTCTGTGTTCCTCGTTGACAAAGAATGAATAGAACATTTGTTCCACATCAGCTGTGACCGCCACTGGATTTTGCCGGAATCGCAGTAGAACACCCAAGAGGCTGTTGTTGAGGTCGGGGCCGGACAGCAGGAGCTTGTTAAGCGACACCCCGCTCGTCTCGGCAGCTGCGTCGAACACTACTCTTACCTTCCCTGGCTTCTGCGGGTGGTACACGCCGAAGTGGGGAAGGTACCAATGAGGCTTGTCGTCTTTCAGATCGTCAGCGGGAACGGGTTCGGCAAGGTTCTTATCGAGCACTCCTTGCATGAACGTGAGATAGTGCTGTTTCATTTCTGGTTTCCGTTCAAGAAGTCGACACGTACTCTTGAGGCGTTTGGCAGCGGCTGGGCGGCTTTCTGGGAGTTTCTCGACTTGGTGTTTGAACGGCAATGGCGTTGTCCAGTTGCCAGCAGCGTTCTTTACCATGGTTTCTTCCATTAGACCGAGGAATTGACGATCCTCGATCGAGAGGCCTGGTTTGTCGTCATCCTTGGTTACGGCGAAGACAGTTTTTGCTAAGCCGTCTTCGAATCTTCCTTCGACGAAGGTTTCCTTTCTGTAGCCGACTGGAGCCAACTTGGCGTTGATGGCGTTTGGACACGGCTCGAATAGGGAGGGTCGACCGTTGGGCAGCAGCTGCGTCCTGTAGGCGGAAACGTTACTCGGTTGATGTGCCCCGTCTATACATGCTTCGCCTATGATGACCCAACCGAGGTCAAGGCGCTGGGCCCAAGGCGAATTTCCTCTACCGTTCTTCGATTCATGCACCTTATGGAACTGTGGTGCGTCTCTGCCAACTAAAACAAGAATTTCGACATCGTCCTCTAGCGCAGGGATGTTGTCAACGATTGGGCGGAGGTGAGGATGTGATAGGGCCACCTCGGGCGTGGCGATTTCATCCTTGTTGTCGGGAATGGCGTTGCACTCTACCAGATTCGTCAGCAAATGAGATTTGCTGCCGTCCAACGATTCAATGACCACGCCCTTGGCCACTCGTCCTTCCACTTCGCTCTGGCCTGCGCAGGTTTGTAGAGAATATGCAATTGTCTCGCCTTGCAAGTTCAACTTGTCGAACAACGTAGACTTGGCCAAGGAACAGTTGCTTTGATCGTCGATGACGACGTAAGCTCGAACTTTACTTTCAGGTTGTTCGGTGGTGTAAATGTTAGCCAGGCATATCTTCGAGCAAGACTTTCCACCCGGAAACTGTCTACAAACTGCGGTACACTTCGAAATTACGTCAATCGCCTCCTCGCCATGATTCAGAGCCTCTTCCGCTGGTGCTAACTGTGTGGCGTCCTCTCGCACCTCTTCTCCTCGATCAGGTGATAAGCCTACGTGTAGCGCCGATAGATGTCTCTCGCTGTTGCATTCCGAGCACTTGACTGCGGATCTACAGTCTTTAGCCATGTGCTGCGTGGACGCAAGGCACCGATAACAGACTCCGTGTTGCTTCAACAGACTTTTCCTTTCGGCGATCGGTTTGGCCCGAAAGGCGCGGCACTGGGTCAAAGAGTGCGGTTTCCGGTGGAGAAGGCACCAGTTAGTGGTATCTGATGGTAGGGCTCCTCGGCTGAGGCGGTTGACATCGGGTATGTCAGTCTTGTAGGCTCGTCGCGGTTTGGCTCGACTTCTTACTTCTATCTGCTCGCCTTCCATGGTGGTAAGGGATAAGTTTGGGTCGTTCTTCTCTCGGGAGATTTCTTCGACGAAGTTGACGAACTCACCGAAGCAGGGATAATGCACATCATGGGTTTTCATATAGCGGAAGGCATGCTTCTGCCATCTGCCCTGCACGTCTCGAGGTAGCTTGGTGACAATTGGTTTCAGGTAAATAGGTTCGTCGAGAACTCTGAGTCCTGACAAAACACCGTCCTTTTTAGCACAGTCTAGTTCTAATAGTAGATCAGCTAGCTCCTGTATCTTCTTATTGTCACCATAGTTGATTTTAGTGAAGCTCGATAGCCTGTCCAGATGCGCTTTCACCAAGACTGCGTTGCCACCATACCTCTCGTCTAGCTTCCTCCAAAGTTCTGCAGTTCCTTTGTCTGGATTGGCAATGTACGCGTTCCGAAGTCGTTGTACCAGCTGTTTAGAGGTGCGAGTTGTGTACTCAATCAGAAGAGACAGTTCCTCACTGGGAGAGATGGTGACATTCTTGATCATATTGTTGAATGATGCTTTCCATGTATGATAGTTCATGGGATTGTCATCAAACTTCTCGATCTTGTTGGCGATGAGTTCTCTTCGAGCCATGAAATTTACGTAGGACCTCATGCAGTCTGCGTCGCTGGATGGTTGTGACCTTCTGTCGGCACCGTGGAGTTCTGGTTCGTGAGTCGTGGACCTTTGCTGGGGAGCTGGGAACATGGGAGCGGGATTGCTTCCAGGTTGGGTTAGTTCTGGATGTTGCTCGGAGATGAAGTCAGCAACCTTTTGACTCGAACTCACCTCCGGCAACTCGAACGCTTGCAGATCATCACGCTTGGTCCCAATGCCGAGTTCGTCATCAATGGCGTTGGCCTTTGCGATAGCAACTGCAGCTTCTTCCTCCAGACGCAAACTCTCTATGTGAGCTCGTTCCTCGTTCCTGCGTCGCGCTAGTGCCATCTCTTCTTGTTGAATACGCAAGATGGACTGCGACTCAGCAAGGGACCTGTTTTTTCTGCATCTCGGCTCTCTTGATAGCTGCAGCTGCTTCTGCACGGGCCTGTGTACGCACTGCTGAAGAGGAAACTGTGGATGCCCGCGAACCTGACCTGATCGATCCTATTTCCATGAGGACTTCTCGTTTGCGCTCCTCCAAGTGAGATATAGCCGATTGGAGAAACTGCTTATGGCTAGCCATCATATTGTTCACTGACTCTCTCTCCTGATTGGTTTCTGTTGTGTTGGCGCGTGCGAGGAAATCCATGTACGACAGCCATACTGTTTCGTATTCATGAAAGGTAGCACGTACATCCTTCATCGCAACACGAATGGCTTCCACTGTCTCTGTATGGTCACGATATTTTGTGATGACAGCCACTACTCTGTCCCATAGTTTTTCTAATTTAATAGAATCGTTTTGCATTCTGTTCTCCAACGATTTCAATGACGGTTTTGCACTTCTTTTAGGCCGTACCGCTGACCCGTTCTCCGATTGCTCGCCGTCGCATTCGTCTTCGGCAGTGATGCCACCCCCCTGATATATATCTTCGTCGATTGCAGGGCTTTCGACGTTATTTTCAGTGTTTCTTTCGCTCAATGTCGCTTCGGCGAAGGTTCCTTGTCCCCCAGTACCTTGATGTTGCTGTGGCTGGTTGTCTAGGGCTTCGTTGTCTAGGGAAACGTTGACATCAACTAGCGCTTCGGCCATTTCACGAGTGTCGTTCCCGACGTGTTTAAAGCTCCAAACCACGTTTTCGTCGAAGAATTTCTTCTTTTTTACTGTTCTGGTCCGTCAAGCCTCGTAGCTGAGGCCCTTCTCCAGCAGTTAACCAACTCAGATCGTAAACAAAGCAATTTATTTGTGAATCTTCAAGCGTAAAGGTAAAAAAGAATGCTCTACGTAGCGTGTCTAACAACAATGAAAATCGCTCCCCCCTGATTAGCCAAATGAGCCAATCAGGAGAAGGAAAGCGTGCAAAAGCGCGCGAAATAGTAATTGGTGCGCGTAACATAAGCCTATAATACATACAAGGGCCGTAAGGGCCAGAACATTATTATAAGCATTTTTTGAACTTTTACTTATTTTGTTGTAGATGAATAATATTATTAGATTTATAGCAGAATTTCAGCAGTCAGAGTATGGTAAGTTTTTGTCAAACTGTGTATATAGTGTATAATCAAACCTACTCAGGACTACTCAGACCTACTCAGGACTACTTACTTAGACCTACTCAGACCTACTCAGACCTACTTAGACCTACTCAGGACTACTTACTTAGACCTACTCAGACCTACTCAGGACTACTTAGACCTACTCAGACCTACTCAGGACTACTTAGACCTACTCAGACCTACTCAGACCTACTCAGGACTACTTAGACCTACTCAGGACTACTTAAACCTACTCAGACCTACTCAGGACTACTCAGACCTACTCAGGACTACTCAGACCTACTCAGGACTACTCAGATCTACTCAGGACTACTTAGACCTACTCAGACCTACTCAGGACTACTTAGACCTACTCAGACCTACTCAGGACTACTTAGACCTACTCAGACCTACTCAGGACTACTTAGACCTACTCAGACCTACTCAGGACTACTTAGACCTACTCAGGACTACTTAGACCTACTCAGGACTACTTAGACCTACTCAGGACTACTTAGACCTACTCAGGACTACTTAAACCTACTCAGGACTACTTAGACCTACTCAGGACTACTCAGACCTACTCAGGACTACTTAGACCTACTCAGGACTACTTAGACCTACTCAGACCTACTCAGGACTACTTAGACCTACTCAGGACTACTTAGACCTACTCAGGACTACTTAAACCTACTCAGGACTACTTAGACCTACTCAGGACTACTTAGACCTACTCAGGACTACTTAAACCTACTCAGGACTACTTAGACCTACTCAGGACTACTTAGACCTACTCAGGACTACTTAGACCTACTCAGGACTACTTAAACCTACTCAGGACTACTCAGACCTACTCAGGACTACTTAGACCTACTCAGGACTACTTAGATCTACTCAGGACTACTTAGACCTACTCAGACCTACTCAGGACTACTTAGACCTACTCAGGACTACTTAGACCTACTCAGGACTACTTAGACCTACTCAGGACTACTCAGACCTACTCAGGACTACTTAGACCTACTCAGGACTACTTAGACCTACTCAGGACTACTTAGACCTACTCAGGACTACTCAGGACTACTTAGACCTACTCAGGACTACTTAGACCTACTCAGGACTACTTAGACCTACTCAGGACTACTTAGACCTACTCAGGACTACTTAGACCTACTCAGACCTACTCAGGACTACTTAGACCTACTTAGGACTACTTAGACCTACTCAGGACTACTTAGACGTACTCAGGACTACTTAGACCTACTCAGACCTACTCAGGACTACTTAGACCTACTTAGACCTACTTAGACCTACTCAGGACTACTCAGACCTACTCAGGACTACTTAGACCTACTCAGACCTACTCATGACTACTTAGACCTACTTAGGACTACTTAGACCTAGTCAGGACTACTTAAACCTACTCAGGACTACTTAGACCTACTCAGACCTACTCAGGACTACTTAGACCTACTTAGACCTACTCAGGACTACTTAGACCTACTCAGACCTACTCAGGACTACTTAGACCTACTCAGACCTACTCAGGACTACTTAGACCTACTTAGACCTACTCAGGACTACTTAGACCTACTCAGACCTACTCAGGACTACTTAGACCTACTTAGACCTACTTAGGACTACTTAGACCTACTTAGACCTACTTAGGACTACTTAGACCTACTTAGGACTACTTAGACCTACTCAGGACTACTTAGACCTACTTAGGACTACTTAGACCTACTTAGGACTACTTAGACCTACTCAGACCTACTCAGGACTACTTAGACCTACTTAGGACTACTTAGACCTACTCAGGACTACTTAGACCTACTCAGGACTACTTAAACCTACTCAGGACTGCTTAGACCTACTTAGGACTACTTAGACCTACTCAGGACTACTTAGACCTACTCAGGACTACTTAAACCTACTCAGGACTACTTAGACCTACTTAGGACTACTTAGACCTACTCAGGACTACTTAGACCTACTCAGGACTACTTAAACCTACTCAGGACTACTTAGACCTACTTAGGACTACTTAGACCTACTTAGGACTACTTAGACCTACTCAGACCTACTCAGGACTGTACTTAGACCTACTCAGGACTACTTTGACCTACTCAGGACTACTTAGACCTACTCAGGACTACTTAAACCTACTCAGGACTGCTTAGACCTACTTAGGACTACTTAGACCTACTTAGGACTACTTAGACCTACTCAGGACTACTTAAACCTACTCAGGACTGCTTAGACCTACTTAGGACTACTTAGACCTACTTAGGACTACTTAGACCTACTCAGACCTACTCAGGACTGTACTTAGACCTACTCAGGACTACTTAGACCTACTCAGGACTACTTAGACCTACTCAGGACTACTTAAACCTACTCAGGACTGCTTAGACCTACTTAGATCTCCTTAGGCCTACTTGGATCTACTTAGACCTACTCAGGACTACTTAGAGTGCTTTCCAATTGACAAGGTTAGACCGGTCAGTCCGGCCAGAATGGACTTGCTTTTGATTAGGACCAAATTTTCCAGTCTGACCGTCCTAAGTCTCAAACGAATCGTGTTCCATTTAACCGGACTGACCGGTCTAACCATGTAAATAGAAAGCCCCCTTAGGCCTACTCAGGACTACTTAGACGTACTCAGAACTACTTAGATCTACTCAAGACTACTTAGACCTAATCAGGACCACTTAGATCTACTCAGGTCTACTTAGATCTACTTAGACTTCTTTTGACTTCCTTAAACCTGCTCAGAACTACTTAGACCTCCTAAGACTTACTTAGACCTACTTTGACCTTCTTAGGTCTACTTTGACCTACTTTGACCCACTTAGACCTCCTTAGACCTACTCAGACCTGCGTACAGGTAGACCTACTTACATATGTTTTCTCAAGTTAATAATCACTATTTAATCATGTTGCTTTTGATTACATTGCCTTAGATGAACTTGAAGAAGTTCCATATATCATGAACTATCTTAATTCAGTGAATTATATTGAAGAACTACAGAAATTTATGGAGGACAGAAATTACAAGTAAGAACAATCACCCAACGTTTCGACACTCCGATCTAGCGCAAGTCTTCATCAGGGGGAGATCGTTGTGAAGACAGGTTTCATATTTTAGAGTATGCAGATTTGGAGCCTTTTTTGCAGTATTTTTGAGGGTTTCCGGCACTGATAAGTAGAATTGGCTGGAAACAACGTCCGTCAAAACATGTTTAAAAGTTAACCGTTTTGAAATTGACACCGTGGGATTGGCAAGACGTGATTCACAAACATGTACGTATCGATGGGAAACTTGATATGTTTCCAAGGAAAACTTTTATGTTTGACGTTGACATTAGAACATGTTTTGACAGGCAGTGTTTCCACTTAGGTGCAAACGACTGTAGTAAATTGCTGAAGATGTGTACAATATATATATATATACATAACGAGCACGTGTGATTTTGTTCACGGAATGTCGGAAAGTGGTCAATACCATAAAGGTAGAGCGAATATAGTATAGTATACAGTATACTATATATATATATATATATATATATATATATCGAAATATGGTAAGGTTAGACTTAGATATACTGCCGAAACAGAGAACGTAGGAGTCTGACGTTTCGAGCGAAGGCTCTTCGTCAGAAAGGGGCCTTCGCTCGAAACGTTAGACTCTTACGTTCTCTGTTTCGGCAGTATATCTAACCTTACTATATTTCAATTGTTGCTTCAACACTGCCTATGCAGCACGCTACTTTTATTTCACTATTATATATTGAAATTATATATATTGCGGTCAAACAGTTAACTGTTTCAAGACAAACATTAAGGTTTTTATTCTCCCACTGCACCTGTTTTTTCCCCTCAAATTGCTTTAGTTGCTTGCGTCTATACTCTTAGCTTATACATAGCATATTTTAGACACTTCATAATGAAATTGTGTGATTTATTTTTCATTTATTTTTCTATTAAATAATTTCTATCTTTCAGACTTTCGCTGGAGATAGAACCTAATGAATCATCCAAGTCCAATTTAATGTGCAGTAAATGCCTTTCAACATCGAAAGAAACATTTCTTCACGGTATATTTTAAACCATTGTAGTTAGTTTTATGAATTTTTCTTGAATAAGTTCTCCAATTTATCACGATTTAATAATACAGATAGTTTTTATGTTGTTTTTTTTTATTACAGTTGGTTCTGATCTGCTTCCAAGAGCGCCAAGAGCGCCATTATCGGCAACTATTTCTAGGAAAGTGTCGCACGTCCCCGAAACGACGACGAAGAAAGTTATTCCTGGTCATCGGAAATCATCAAGCTTGGGAGTGAAGTGAGTTCATTAGATTGCCATGACTCCAAGATTTAAAGTGCTTAGATCACGTGTGGGGTTTTAATGTATTTGAATAGAACAAAAAAAGTTAGTTAATAAGTTATTTTGCCGTTTTTGATTTAGTCAGATAGTTCCTGACATATTGGCTTCTGAACATGCCAATTTTCAAAAATTTCCGTCGTTCATTTTAACACCTTGGGGGCCTGGGACTCAGGAACGATTCAATCCAAAACAACTACGTTTCGGCTTATTGATTCACAAAAACACATATATTTGACTGAAAAATCGAAATGTCGAGCTCACACCCGTTTTCCAGTACGCACATTGATTCCAAGACGGTCGTCTTAGGTTCCTGAGTCCCAGGCCCTCGTGCTTAAAAAATGAACGACGGAAATTTTTGGCGAAAAGCCGAAATTGGCATGTTTAAAGGCTTATATCTCAGAAACTATTAAACTAAATCAAAAACGGCAAAACAACTTATTAACTAACTTTTTTAAAACCCCACAAGTGATATGAGCACTTTTAGTGAAAATTTTGGGTTAAATTTATTTTTGACTCTGAAGATCTCTTGGGCAACAAGCACAAAAATTTTGCTATTTTCTTCTGTTTTTATTTTTATAATTTTCTTCTGTTTTTTTATTTCCAGTATATTCTCATCCACTCATATTTCGTCCTCAATGAGCTGTTTAAGGTATAGGCACAGTGGAGTGAAGAGAAGGGAAGGGAAAAAAGGGAAGAGAAGAGAAGGGAAAGGAAAAAAGAGAAGAGAAGGGAAGGGAAGTGAAATAGAGTGGAGTGAAGTGAAGTGGAGTGAAGTGAAATGAAGTGAAATGAAGTGAAGTGTAAACTAAACCTTATACAAACACATTTTTTAGCAAGTGACGATTCAAAAGACTATTTCATAATTCGTGTTGCCACGTTCTAGATTGCTTATTTTTATTTTCTTTTGCCGTACACAGCTGTCTTTCAAGTGATCACGATCCATTTTCTGATCCATGTGATACGTCATCCGATAAATCACCACGAATCCACCCTATCGATGGCAGTGTATTAAAATGGAGCTGTTCTTCGTCAGGTTAAAACGGAATAATAAAATTGTTCTCCGTGATGTGTACTCCTGTAGCTTGCGCGCAAAATTTCACTCGTGTACAAATTCTATTCGCGCCCAAAATTCTATTCGCGCGCAAAATTTTATACTCGCAAAATTCTACCCATGCGCAAAAATTCTACTTGCGCGCAATATTTTACTCTTGCGCAAAATTCTACTTGCGCGCAATATTTTACTCTTGCGCAAAATTCTACTTGCGCGCAATATTTTACTCTCGCGCAAAATTTTATACGCGCAAAATTCTACCCATGCGCAAAAATTCTACCCGTCCGCAAAATTCTTCTTGCGCGCCAAATTTCACTGATTGTATTTTGATTTTAGAAAGTACAGACCTTAGCGTCCAGTCAGATCAAAGTAAAACCAGGTACAGGATGATTTAAAGAAAATCTTGAACGTGGTGAACAGCCGAGATTTCAGAGCACAAAATATTGGCGTCTCGAAGGCTTTTGAAAGCCCGAACTTCGGTACTTCGTTCTCTGAAATCCTGGCAATTGTTCACAATTTTGTAAACTTTAAATATATTTGGGAATTTAAATGTTGTGCTCATAATTGTGATACGTCTAAACTTTTGCTAATCTAACCTACTTTTTGTTTGATACAGCGAAGAAACCAACTTGGTTGAGAATTTACAGTTTAGCTGGGAAGGTAAAATAAATGTTTTGTTAATAGACATTTTAACAAGTAATCGGTTAATTTTGTTGTGTTTTTTTTTTAAATTACAGACTGTTTGCGAAGGAAGTCAAGTCTTAAGAAGGGGAAAAGACCCGCGGTACGAAAACGCTTTGTTTTTTTTTGTTTTTTTACCGGTTTTGGTTTTTCCGTTATTTTTTGTTTGTTCATCTTGTACTACTCAGCAGCATTTGAAGTTTGTTTTTATCATCGTTTAGTTTTCGTCTTGGAAACGTTATTGGGTTGGCCTTAGTGGAAACTATCTTTATTTTTTTCGTCCACGACACAAACTCTCGGGAAGTGATAAAAAAGGGGTAAGTTGTTTTTGCCGCGGGAAACGGCAAACGTGAGATAGCCGTTTGACGGTCGCGTGATTGAAACTATATAGAGAGATTAAGATTGACGTGAGCAGATCCAAGATGGCGGCTAAAAAGAGGTATTTGAAGTTGTCGATAAAAAGCTTGCTTTTTCGTGTTCGTTTTGGTACTTATATGGTCCAAAAACATTTTGTGATCATTATTAACATTTCTGTTGTTTCTCTTTTCCTTCGTAAAAGACGTGAAAGAGAGGAAATATTAGAAAATTTGACTGTAAAATCTGCCGTTTACCGTCTCCGTGAAAACAGCCGTCCTGGCGTTGAAACGCCGAACGCCAAACGGCTTGTGGGGGGGAAAAATTCGTCGCGTGATCTTCTCTGGCGTTTGCCGTTTAGAGAAATCTCTTTTTATATTCTATTTTATAGCTCAGAAACGATTTTCTGACGTACCGATTTCCACAACGAAAAACTCCGTAAATATGGAATTTTTGAAGGACGATATATATTATGTTTTGTAAGGAGAATGCAAAGACTATACGAATAGTGCAAAGTTTCTAGTTTTTACACATAGGATAATATAGGATTGACACTTCGTCTCACAGGTTTTGCCGGTTTGTTTCGTTTTCTAGTTCAAGCAAACTCAACATGGAAAACCTTTTTTACTCCCTGACTGGAGGATATCACTATTTCGCGACAGCATTCGTTTTGTTTTTCAACTAGAGGATGAAAATAACGGTACGGTTAAGAACATGCATGGATTTGAACAAAACCTCAAATTGAGGAAAACCTGCAGTCTTGAGTATCAGTTAGTCACAGTTTTTACACACAATGACATTTCATTTTGTTGTTCGAACTTTCTAGGTTGCAGATATAAGTTTTACGCCGATACAGATGTTAGCACCAAGACTTGGTACAGTCTTCTCAGAGAAATCATAGATAGAGAATTTCAAAAGGTAAAGATCTGTTGTATCAAGTCTGCGTTGTATGTGGCGGCTACGTGGTAATGGTTGTAATTGTGTTCATGTTGTTAGTGATGGTGTTAGTGTTGCTGTCATCACCATCATCTTCATCCTTATTATTACCATAACCACCACCACTATCACCATCGTCATCATTGTCATCATCATCATCATCACCACTACCATCACCATCATTATCGTCATTACTACCATTTGCGTTCAAGCGTTCAGCGAATAACTAGTTGTTTTCGAGTTTTGAAACAAACGTTGTCCAATGACAACTATACGTTTGACAGATCAAATCAATAACAAACGTATAGTTGTCATTGGAGAACGTTTGTTTCAAAACTCGAAAACAACTAGTTATTTGCTAAACGCTTGAACGCAAATAGTAGTATTACAACCACCACCATCACCATCACTATCACCACCATCGCCACCATCACCGCCACCATGACCACCACCACCTTTACCACCACCATCGCCACCATCACCAGTTTTATCCTTATCGCTCTTGTTTTTTCAGACTCCGAAAAATCTTATCACGTTTGACGAGAATGAGACAGAAGACACTCGACTATAACACACATTAGATAATATAATAAATATATATTATATTTGTATATTGCAACGAGTTTATCTATATTCCCCAGAAGCTTTTATAGAAAATGGACTAAAAAAGACTAAATTAAGCACTACCTTTTCTATTTATAACTATTCGATTATGCACACATATTTCACACACTTAAAATTATTTACGACTTTGAAGCTGTGGTTTTCATTTTTTTGGACGTTTATTGGGTATATATAATTAAATTGTATAAGATTATTGTGGAATATGTACAATAAAGTGCTGTTTTGTTTGTCCTTTCGTGGGTTTTGTTGTTATTCTGTTTAGCACCAGACTATTTTACTCTGTTTAACGCCAGACTATTTTACTCTGTCTAACACCAGACTATTTTACTCTGTTTAACGCCAGACTATTTTACTCTATCTAACACCAGACTATTTTACTCTGTTTAACGCCAGACTATTTTACTGTGTCTAACACCAGACTATTTTACTCTGTCTAACACTAGGCTATTTTACTTTGTCTAAACACCAGACTATTTTACTCTGTCTAACACCAGACTATTTTACTGTCTAACGCCAGACTATTTTACTCTGTCTAACACCAGACTATTTTACTCTGTCTAACACCAGACTATTTTACTCTGTCTAACGCCAGACTATTTTACTCTGTCTAAGGCCAGACTATTTTACTCTGTTTAACGCCAGACTATTTTACTCTGTCTAACACCAGACTATTTTACTCTGTCTAATGCCAGACTATTTTACTCTGTCTAACACCAGACTATTTTACTCTGTCTAATGCCAGACTATTTTACTCTGTCTAACACCAGACTATTTTACTCTGTCTAATACGCAACTAATACCAGATTCTTTTTCTGTCTATTGTCTAACTGTATTAAGGCGGTGAATAGCTCAGCCAATCAAACGGCGGGATTCGTATTATAGCGTTAGTTTTTATGGTGACACCAATCTCGTTCCCAGAGCCCACGTTCTTGTTCCGGTTGAGCCATGCGTAAATATTCGAGCGGAATCTGGATAGTATGTTCTCCTTGTTTGACTTTTCCCCAAACAAGTCAATGGGGTTGCTGGCGAAGCTCGAATTACAGCATCTACACACATACAGCGAATATATCGATCGCGGTAACATCTTCACTGGAGTCTTGTCGTCCGACATCTTTGTTATTTTGGTTTTATTAATTCTACTTCCGGTCACTTCAGACCAACGATTATCCCAGAGTCTCTCGTTTCCCGGGTGGGGAACGTGGGCTCTGGGAACGAGATTGTGGTAACACAAAATAGCTGATTGAGCTGAGTTGGGCAAAGTTGGGCTCCCTGTGGCCATATCTCGCAATTTTTGCGGGAGGCCTGGTACATAAACACAAGATGGCGGCGAAGAAGAACGTGCTTTAAATTTTTTACTTTACATGCCGGTTGCTACTTCATGTATGCCCTGGCTACAGTTAGGAATTGAATGCTGTAATTCGCAAGAGGCATTGAGAGATGTCTTCTGGATGGAGAAGCTTCCCAGAGTTGGCAATGGTAAGTATATGAAAAATAAAACACTGTTTATGAAATTGGGTTTTTTGTCAGGATTCAAGGCTAGTGATGTGAAAAAAGTTTAATTTAACAATTAACAATAAGCCAAGTGATACATTTTTGGACACACCAAGCTTATTTATAAATATCTTGAGGAAAAAGGCGAAGATAAACTTGATAAAAGTGGTCTGATCAGAAATGTATCTCTTATTGGATCAATTGGGCTACTCCAATTTTTATCTGCACCCCCCCCTGTTAAGGAACTTTGGAAATTCCAATGGGGAGGGGTGTTTTTGAGGAATCCAGTTGGAATTTCCAGGGGAGGGGGTTGAATCTACTCAGAATTTCCAGGGAAGGGGGTTGAATCTACTTGGAATTTCCAGGAATTTCCAAGGGAGGGGGTTGAGTCTACTTGGAATTTCCAGGGGGAGGGATAAATTTATATCAGAAAATAGCGGAAATTCCGAAGGGGGTGGTAAAAAAAAAGAGGTTCCTCAACAGGGGGGTGTGGGTAAAAATTGGAATAGCCCATTGAAGTAAACACCTCCTAGCTCAGCTCCTCCACTCCCCCCCCCCCTTTCCCCTTGAAAAAAACAGTAGTTCATAGAATTGCCTCGTTCTTTTGTTGTTTTTTGAAAAAACTAGGTAATTCTTGGGGAGAGGTGTGTGTGTGTGTGTGTGTGTGGGGGGGGGGGGGGATGTGAATGGTTGATACTTGAATTGGTCTCTCTTATTAACTCATACTTATTCTTGTAGAAGGATATTTTCCTGGAACTGAATAAAGTTGCCTAGTGATATTAATAGCCGAAACAAAATATTAACCGTTCAACTCCCACCATGTCAGAAGGTCTTACCTTGATGAGTAAAATCATCTGTACCCTGCAAGCAGAGCCTTCTTTTCCTTATTTCTTTGCTGAGAGAGAGGAAGAAATGTACGCTCTGCTGTATTCGTGGCTGGTTTCCATTGTGCATGCATATCAGTTGCTTGGTTACAATCTCAAACCCAGTCCCAATCAGAGCAGTAAACAAAATGAGAACCAGTTAAACGGGTCTTAAACAGGTTACTTCATCCTAAATCTTGGACGAAGCCAAACACGAATACAGCAGAGCCTACTTTTCTTCCTCTCTCTCAGTGAAGAAATAATGAAAAGAAGGCTCTGCTCGCAGGGTAGATCATCTGGTGTTAGACAGAGTAGAAAACAAAAAGAGCCAAATGGCACTGATGGGAATGGAAGGGTTAATGACTTTTATATAAAGCAATAAAATCCTCTTGTCATTTTTATTGTATTAGAAAGAAGAAAATGATGATAGAGATAGAAGATTAGGGGAACCTTATGCTATTGAGCAAAGGTCTTTATTAACATCAATGGTTAACCAACAGAGGCAACCATATGCCGTTGATGGACTGTCTTCGTTACCATCAATTACCCAACAACAGCAACAACCATATACTGTTGATGGACTGTCTTCATTACCATCAATTACCCAACAACAGCAAGAACCATATACTGTTGATGAAGTGCAGTTATATGACCGAATGTCTTCATTGACATCAATCACTCCTGAACAATGGCAACCATACTCTACTGAGCAATTATCTTTATCACCATCAATAATTAACTCACAACAACGATTGGGTGACATTGAGCAGTTGTCTTATGTACCGTCAATGTTTAACTCAGCTGACCGATTATCTTTATTTCCATCTCAGATTAATTTAAGACTGCAACCCTATTCTATTGAGCAATTGCCTTCATTGTCATTAATGGATAATTCAAGACAGCGACCTTATTCCATTGAGAATTTATCTTCATTACCATCAATGGATAATTTAAGACAACCAGATTCTGATGATCGACTATCTTTATTACCTTCAATATATAATTCAAGACTGCAGCCATATTCTGTTGATCACTTGTCTTCATTGCCATTAATAAGCTCTGAAAGACAGCAACCAGATTCTGATGAGCCATCATCGTTATTACCATCAGTAGATAATTCAAGATTGCAGCCATATTCTGTCGATCACTTGTCTTTATTACCATTAAGTTCAAGACAACAACCAAATTCTGTGGAGCGATTATCTTTATTACCATCAATGATTAACCAATGTGAGTTGTATTCTCGTAATTCACTCGCACTCGACTATGGGGATACAAACTATGACATTACTCCAGAGGTACACAGTAACACATTTACACCCTTTGGTACAACAAGGCAGGATTCCTTGCTTGAAGAATTATCCATGCAAAACAGATTATCACTACTAGAAAGAAATACATTGCCTTCATTGTCAACACCGAGTCTGGGTTCTTTAACCAACATGTACGAGCAGGACCTTTTGAGGCAAGACGAACCCACCATTACTCCAAGTGAAATTGATAACTCTAGCTTGGATGGTATGGACAGACATTCTAGCAGTCAACGGTGGTCTCCGGATCTTAGGAATAGAAGTTCTCCCATTGAGAAAAGAGAATCTAGGTCTTCTTTGACAGAAACTAGGGGCTTAGATGTGGAATATAGAAATTCTGGTAGTAGAAAACGGAGTCGTTCACCAGTTCACAGGAATAGGAGCTCCCACAAGGAACGCAGTTTCTCCCCAAGGAGAACTGGACGATGCTCTGGTTCTGATAGTACGACATCTAGCCGTCGAAAGCGGGACAGATCACCAGTTCACAGAAGTAGAAGTTCGACTAAAAATAAAAGAGAATATGAAAAGAAAGAAAGGACATACAGAGAGAGGTCTACAGAATCTAGAGAAACGGGTAGAAGATCATGTTTGGATAAAGATGAAAAAACGTCACACAGGAGTTCACCTAATGAACCTGGATTGACAAAGGACAGTACCAGGTGAGAATAAAAAGAAGAAAGAAAAGGAGAAAGAGAAATGGCTTTTAGCTTTAAGTGATAGTTAAATGATGAACACTTTGTTTAAGAGTTGTAGGAAAGATTAGATAAGATCATTTACAGTCAGAAAAAGCTCAATTTGAGGCACTAGTGCCTATTTGCCTATTAACTTTGATAAAACCTTGATGTTTTATGAATCAATGTTTTATCCGTAGTTAAAGATGCTGATTAAACATTCATATCTTTTGAATTTTCTTCATGAATTATTAATTAATGAATTTGATAATAGTAGCTAGTCAGATCATCTATAGATAATGGTAGGGGAACTGGATAGGAAACTTAAAACGATGTTACAAAACTGGAAACAATGTTTGCACAACTTGCTATGGTAATTATACACTAAGAAGGCGGCTAATGCACCTAACGGGTGATCCCACATGGCCACAATCAGCTATTGCTGAAATTAAATAATAATGATTTATTTAGTGTAATATCACTTAAAGTGCCCCTAACCTCGACATTTTTTATTGTCTTATTTGGAAGAACTTTTAAAATGATAAAGTAACTTCTTTGGAAGATTTTCACTTTTTCGCTTTGTTTTTGAGATATTTCATTTTGTTTGATATGCAAATGTCCGGAATTTATGTCACACATGCATAATGACTTATCGAAGAAGTTGGTGTATCTCTTTCATTCTCGAACGAAATATTTTAAAAGTTTGGTGTTGTGGGAGAAAAACACACACATGTTATTCATACTTTAGTGTTTTTATTTGATGAACGCAAAGATATATAACATTCTCTGATAAGTCATTATGCATGTGTGACGTAAATTCCGGACATTTACATATCAAACAAAATGAAATATCTCAAAAACAAAGCGAAAAAGCGAAAATCTTCCAAAGAAGTTACTTTATCATTTTAAAAGTTCTTCCAAATAAGCCAATAAAAAATGTCGAGGTTAGGGGCACTTTAAGTTCAGTAGTGTCTGACTTTAGCCATGTGGGACCACCCATATTAGGTACATTAGCCACTTATAAACTAGCCGCTTATAATTATAAGTATATAATTACCATAGCAAGTTGTGCAAACATCGTTTCCAGGTCAGGCAGGAATGGGTTAAATATTCCATTTAAACCTACTTGTGTCATGGGAGCACGGGTGGCGTGTGCTATTAGGGCGCTGCCTCTCACCAATAGTTAAGCCCGGTTAGACGGGGTTAGTACTTGGATGGGTCATGGGTGACCGTCTGGGAATAGCCCCGTTCTCGGGGTGGGGACTCATGTGTGTAGAGTTTAGTTGGTCTCTCCTGTGCTTCGAGGGTTTTCTGCCGGGTTCTCCGGTTTTCCTCCCTCCGTAAAATCAACACCTATAGGTCTTAGCTGTAAATGGATGACCCCACCAGCTCTGCTGAAAAACTTATCCTCCTTAAATAAAGAATAATAATTATAATTATTATAGTCATGTGTTGCGATGGTACAGTTTGCCAGGCGTGAATGTAAAAAGAACTATCAGCCACCAGAAATCTGACAGATATTACAAGTCACCAAGCTCGACATCTTTGGTATGTACTGTACATTGTTCTACTGTATAGTTAATATACCGGTACTTACAGTAAGAATTAAGCCCTGTTTACACGGCCAAAAGTTAAAGTGCCTATGTCATCCTCAGGGACTTTACATATTTATACTATTCTGAGAACATTCTGAGAAGATTTGTAATATATCTTCTCAGGCGAAAATTTTATCTTCATGGATTTTTTTTCCGTTAAAGTTGACGGAAGTGACGTCGAAAGAGGAATTTGTCTATATGAAAACCACTTTACAGATTCCTCATGAAGATGAAATTTTAGCCTGAGAAGATATATTACAAATCTTCTCAGAATGTTCCAATTAGTATAAATATGTAAAGTCCCTGAGGATGACATAGGCACTTTAAGCGGAATCTGAGCCACATCTGACTTTAAGCGGGCTTAAAATGTCCGTGTAAACAGATCGGCGTAAATTAATCGCGATTAGTTTGCACCGCCTCAAGGAGGTGGATTAAACTGAGCGCCATCAGTTAATCGCGCTTAACTTGACCGTGTAAACGCAACAGGATTGAAAAACGCTTGCTATTAACACGTTGTTATTAATACGATAAAATGCATCTCGCTATTCTTTGTTCCTTTGTTTCTTTCTTTCTTTTAGCTATTACTCTTTCTCGTGTACCAATGTCTTCCGTTGTTCTTTGATGCACGCTACCCATATGAACAGAAGCTTCCAAAACCAAAACTATAGCTCGCCCGCCATGTTGAATAATGGTGTACGTGTTTTAGTAAGGGATTATTCTATAAGCTTAAATGACCATGTAAACGCACCAAGGTGGCGCATTTTAAGCACGCTTAACTTAAGATATGCATTACTTATTTTCAACCATGTGGTTGTACAATCATTAGAACTGATTTTTTTTCTTCCAGAAATCAACTTGTATTGCCACAGAAAATGTAGCTAAGTTGCAGAGTAAATTTGAGGAAATGATTTCAAAGACACTCAGTCAAAACACTTTGGACACAAGGTAATGTATATATAGTGTAGAAAAGTTTAGATAGTATTTACAGTAATAATAATAATAATAATAATAATAATAATAATAATAATAATAATAATAATAATAATAATAATAATAATAATAATAATAATAATAATAATAATAATAATAATAATAATAATAATAATAATAGAAGCATTAAAGGGCATATGACTCGAAAATTAAGTTTGTCTTATTGAAAAGAACATTTAAAATGATAAAATAACATCTTTTGCAGTTTTTGGTTTCCTTGCTTCGTTTTTGAGATATTCCAGTTTGTTTGATATGCAAATTACACAACTTTTTACGTCACACGTGCATAATGAGTATTATGAGTTACCGAGAGAAGGTTGCATATCTTTGCTATTGTTAAACGAAATCACTTGGAATTCTTCATGTTTGGCGTTGTGGGTAGAAACACGCATATGCTTCCTTTGACTTAAGCCCATGTTTTCATAATAGCAAAGATATGTAACCTTTTCTGATAACTCATTATGCACATGTGACGTAAACAGTTGTGTCATTTGCAAATCAAACAAGCTGGAATATCTCAAAAACGAAGCAAGGAAACCAAAAACTGCAAAATATGTTATTTTATCATTTTAAGTGTTCTTTTCAATAAGACAAACTTAATTTTCGAGTCATATGCCCTTTAATCAAACTCACCAAGTAATACAGTACTACAATAATAACAACAGATCACAATACATTACAAACAGTAAAAGATGAGTTTGATAAGGGGCTAGCGAACGGACACGAGGTCCCAACTAGGCAAACCCCGTACATAAATTAATAAATTCAAGACAATACACATAATGGTCCGCTATTTACTACTATACAGAATACGCCATTATCCGCACCTGACGGTGAACTCAGCCCCCTACCCCCGAAATCAAAACGATTTAGTTTGAAATAGACAGATAATGAAAGAAGTATTCAAAGGGCTGATCCCGACGTCAAGCACTGAAAACGACGCATCCTGCTATTCCTGCATCTTGCCTATGGCGTAAGGAGGAGGTCATGAGCTGGGTATCACATGCACTACATTATATATTGTATGTACAACTGTAGCGATTGTTATAATTTAATTTCACTGAGGCGTTAAGATGTTTAATCTCTAGCGTGGGTTTGTATCCGCATTCTTGTAAGTAAGGTTTCCAGATAATTAGTTTTACGTAGTACATTTACGTAGATAATGTTTGTAGTTTGTAAACCGTATTTGGCAAAGAAGGTATTGGTGAATAACCACGCAGTTTGTTCATACTTAAGGACTGACGTGATGACCGTGATTCAGCAAGCTGACTGTCGCTGAAATGTAAGATATATAATCACAGCAACTCGATGTATTAGGTTAGAAGCGAGAGTGGTGAGACTATGTAGCTAGAGAAGACGTTTGTAACGTTCAGCTGTTCAATCTCGTTTGTCAATAAAGTTGTTCTCTTCACTATGGCCCAAAAACACGCTACACAACGTATCATCATTTCAACTAGTACATTGCTGAACATCTGATCTCCGGCCGCCGGAAAAGGCCCTGCTTGAAACATCAGTATTCTATATAGATAAGTTTTGTGCAAACACCATGCACGTAAAATATTTGTTTATTTTTAAGCAAATAAATATTTTACGTGGTGTTTCCACAAAACCTATCTATATTACATTATCACCATGAAAACTTTCAAAGAATTAATCAGTATTCTGTTGTGAGTAATGAGTAATGATTTATTTAACGTCGTAAGCACAGGATGTGGTCGCCCAATCATCCGAGCCAGGGGCTCATGTTAATGCACGACATAAGCTAAGACCTAACGTGTTGATTTTACGGAGGGAGGAAAACCGCAGAACCCTGCGAAAAACCCTCGAAGCACAGGAGACACAAAACTCTACTCACATGAAATTCAAGTTCGAGAACTGGGTTATTCCCAGACGGTCACCCATCCAAGTACTAACCCCGTCCAACTGGGCTTAACTACAGCGGTGAAAGGCAGCGCCCTAACAGCACACGCCACCCGTGCTTCCACAAAACGTGCTTTTCTACACTGTTACCAAAACTAATCTTGCCTGTTACTGTAATAATAATTTCTCTATCTATAGTGACCCCGTAGATGTTCCTGACAGCATAGAAGAAGATAGCCAATATGTTTCCAACCTTCTGGGTAGACCAAATGTTGACAGTGACAATGCGGATGACGAGAGTGATTCTGACTTGGATGGTTATATTACCATTGATGAATCAGATTGTGACAGTAGTGATGACAGTCGACCATCTTCACCAAGGAGATGTTTGAAAAACCAAGTTCATCCACGAAAGTTAAATCCAGAGTTGTGGTTCAATGTGGCGGGTGAAGTATGTACAGTACTGTAATGACAATAAGTTAGTTGTTATAATTATGTAGAATGTAAATTATTGTTAATTGTTTGTTGTTGTGTTGTTTTTTCCAGCTTAACCATGGTCGAGTATGCTTGTGCAGTTTACAAGATAAAAATAAATGGATTGTACACAATGTCTACCCAAATGAAAAGGTGGAAATGCTGAAATTTTGGCCAGCTCTGGCAGGAATGGGTTAATCACTTGTTAACTCATTGCTGCGTAGGATGTCTGAGGGTTCTCTCTTTGACAATGTTTTGGAATGGGTTAACAATGTTTTGATGCAGTTTTTTTTTTGACACCATAGATGCCTGAGGCATGTGAAGCAATGGGCAACAATGGTTTACAACTCTATCATTATTGGGTAACTGTATCTCCTCAGACAAACTTTATGGTGAGTTCAATCAGCAAAGATAAGAATTGTTAATTGAATTATTTAAATGT